>JAXDDX010000064.1:172500-420000 GCA_034670405.1 Hoplostethus atlanticus | reverse complement strand
ACACACACACACACACACACACACTGCTACCTATTCCTAGCAGTGTAATTATCAGCGCATAGCCCCGTTGACGCCCCTCCACTGATTTTCTCTTTCCCCTGTCACATTGACAGCGCCTGTTTCAGCACACACACATTCTCACATTTTCTCACTCATTCAGTCCGGTTTGTTTGTCCCTGTCTGTTGTTGGTCAGTGTGTCTGAACACACACATTCTCAGTAGAGATTCAGCCGGGCTACTGTCCAGACAGCAGTCGGCCAGCTGGCTAGGGGACAGTCTGACTAACAGCCTTACAGTAGACTAACTCATCTAGCTGATGAATGAAGCACACAAACAGGGACCCTTTATCTCCCCCCATTTATTACACAATGAAGATGATGGCCTAGTCTGGCACAAGAGCCTGTGTGCATGTGCACTTATACGTGTTATTTGATTGTGTGTTTGCTTGTTTGCGTGCATGGTTTGGCCATGGGTGCATGCCAGAAGTGTGTTGGGGTGTGTGTGCGGTTGGGGCCCAGTAAATCCTCCCTAGTTAAGGGGCCTAACTGCAACAGGAGGAGGGCCCTATAAAAATGTTTATGGCCCTCTGTGGAATGACAGAGAGAGAGAGAGAGAGCGAGCAACAGACATTGTGATAATGTGCCACTAGCTAAGTGCACATCTATATTCAGAAGGCTTTGGCCACCGCTGTCACTAAAAATATTCTGCCAGTAGACCCGCCAGCTCAAGATGATTACATACTTGCTTACTTACGAGTGTGTGTTGGTTCTGTGGTCAGAGTCATAAGATCCTAACTTACTCAGAGGTCATGTGTTTCCATATCAGCACGCTAGATTGAATGTGGCTCTGGCATGTTAAACGATAACATGGCTGAAAGTGTCCAGTGGAAATTGTACCACGACTGTGTGTGTGTGTGTGTGTGTGTGTGTGTGTGTGTGTGTGTGTCAGTCACCCTTGACCTCTCATCTCTTAACCATTTGACCTCTAATGAACCTTCATTCAGCGGTACGGTAAATCACACTGTGTTATCCGACTGCCAAGGACGTCATTTTGAACATTTCAGGTCTGTGTGTGTGTGTGTCAGCTAGCTTTGTTGTGAGTATGTGAGGAGATTTTATGAGTTAGTCCCCTGATGAGTCTTAATATTGGCAGCAAGGTCCTAACCACCCGTTCCATTAGTTAATGAAGTCTTGTGAAGTGCCTTTTTTTCCCCCGACTCTTCAATTCTTGAAGCGATATAACAGGATTTAGCGATGTAGCAGACCAAAAAGAGAGAGGGAAATATTCTGTGATTGATGTAGGCAACTTGAAGCAGACGGGTTGCACCAAATGCATTTCGCGTTGTCCTGCACTCCCTTTTAAAGCCATACAGAAGGTCAAGTAAATGGGTCTCGGGTTTTGACACGGTGCCACGAGTCGACACGGTCAGCTAAAAACAGACCGCCATTATCTTATCAGAATGCCTCTCTGGTTAGGCACGGGGAGAGGGGGTCAGAAAAAACCCTATTTTTACAAGAGTCAGAAGAGAGAGAGAGAAGTGAGAGAGAAAACGCTGTCCTTGGCAGTTCATTGTCATCGATGGAAGCGGCCAGGACTTCAATTAACCTCCCCTACTAAGGCAGAGACATAAAACAGAGCAGGGACAGGCTTTTGGATTAATTAGTTGTATACAGAGCAGAACATTTTCTCATCCCTCTTCCCACTTTCTTCCCATTTTCCACCTTTTCTAAAGTAGTCTGTCTTAGGTTTGGGTTTAAGAACAACCTACCCGGTTACTCAGCCAGTCCCCGGGACGTTTTTTCTGAACTGCTCAGTGGAGTCAGCTAGCCATTCTGTCATTGAAGCTATGTGAACATTCCTCTCCCTGGCCCCCATGGCCTTTGCTCTCATTAACACTGAGGCTCTGACCACAAGCTGGGGTCAGAGCGGACTGGGGAGGGGCATCACCCTCTCTCACCACCATTACTCAGGGTTTGGTTTCTCCTCGACTGGGAGTGAGAGCGATTGGATTTTGCCCGATCTTCCATGAACGCATCCATGGATTGCACTCACAAAACACTTATTTCCAGCGGGCACCCACATGCATACATTCCCAGAGAGGCAATGTACTTTCTTCTAATTATTCTATCAGTGTCTCTCTCTCCTCCCATTAACAGCCTCTGTCTCTTCAGTGAGTCACCACTAGATTGCTCTCCCTCTGTGGTTGACTGAGAGCGTAGGAGGCCTCGACACACATCTCTTTTTCTGCTTTCTCTCTCTCTCTCTTGCTGTCTACACCACCTCTCTCCCTCTCCCTCTGGATCTTGTTTTTTTTCCATTTTCATTCTCCATTTTTTCTCTCTTAATCTCTTTTTCTCTCTCCACCCATCGTTCTCTGTCTCCCTATCTTTGTCTATCGCAGCAGAGGCTAGCCGGTTAACAAGAGTGTCCTGGTTTGCAGTTTGCTTAGGCTGTCACTCTTAATCTCCTGTCGTCCTCTCCTCCCTCACTCACTCTTCCTCTCCACTGCTGTCACCTGTCTTTCACTCCCTCTTTTCTCTATTCCTTGGCTGACATCAAATGTTTTGTTTTTTTTTGCATGAAGACATTAAAATGTCTGAATGACAGGAAGTTAAATGCACTCTTTTATTGAAGGACAATAGGAAGGTTATAGAAAATGAATCCAAAACAATGAAAAGCATGTACCTCAAAGTCAGAATTTCCAGGTATTAACACAAAAATCCTTATTTTCAGATAGATTAATGATGATTAATGTGTTTTAAAGCGACAGGATGGCAGACAATGAGTGATGGTGAGATTGAGGAAACCGAAGAAAGAAGGAAAGAGAAATATGATCATCTTGTTGAATAAGTCAAAGCCTCAGATCAGAGTGCGTTCATGATTAATTCATGGCAATAAGAAAGCATGAACCACAGATTACTGTGTGTGTGTGTGTGTGTGCTGTGAACACACCCTCTTGTTTTGATCAGAGACAACAAGGCTGTGGTGATGGATGCAGTGTGGAGGAGTGGAGCGAGGGAGAGGCGGAGCACTTGTCCTCCCTCCATTCATTATATGCAAACACCCTGCCTCCTGCTCGCATGCGATTGGCCGCCTCCCCAGAACGGCTTCTCTGACAAGGAAGAGGGAGGAAGAGGGAGGGAGAGAGACTAAGGGAAAGAGACAGAGAGAGAGAGAGAGCGTGATGAAAAAAAACAGGGGAGGTGCCAGAGCATGTGAGCATACTGACACATCACCGAGAGAAAGAAAGAAAAAAAAACAGAGGACACAGACATTTGAAGAGCAGAGAAGATCTTCCACATGAGCAGTAAAAAAGGTGAATCCCATATTTGAGGCGTGAACCTGCTGCTGAAGACCACTCTGGGGGTTAACCAACCCACACTACCACCCAAGAGGGGGAAAAAAAGAGAAGAGGAAGGCAAGAATCCCTTCATTGAGAACTGGCAGAGGCCACATCTGTGCTCTCTGAGGGAGGAAACGATATCTCCACACTTCCTTCCTCCTCTCAATCCTCCTCTTTTTTATTGCTCCCAGCTGTGCCGGATCCCCGTCTCTCTGCAGCCTTTGGAATAAGTGGACAGACCAAAAAAAACAGAGGAAATGCAGGAGAAGACACAGAAGGGGGCGAGAGAGATGAAGAGATGACTGTTGTGTGTGTGTGACAGGTGTTCCTGCGGCGCTAACGTGTGTGTGTGAGTGCGTTGAGTTCCTCAGCTTTTGCGTTGCTTTAACCAGATGGAATCCAGCCTAGCGTGTTGGCATGGAGATTGATCGCAAGGTACGCCGCTCTCGGTCTCTGCCAGCGGACTGCAGCTAGCAAACAAACGCACTCTTGTTTTCCGGATTCTTTTACCCTCTCTGTTGCCGACCAAGTCCAGCAGCTCCAAGCGTGGGTAGTGTGTGTATGTGTGTGTGTGTGTGTGATATTGTTATGTTTTTCCTCGGATTCCCTCTCTTTTGTGTCTCGGGCAGTTGAAAACACACCACAGAGAAAAAGGAGAGGTTCAGCGAGAGAGAGAAGGCATTCCTTTTTCTAAGCTGCGTGGAGACTTGGGACTCTCGCTGGAGGACTTACCCTCACTCATCGATTCAGCCGGTGCCCAGGCGGGATAGCCGACACACACACACACACACACAGACACAGTCTCTCTTACTGCCTGACACCCCTGTTGAAAGAAACACTTGAAAAGCGGCAAGCACCTTGGCTCTCCGGCATGCTCGTTGCGAGCCGAGTCGAGGCAGGGGGGTTTTTGTGAAAGAGACCGGTGTGTGTGTGTGTGTGTGTGTGCGCGCGCGCACGGCGGACAGTTTGAGTGTGTTTAGATGTTGTGTGTAAGCGGGACCCCAGCTCTAATTAAGCCAGAAGGTAGCACGCCGGTGCCTTCCCTCTTTATGTCTCTTTCAGTCCCTTCTTCCCTCCCTCCATTCACCCCCTGAGGCCCCATTGTCATCATTAATTTCTATTGCAAACTGCCCATGAATAATGGAGAGAGCGGAGTCTCCTCTGGACTAGCGCCTCTGGGGGGGTGGGGGGGGGTGGACAGACAGAGAGAAGGAGAGAACAAGAGAAAGGAGGATTGGAAAACAGATAAAAGCTGCGAACTGGGAGTGTACACACTGCCTCTGTGGATGAGCGAGAGAGAGAGAGAGAGAGAGAGAGAGAGAGAGAGAGAGAGAGAGAGAGAAACAGCGAGAGCGATGGAGGGGTGTGCCCAGTGCTGAACGGATGAATGGAAGAGCAGCAGAGAGGGGCTGAGCTCGGGGACAACACGTGCTCTGCCGACGGAGAGCGAGGAGAAGAGGTGGGGGGGACAAACGGAGCAGAGGACGCTCTTCACTCATTTATCCGGCCATCACATCCAGACCGTACCTTCCTCTACAGCAAGCTGGGGGGGGAAAAAACAAAAGAAAAAAGTAGATGAATGCCCTGCTGTCGTTCTCTCTGCAGTGCCTGCGTGGTCGGAAGAGTTTGCGGGACAGATAGAGGGACGGATCGTAGCGCTGCGTTATCACTGAAGCAAACAAGACGCAGGATGAACGCTAAGGCACCACTTGCCAGAAGGAATTTCCCAGAGGTCTTGTGTTTTATTTTTCTTTCTTTTATTTGTACGGGGAAGTCTTAATCAGAAGCTCATTCTTTTTGACACAAATTCTCTTTTACTTAAGCACCCCGTGTACACAAATACCTTTTGAAGAATGCACGGGAAAGCTCTTCAAAGAACTAAACCAGGTCTACACAAGTAGAGACTCATTTGAAGTGGTAGAAGCGAAGTAGAGCATAACTTCATTTATTGGCATTATTTTGGACGGCATGGACATTTGTTGACAGTTGATGGACAAAGAGGGACAGAGAGGGGAGGAAGGAAGAGGCGATAATGTAACTTCTCCCACGTGATCAGACCTCCTACAAAGTGCCTGTAACCTGGGACCCCGGCGTTTGGAAAGGGGTGTCTGTAACGCTCAAAAAGGAATAAAGGAGGAAGAGATAACCCGAGCGTACATAACCATGGATGACTCGAGTATTTTGAGGCGCAGGGGACTCCAGGTAAGGATCGATTTGCCGCTCAACACAAGAGTCGAGTTCAAGTTTCCTTTTTATTTTATTGGTAAAGGATTAAAAGAAAGAATGGACTGTAGGTGGGAAAACACATTCTGCATTGTCATATACTTTTTAGGATTTTATGCCCAGTACATTGCCTACATGTAAACTAGTGATATCATTGGTTCTATATGAAAACTCAACTCACTAACTAACACTGTGCTGGTTTATATGGGTTTTCAAAGGACTATAAATCTTGTAGCCTATGTGGTGTGTGTCGCGTGCTCCTGTCTTTATGCAATGCATTATGAAAACGTATTGACTCTATTTGACTCAACGTAGTCATTGTTCGTACACACACACACTCACACACACACTTACATACACACTCAGGAGCCCTATCACATGTCTTGCTGGTAGAAGGAAAGAGAGCATACCGGTGCTCTTTGACACACTCATCATTAGCAAGACCTATCGCATTTCTCGCTGGCAGTGAACAGCAAGTGACGCCACAACCCAGCGAGTAACAACAAGGGATCGATGAGTACCAACACACACTCACACACACACACACACACACACACCCGGGCTTATCCATAGCAGTAGAACAAAGCATGATATTTTTAATTACACCTTTGAAAACGATAGCAATTCTCTGCAAAAACGTAATTGTACAAAGGCATACTTGTCAACCTTGTCTGATGTTGTCATCCCAGGGCTGAGATGGAGGGCACACACACACGCACACACACACACACACACATCGAATTCGTGGGTGTCGCTTTTTAGCCTCAGATAACCTCTTTCTTAACCCCACTCCCTCCCTCTCTCTCTCTCTCTCTCTCTCTCGTTCTCCCTCCCTCACACTCTCCTCCTCTCTAGCCGCTGGGAGAAATCAGGATACTGTTCGTGCATAGACACAGACATTAGGAAACATTGTGTTCCACATACAGTATATTTACTGTGTCTAATTGTTTCCTGTAGGGAGGAACTAGTCCTAGAACGAGGGCAGCAGGCAGGGACGGATGACCTGGATTTAATGTGCTTTAGTTTGGACTATGACTTCACAACACCTGACTTTTCTCAATTACAGTATATTGATTTATTTCCCTCCAGATTTCAATGTGTATACCACAAAGTTACAAATTCTGAGTGAGCGTCTAGAACATAGTCCTAATACTACTACTACTACTACTACTACTACTAGGAGAATGCCTCTTCAGAAAGACTATTAAGTCAACACAGCATGGTTTCAACACTTTCTCCTTATCAATACCAGCCTATAGTTATACAGTGGCTGACACAACATGTCTTTTCACATGCACACATACATGCAAAAAGCGTGTGTGTGTGTGTGTGTGTGTGTGTGTGTGTGTGTGACAGAGGGAGGAGAGAAAGAGGGAGAGAGGATCACTTTAAATATGTCAAAGCTCTGCCAAGTAGACAAACTCAAACACTGATTGTGCATTTGTTTGTCTGCCTGCTTGAGCACAGGGATAAAGCAGTTCTGACTGGCCTGTGTGTGTGTGTGTGTGTGTGGTGGTTGTGGGGGTTTCCAGCCAACACTGTGGTGTGCTGGTGCATTTAGTTTGTCTAAATCCCTTTTTGTGGCTGGATGCCCGCCGTTGGCCACCAATACAGTCGGCTAGACAGATAAAACACACACACACACACACACACACCCCTACCAACACAAGCACACTGTACCCAAAAACCCCATTCACTCATGCATACCTCCAGAATAACTTTGGGGATATACAACACAGAGAGGACCCACACACACACATAATGTCTATTTCTGTGTGTGTCCTTCAAACCCCCGTCAGGTCATGTGTCCACTTACAAGCTTCTGGGTCAGACAGCATATAGCCTGGGGTGAGAGGTCACACAGATAGCACGCTACTTCATCGGGCCTCTGGGTTCTTCTAATGGAGAGAGGGAAGCAATAAGGGATTCAGGGAGAGAGAATATGGCGTATGGAGGTCAAACAGAGAGCAGAACTCCACCCTTGACCTCTGAAGAGAGAGATGGTAAAGAAACAGGAGGGTTATAGATGGCAGCACGCAGCTTTACTAGACAAGACGGGGAAGGGGAAAGAGGGAGTGGAGGGTCAATCACCACTACTTTAGCACACTGCATTTCTAGGGAGCAAAAGATGGAGGGAGGACCGGGTGAAAGGTCAAAGAAATGGCTGCACGCTACACTGCATGCACCAAGGGAGACCGAGAATGATCTATGGCTGTAGAGTCACTGGTCCAACGGGGCTGAAGTGTCTGGCTAGGCGTGTAATGCCTCTGAGCAGGCTGTGTTTATGGTTTATGAGAGGGTGGGTTAAGTACAGAAGTCTACCTCAAAGTGCTCCCTCAGGGCGACTGCTGCCCACCGCCCCTCTCAAAGTGGCAGTTTAAATGTTGGAGTAACCAACCTACATTTTGTGATGTAGGTATATGGGTTATTAGATGACAATTAATACTATAAACACACAATCCTATTCCTCTTGGATGGTGTTACAGTTTGGGGCTGCACAGTCCCTAAGGCTTTCTGCGCTACTGTATGTGTAGCTCTACTTTCTTAGTCCTCTATTTCCAAGAGGGCGCTTTTGCCTTGTTGTCACCTTCATTAATCTGTTCAGCAAAGTTGTTTATCCAAGTGAAAGGAGCAGCAGCTGGCCTAGTGGTTAGTTGTTCCACAACCGGAGGGCCTGGGTTCGATCTCCCATGTGCCCATACATAGTATCGTGGAGCAAGATACACCCCTACCTGCTCCGCTAGCTGGCTGATCCTACGCCCCCAACCAGAGGGTAAAAAAGAGAATTTGGGTCCTTGGGGGATGATGGAACTATATCAAAGTCAAATAAAAACTAGTACATCAGTTAGCTGTCTTTGGACTGAATCTCTAGAAAGTAGGTTTATGAGTACGTGGATGTGTGTGTGATCATGTGGCGTGAGAAACACTCCTGCCGAAGACCGCCATTCACAGCCAAACACACACCAGCAAACGTTTCTCTTCCGAAACAAAAGCCTGTCTGTGACTGACTGTTTATGAAGCCAAGCATCTGGATCCAGGCGCTGACATAAGTGGATATCAGTGCTCACTCACTCACTCTCTCTCACACACACACACACACACACACACACACACACACACACACACACACACAAGTGATCGGCTCCTATCAGTTGGAATCTGCTTCCATCCCAAATTGATGTCACATGGGTTCAGAAATGATTCCACACTCACATACTCTCCCAATAGGCCTGCTCTCATTTCATTGTACTGAAATACAAGCTGGTTTCCTGGAGCAACAAGGATACCAGTTGATGTTTAAGGGCAAGGTGCTGAAATGTATTACACATAAAACTTTCAATGTTAGGGTTCATTTATTTCTATCCAGGGCTCTAAAGTGAGACCAACAGGTTCATTTAGAGCAAACAGGGTTAACCGAACACACATCACATACATATAGTGCATGATGGACACACCCTCTCTCTCATGTAGTGGTTGGATCAAGTGTCAGCCCTAAGGTTACATTTCTATCAGCATGACGGTGTATAAGGTACAGATATCACTGGGCGTGGGCGAGTATCTTCTCTCTAGACCAGGTGAGAGAAGGAAAGGAAGAAGAGGAAAAAAGAGTTGGTGAACCAAAAAAACAGTCCTAAAAAGTGTTAGTGAGAGCTCAGGTGAGCGAGGGAGATGAAGACAAAGAGATGATGGGTAGGGGTGCATGGAGAGTCCTGAGGACATGTCTCCACCTCTTTCTCACTCTCCCTCTCTCTCTCTCCCTCTCTCACTCTCTCTCTCTCGGCGACTGCCAGCTAAATGCTTCTCCTGCTTGACTGACTCTGTAGATCAGGATGTCGGTGGGAAGTGTTTGTGGGTTGGGGAGGGGGTTGGGGCTGCCAGACAGACGGGAGGGAAAATTGTACCTGCAGGGCTCGGAGGGAGGGAGGGAAGGAGGGAGGGAGGGAGCAGGATAGGTGGAATGGAAAGACAGAAAAGGCGGCGGGGGGACTGCAGTTATTTTGGACTGAGAGGACAAAAGGAGTCTTTTACGTTGGTTCAGATTTAAGTTGTCACACTTTCATTCTAATCCATAAGTGATGAAGGTGATGATGGCAAGGGACAGAGGATCGTGATGTTGAGATGGTAAAAGAGGAGGATCACTGTGATTGTTGTTAGTAGTAGTCACACCTCTTTTGTGTTTTGTTTTGTTTTGAAGTTTGTGCCTCTTCTTGTGTTGTAAGAGCCCAGATGATCCTTCCACTACTCATTGACCAGCCAGTGATCCAGAGCGTATGGCGCAGCCTGAGAGCTTCTGTGTGGTAAACATTGACTGAAGCACACAGTCAGACTAGCAAGCTCACACACTCAGCCACATGTCAGTTTATCTTTATTCCTGCAGTGATGATTCTCCTGTGTGGCTGATGCTGACTTTTTACAGTGGGCGAGGGAAAGGACTGGTCTCTCCTCCCTCTCCCAGACAGAGGCTCTCAGTATATCAGTAAAGACTGATAGAAATCATACAGGGGCATAATAGACCGTGCACAGAGGCCATGTCGAGCTGACAACTTACTCATGTTCGCCTCAACCCTGGCAGGCCTTCACATGTTGAGTCACATTCTCTTACCTTCTCTCGCCTTCTTTTTTTGTCTTGTTTTTTTCAGTCATTTGCTCTTTCTCTCTGTTTCTTCCATCTCTTCCCCTTATATTGAGGTAAGTTATAATGGGGCTGTGTGGAGGCAGTGGCTCTCAGGATGATGGAGAGATTCTCCTTTCCTCCTCTCCTTCCTCTCCTCCTCCGGCCACGGTTTGCCGAGCATGGCTCTCTCTCTCTCTCTCTCTCTCTCTCGCTCTCCCTCGCTCAGCCTTGTGAAATATTGATAACCCTGAGGTACCCAGGCTGAAAAAAAAAAATGAAATCTCACTTTTCCTTGTTTGGCTTCAGCTCCCCTCACAGGCTTGCAGAAGCTCAGCGGGTCTGGGTAATCTCGTTTTTTGGCAGTGAAACAATGTCAAAGCAAAATGGGTTTAATTCATGAAGGAATTCATGATAGGTGTGTGTGTGTGTGTGTGTGTGTGTGTGTGAGTGTGTGAGTGAGAGAAAGGGAGAGAGAGATTTAACCAGAAAAAAAGAAAAAAAAACAAGAAGGGAAATGGGCAAAAAATTCGACCAATTAAAAAGCAAACTGGCAAATCTTCTTTACGGATTAGGAGTTATTAAAACTGTTCAGTTCCCTGGGAATGGACCACAGTCCTGCCATCGCCCCTCAGGGAGTGTGTGTGTGTGTGTGTGTGTGTGTGTGTGTGTGTGTGGCCATGGCGTGTCCACGGGTGCTCCAGACTAATGAAGAGCACGGCAGGGACAGGAGATCTCTGGCGTGTAGACGGTCCGTCAGCTGGTACGGTCTGAGGTTGAATATTATCAAGGAGACCAGTGAGATGGCCCGAGGGCCTGAACAGGTAAGACTCAGATCTCTTACAAGGAGCCCTTAGCCTCCTTTTGTCCACAGCAGGGCCGAGTGAGGCTTTACACACCAAAGTGAATGTGAAACCGCACTATACACCCGCGTTGTCTCATGTTGTATAGTGTAGTGGTTGAGATGGCAGTCATGTTGCATCAGCCACTATCAGCATACAGTCTGGAAAAAACAATGGCATTTTGAAATGGTACATTTGTAGGAACCCTGCATATCCCAGCGGTCAAACCATCTCTGTTAAGATCTAAAAAAAAGAATCGCCTAATTTGATGTGTTGGGATAAATTGAGTAAGGCCTGGCCTCATGAGATGTAACCAACTCGTAACAGGCAAGGCCAGCCGTCCCATTAGCCGGCTGATCTGATCTGAGACCGACGGTGAGGTATGTGAAGTGTAGTCTCAATGTCAGGTTGCTGTCGGTGTAGTGTAGCTGCATATTGTTAAGACAGATTGCCGTAATGGTTGGGCAGGTAAGACTCGGAGACGGTAAAATGGTTGAAATTGTATCCTTAAGCGTGGGCGCTTTGGGATATCAGGGTCTTTCTCTGAGCTGTGCGCGTGTGTGTGTGTGCGTGTGTGTGTGTGCGTGTGTGCGTGTGTGCGTGTGTGTGTGTGTGTGTCAGAGCAGTGTCTTGTTCCCACCAGTTGTCTTCTCTCCACTCCTGAGCCCTTATCCTTGCGTATCTCTCCTCTGGGTGGTAAATCGATAGTCTGGCCCTATTAAGCAGAGTAATAACGTGTGACCTGGTCCAATGTTCGGATACAACTCCACAGCTGCTGCTTATCAAGAGCCAAGAACGTCAGCCGTCTACTTCAGCATTGTCCGACCATACAGTCGGCTGTTAATGGACTCGTGTGCTAAAAGAACACTTGACTTAATTTCCTCTGGCTTTGTTAGTCTATCAATAACCCCAAGACACAGAGGAAGGAAGGGTGTTTAATGGTATCAGTTCCAGGGATCAGCTGTACATCTCTATTGCTCATCAGTGATTAAGCTCTATTGTCCATATTGTAACTGTTCTCATAAAGTAGTCACAGTTACCCTTGTTATCGTTCTTCATTTCTCTTCATTTATCACTGTAAAGAAGGAAATGAATGGACTCAATTAAATTGCCAGGAGAAAATAGTGAATTGCTGCTGCCTTCTTCCTGAACTGGAAAAGTTCCAAAACCGTTGGGCTACATTATAATATTTCCTTACATTGTCATCCCTCGCCCACTTGGTTGGTGGGCGAGGGATGCATGGTTCCATCCTCTGATCTCTTCTCCCTTCTGACTCCTACCCCGCACCTCTTCCTCCTCCTCCTCCTCCTCCTCCCCCTTCGCCGTCCTTTCATCCGTCTTTCTGCGGGCAGACATCTCTCTCGACATGATAAAAGGCAAAGGCCTGGAGGGTGGCAAGACTGCTGCTACCCTGCTATTGAAATTGGAGAGAGGGAGAGAAAGGGAACGAGGGAGGAGGAGGAGGAGGAGGCGAGAGTGTGAATTTGGGTGTGCGAGAGACATACAAACAGTGTTTGACCTATTGCAATCACTCACAGTAACCTCACCATTGAAAGATGAAGGAAGGAAAGAATGATGAAAGACGAGGAGGAGAAGGGCAGACAAAGCAGTTCTGCTTATGTTTGTCCTCCCTCGTCAATAACATGCAATGAGACATACTGAGCAGTTGAAGATGGCGTTACTCATTTTTGTTACTGTTGTTTTTTGTGTATAGTATTGTAGTATATTGTAAGTGCATAGTTGATCCAGCCTTTTTTGTTAGACAAGTTTGGCTCGTTAAATATGTTGTTGCCGTATCAGCTGTCATTAGAACTCTCCTCCTCTCACAGAGAAGTTTTTGTTTTCCTTCCCAAACTTGTTTATATAACTTCTCTGTTTTGGAATGCACCACAACGCTAGTAATTAATTACCCAATGGTGCATTGCGTCAGCGTAGCAGATGTACCCGCCATTCGTCCCAGGGATTGTGGGAGCAAGCGAGCCATTTTGACCAATCAGCATAAGAGATTGTGCAGCTGATGTTGCTGGAATGGCACCAGGACCTTGGCACGGAGACGGACGCCGGGGGGGGGAAGCATTTCCTGACTCAAATATCTAGCCTGAAAGTATTAAGCCCTGACACAGTCAAACGCGTAAGTCATGTCCAGTGTAGGTGGATTTAGAGTTTACGCAAGCTTATAGGCAGCCGTGACACCATAGAGGGAGGCATTGTCAGAAATAATGTTTGAATATGAGGACGTGTGTGTGCATGGGTGGTTGGAGAATGAGAATGGGTGGAAGCATGTACTATTGTTTTAGCCGTCCGCCGCATGACTGTGAGCCAGCCAGTCAGAGAGCTGTCCTGTCCTCAGTTACTTTGACAGCCTCTCTCTACCGTTCACCTTCATTCCTCTCTCTCAAAAAACACGAGAGAGAGAACAGCACAAGAGCAGATTAAGATATTGACTCAAACGCACAATCTCATAGGTAGTGTATGCACCACAGCCCGATATATACCAACCAAAAATCACCACTTCCCTGCTTTAGCTGTTGCTGTGGCATCTCTCCTCCACTGACACTTCTAGGGCGTTGAGTCACAAGTAGAGGGTCATAAAACGAGGCAGACAGACAGAAAACCAGTACAGAGCGTCTGAATGTGGCTAACAAGCATCGGTTCCAATTAACGTCACCCACCCTGACACCTCCCTCATCCACTCTCCACTTCTCTTGCCACCTCCACCACCACCCTTCAAGGCACATCAGACAGTTCTGAGCCCTAGTGCCTAAAACAGGAGGGATTTTTTTCCCTTGTTTACAAAGTATCCAGGATTTCCCCTACGTAACACATGTCCTCCTGACCACCTGAAAGAAAATCTTAAAGAGTATTAATTTCACAATGAGATCCAATAGATTGTATAAGCCTGGTAGGTATACAGTAGTTTTCTTTTCATATTTCTCTCTATCTAGCATTAAAAAGGACATAAAATACTTTAACTTGCTGAGAGTTGCAGACACCTTGGCTTTAAGTAGTCATCTATTGACGGGCCCTGTTCTCTAATGGAGGTCCCCTCAGGGGTCATGACTGGTTTAGATGTTGAGCTAGCACTTAATGCCACATCCAGCCCCAAGAGCAGGTTAAACACAGCTTAGAGGGCTTAGCTGGACTTTGGCTGTTGGCTGGATTTCTTGTTGTTTGTTCTAGAAAGAGTGAGGGATGGATGGAAGGAGGGAAGAGAGACAGAGTGGGAACAGGGGTGCTTTTGTGTGTTTCTATCCCACATCTGCAGGCCCCTATGCTCTGCCTTCTCTCTCACACAATCTTTAGCTCTCTCTCTTTTTCTCTTTTTCTTTCTTTTGCACTTTTTCTCTTCTCCCTTTCTTTTCCACCCTTCTTCCCTCTCTTAGAATCTCTATCATACTCACTCTTCCTCTCTCTCCTTTTCTTTCTTTTGCTCTTTCTCTTGCACATTCTCTTCTGTCTCTCTCTCTCTCTCTCTCTCTCTCTCTCTCTCTCACCAGGTTGCTGGATTAGCCAATTAGAAACCAGCTATGAGCTCATCTGGTAGCCACGGCGACCGCTGGGAGAATAATATGAGCTCATCCTCTGAACAGAGAGGGAGAGAGGCTGACAGAGTGACCCGTAACCATAGAACCACTCCACATAACCACTTCAGCAGCTGGTGGGGGAATGGGCTTTATCTCTCTCTCTCTCTCACACACACACACACACACACACACACACACACACACACACACACACACACACACACACTTCTAATCACTAAATGCCTCGCAATGATAGAAGTACAAGACTACACACACATCAGTGTACATGTTACGGTTAATGTGGGAAATTGGTAATTGTGTACATTTACCGGTAAATGTCAGTGGAAAATGTATGCATGTAACGCTGCGACATCTGAAAGCTGGCAAAGGCAGACCAGCATTTTGTACGTTTTCATGCATCCCCTCCCAGTTGACGGAGGCATCTGAGGCCTTTTCTCTCCAAACCGGTGTGCATTGCCGTGTGTGTCTCTTTTTCTTTTCATTTAAATGTGATTTTAAAGAATCTAGCGCAACTCAACGCCACAAGGCCGATAATCTTTTAATAAGGCTCTACTACTACAACACCGCACAGTCAACATGGTACAGAAATGCGAGGCTACTTGCTAGTGAGGCGACAGACACAGGAAGCGGGGGAGTGTATGAAAGAGACATTGGACAGGCATTATTTGAATCCACTGAATTCAGTTACTGTGCAAAGGTCGTAAAAGCCATAGCATCATCTTTGCCACGTAGACACGCTGGCAGCTGAGATCCTACATGCCGTCTGCACACACACACACACACACACACACACACATACAGCCTAAACATACACACACTGGAAATGCGTAAACGATGATCAGACTCCCCACTGTGCCACCTACTGTGCCGATATCACAGGGGACGCTGAACCCTTCCTACGCTCATAAAAAACATATAAAACCATCAACAAAGAGAGGGAAAAAAAAAAACTTTATTCCCTCTCCTCCTCCTCCTCCCCTCCCTCTCATCCTCCCTCACAACTACCCCAGTTGTCTCTTCATCATCGCTGCTTTTGGCCAGCGGGCAGCAAACTTCAAAGAGTGTGAAATTGAATGTCTAGACACCACCCCACCCGCCCTCGTGTGTACACACACACACACACACACACACACACACACACCCACTCTCACACACAGCCCCAGTCATATTGCCTGTGGCCAGTATCTTTTTTTCTAACCCTTTACTCAACAACACCAACAAACACCATTTGACATCAACAAAAAATGGATTTGTACATTTCATCAGTTATGCATTTCAATGAGAAACAAAAAGAATCAAAAGGGTTTTTCTGGCTGATCATGTTAATTGCAGTAATCCTCTGTGACATGATATTTGTCCCCCCCACCCCCACCCACTTACAGTACATGTGAACGGTATATCTTTCCCCCGTGGTCTGTCATTCTTAAAGCTACCCACCGTTAACCTCACCCACCCCACCCGCAGTGAGCGATTCAGCTCCAACAATGAAGATGAGCTCTGAGTGGGGTTGTCTGTGAACACAGCGGGGGAGAGGAGAGCAGGGAGGGGCGAGAGCAAAGCAATGAAAGAGCGCTCAGACTTTTGATGACTCGCATGTCACTCTCTCTCCCCACCGTTTTCCCCTGGGGGAAATCCTCTCTTTCTCTCTGTCTCTCAACATCTTCTTTGGCTCACTTTCTCCCGGTCTCTCTCTTCTCGCTCTAGCGAGTGAGTCTTCTCCTCCTCGCTCTTTCTTCGCTGTCATTTCTTTTTCCAGTGCAATTAATCCCATCACAGCAACTTGTTATCTATTCCTTCTTGATGTTGCTTCACTGTTTCATCATCCCCTTCATTCGCTCTCTCTCTTTCCCCATCTACCTCTCCTTCTCTCTACCCCTCTCTCCATCCCATTTTCATTGGCCTGTCTTATAGAGATGTGACCCTGGACGTTTTTGTCATCAGAATAGCATAAATTTGTCAAATACAAGTGGGGCAGCAGTAGCCTGGAGCGCTGGTCCTCGAGTACCAGAGCGGCGCCCTGCTGGCTTTCTATCCTACTGGTTAATTGCGTTCACCTGGCATTCCAGACGTAAATCAGTCCCTGATTAGACAGCTAGACTGAGGACCATGATTGAGAAGCACTGGCCTAGAGGTTGGAGAAGTTTGTTTGTGACTGGAAGGTCGCCTGTCCAAATCCCAGGAATGACTTGGAAAAATGTGGGTAAGGGAAAGTGAATCAGTAATGCTCTCCCCTCCCTCGACATCTGCTGTTGGGGTGCCCTTGAGCAAGGTAGTTAACCCCCAACTGCTCAGTGGCTAACAGTAGACGACTGCAGTTGTGCTGGGCGGCTCCAAGGTGTGAATGTGGGGAACTGTATGAATGTATGAGTGTTTACGTGTGTTTAGACCTGCTCTTTGCTCCCTGGATTAATAGAGGTGACTTTGTCTTGGTTAATTGGAGCTGATGTAGTACAAGAGAGTTACACAATACAGGATGTAGACACTGGCTGCAGAGCAAAACGGAACAGGGTCTCACAGGACGTACTGTATAACAGAAGACTAGGCATAAACACACAAGTACATTCAAGTATATATTCAAAACTAAAGACTTGTTTGAGTGTAGCCTAGTTTGAAACAGTAGGACGGGTAGTAGTCAGGGTCTGGTAGTGCAGTAGTCCATAATCATAGGTTGAACATAATAAAACCAACTTCTATTATTCATTTGTTCACATTCCATATCTAACATGTCTATATATTGTCTGTGCTATGTGGATGAATGTAATGTGTGCATGCTTCTACGATACATCTACATGTCTAGACACATATATTTAGGAGATGTGAATACACTCTGACACTCTGTACCCTGTCTGTGCATGTCAACACCTCTGTGAAGTGTGTGTGTGTGTGTGTGTGTGCATCTGTGTGTATGCCCCAAGCTAGTTTCATTTGGTGCCGGGGGAAGGGTGTACAGTAGATAGGCAGTCAGATAGATGGATGCGGTCGGGGGGGGGGGTTGCAGCAGAAAGGTGCAAATTGAAGCAGTTTGCGTCTGAAAGAAGAAGGGATGACAGGAGGTGCAGAGGAGCGTGCATGTCTGGTTCCTGATAATGAACTGGGTCTGCAGGAGCCGGGGAGGGGAGAGACAAAGGAATGGAAATCGGCTTCATGTCTGCCCCCGAGCAAACACACACAGTAATCTACATGCACATGGAGCACTTTGTTTTCTTTTCACACATACACATTTGAACACACACACACACACACACACCATGCTGCCTTCATGAATTTGTAAATTTAGAGAGTCGATGTGTGTTTCAGTGTTCTGGTGAAATCTAGGTCATGTCACAGGAAAGTTCACCTCTTTCTTTGAAAACCACCTTTCACATTTTTTATGAAGCTGTTATGTGTGTGTGTACGTGTGTGCACGTGCGCATGCTTGTGTTTGTACTATTCTCACTAACAAGCTGCCGAAGTGTGTCAAATCTTGTGAAATCCCACTTCTGTCACTCAGGAAGAATTCCCATAAGGCCGTTCCGCGATGTGTCAGTCAGACCCTATCAACCCTAACATCAGTAACACAGCTCCCTGCTTTATAAGCCCTGAATGTAACACCCACACACACACACACTGCCCATCATGTATCACATGCATTGCCTGCAGGCCTCCAATAAACAGTTATGTAATGTTCCAAAGTAATTCCATCTCTCAAACAGTTCTCCTCTCCTTAAGGTACTCCAACACAGTTCATGCCTGTGTCATACCTAGACACATTGATGCTCCATAGTTATTTACTGGCAGAGGATGCTGTATTGTCCAGTGCAATGTGAAAGGGGGTTGTTGGGGGTTTATTTCTATTTTGATGGATTGTGTCTCTTCTGCTGTGACCAATCTCAGACACTGAGCATTAGCCCTGTCACTGTGATGGGCTCAGCTAGGTTTCAGATGTGTGGGGGCAGATTTGTGTGTGAACAGCCCTCAAGATGCTCCGCGTGTGTCCTCTCCCTGTGTGAATGTGTGTTTGCGAGGCAGAGATAGAGAGAGATTGATACAAGGACAGTTTATGGTGAATCTCGAGTGATGGATGAGCCATAGGGTGCCCATATAATCCTGTGTGCAGCATGTCCCTAAGGCACTCTGTGTGCGTGTGTGTGTGTGTGTGTGAGATTTGACAGAATGAGATCAGAGTTTCCTATCCAAAGAGAAAATTGCATTTTCACGAGTTAAGTGGATAGGGAAGTAAGGAGATGAAGCTAGTAAGATGATAGTAATTCAGCCACATCTAAGTTAAGACTACACACACAGCATACAGCAACATGCACAACCAACATACTGACTGACACTCTATCGTTGTCCCAGCCTCTGTCTCTTTCTCTCACACTCTCACACAGACAGTGGCAGTGGATGTTGAATGCACAGTCCCAGTGCAGCTCAGCGTGTTGAAACAGACACCAGACAGCTCTTTGTTTTAATTGTTGGAGGGAGGCTGTGGCAAATCCACTTGCCAATCTATCATACGGGCACGCATGCGTTCCCTCCCCCCTTCCCTCTCTCTCTCGTTCTCGCTCTCGTCTATCTCCCATCCTCCCTCCCCCCTCCACCCACATCCCTCCCTCACTCTCCATTACCTCCAGATAAAAACTGCCAGCGAGGCGTTGCAGATTTAATTTTAATGTGTAAATTCCAATTAGGATTATCTTGTTTTCTTTTTCCGGCACTGATAGGGCTTTAGCAGCTAGCTAGTGGTAGTGTCGCGCCTGCTGAAACCTATGATAGACAAGCTGATGAAGCCAGATTTGCACCATTCAGCCGTGTGTGCGCGAGTGTGTGAAAGAGAGAGAGTGAGTGACTGTCTTGAGTAACTGTGTGTGTGTACTTGTTTGTGTGTGTGTGCGTGTGCGTGTGTGTCAGCAACCTTCCCATGATGCTCTAGCTAGCTATGCAGTGGAGAAACTAATTAGCACGTTGTCTCAGCTACGAAGGGGACCGGTACAAACACCATGCCTGGGTAATTGTACACTTTTGCAACCCATTTGTCCATTTGATAGACCCAACAGCTGCACGTGTTGACGTCCAAGCTTCATTGGAGTGTCACAGGAAGTGTGTGTGTGAAGTGGTTCTGATGATAGGGGACTGAATAGCACAGCTGTAGGGACAAAACAGAAGGAGAGGTGGATGTGGCTTTTAGACTGAAGGAGGTACAAAATAGAGAGATGTGCATGGAGGATGGAGTCCAAATGGGGAGGCAGTGTGACAGGAAGAAAGAAAGGAGAGTGGCAGCAGAAAAAGAAAGTTTGGATGGATAGACATGTTATTTTCAGTGGTGCAGACAGTTTTGGCAGTTGGTAAAAATGATCACACATACCCCCCCTGGTGGTTTAGCTGTTACCTTGGAGTTAGTCAAATCACTAGCCATCATTAATGAAATTAACTGAAACTCATCTCACTGATAGGTACGCCCTAACCTAGGGTGGCATACTGAATGAGTCAGTATTTTCACTTTAAATGCTATTCCCTTACCTGAATAAAACATCTTTTCTGCAGACAGGGAGCAGAGGTACTAGACAGCGAAGGAAGGAAGGACCTCTGACGCTGTCTCTCTCCCTCCATCTCTTTCGTGGCACAAACAGGCTTTCAGACCTCACTCATTTTCTTCTACAATACACAGTCTCCCATTTCCCCTCTGCATCTCCCTCTGCCTCCCCTCATGCTCCATTTTCTTCCGCTGTCTCTCTTTCTCTCTCTCTCTTTCTCTGTTCTTCTCTTCCCCAGCCCATACAATATGAATGAGAGGCGAGCCGGAGGGTTGACACAGCACACTTTCTATCACTGGAATAGCAGCCAAGGGATGTAAGAGTGCTTGATTTGTCTTATCTCTCAAGGCGTGTGTCCACTGACAGGGGCTGCTTTGAGTGGTCCAGCGAGGTGACTCAGACACTTCTCAAGCTGTTCAAATATGAAGTCCTGATATATTGGCTAGGGGCGGCACAGTGGTGGTTGGTACTGCCACCTCAGAGCAAAAAGGTCCCAGTTTTGATTCGTGGTCCTTGCCCTTTCACTTGCAGCAATTTTGACATGAAAACTTTTAAACTGTTTTAAGAAAGGCCTTTTGTATTATTAAGTGGAATTAAAACACTTAAGAAATTGTTTTCTGCCTTTAATTGTATTTTTTTTCTACATTACATCACCCAAGGGTTTTAAGTAAGTGTGCTACCGATCCCAATCTCACTTTACTCAATCATGTTAATGGTGGAAAACAATACACACACACACACACACACACACACACACACACACACACACACACACACACACCATCCTTCTCTCCTAATAATGCTGTAATTAATGTCCACTTCCTTCATCTTCAAATAACCACACAAATATACAAACACACACACACACACTTGCTGAGTGCAGGCAATTATTCCCAACTAGCAGTGGTAGTGTGGGTGGAGAAGAGGAGTAATATCCCCTCATTTGGAAGATTAAAAGCCAAACCAAATGGATGTCATTCCCCTTGGTGGCACACACACACACACCCTCCTACACACAACTTCTCTTAGCCACTAATGGGGATTGGTAGTGTTAATGTGTCAGCGTGTGGCCCTCGTGAATTGTAATGGTTGTCTGCAGTATCGTGTGTGTGTTACTCTATTCTGAGACACACACACACCCCTCTCTCACAGTCTTGCTTGTCCCAGTGGACTCTTCCACCAGTAGACAGCCGCTCATGGCAGCCATTAAACTGTACCAGGGGTTTCATTAGAACCACTGGCCATGTCTTCAGAAAGGGCTCCCCACAGCCACAGGACAATTAGCTCATTCACTTAGTGGATTTTTATGTTGCTCTTAAAAGCAGTATTTCACTTTAGTACAACATTTTCATTTCCCGGCACTCTTACGTGAATCTCGCGAGCAGTCATCCTTCTGCTACCGCTGATGGGCAGACCTGGGCTTTTCTTCCAGACTCTCTATATTGATATTTGCTTGTAAATATTTTCACTCAGTGTGGTTTTATGTGTGTGTTTTATATGTTTTATTTTATTTTATGGTTTTGCCATGTTAGTTCTTTAAATACAGAATTTAGGGTGCTCCCCTAGCTACAAGGCTTAGATCAGTCGACTTAATACACACACACACACACACACACACACACTAGGACTGCACAGTTAATTAGAAATAATTGCATATCAGTTTTAGTTTCTCTATCCGTATTAAATCAGCTGTCAAAGCGCCATGTCCAATCCAATGTGAAGTGAATGAGTAGCTGTCATTTCATGTTTTGTCAGAATCTCATCAAAGAAGCTGATTTAAAATTTCAAAAGGCACAGTTAAATTATTCTGCTCCTAAAATCATAATGGTAATAATCATGATAAATAATCAAGATCATGACATAGCGAAATTATAATTGGGTTGTGCAGCTCTAACACACACACACACACGCACACACACACACACACACACACACACACACCTGGATCACTCAGTGGTTTCATCACTCTTTCATTACCACCAATCATTACACCAATCCAGATGAATTAACCAAGATATTTAGTTGCTGCTCCACGCTGTAGCAGCCTAGCGAGAGGTAAATCACTCCTGCAGTAATGACTGAGCAATGCTAGGTTTCTTCCACGTTGATCTACTAAGCACAAAGCCAATTCTTTCCAAGGCTTCTATACATATTTAGAAAAAGTGATTATGCTACGTGGGATTTTGTGTTAATTGAGCCTAAATCTCAACCAGGCCTTTCCCACCTGTCTGTTGAGTTATTGGTGTTGAGTTATTAAAACCAAGTTTTCCAAATCCAAGGACAAACCGGTCAATACATCATTAGGAGCAAGTTTGATTATGCAACCTGAAATTAGGTTCTGCTGTTGCAAAGAGCTACTGGGGGCTAATTGGGCTCAGAGGCTGTGCGTGTGTGGGTGGGTGGGTGGGGGTGCGTGTGTGTGTGGCTGTCTCAAAGTGGTTGTGGATACAAGGCTCGGAGCTAGCAAGGCTGGTTTTTGTTTGATGGTTTAGCCAGTGTGTCCGGTGTTTGTGTCTCCGCTCTTGATCAAGTCCCGAGTTTAGTGAATTTAGTGTTGTAGCCTCGCCTCGGGCTTATTAAAACATGCCAGTGCTCTTTTCGTGAGGGCTCAAACAAACCGCTGTGTGACTCTTTCTGGGTAGTGTTTTATCTCAGGATTGACTCAAAAACATGCAAAGAAAGCATTGTCCGTTATAAATAATAGATCAATGTCTTTGTAGGCGTTGTGTGTGCATGTGTGTCAGTGTCTTGATCTGCATATATTTCTGCCAGCATGTATACGCGTGTGTGCACACTGAATGTGAGTGCTTTCATGTGTGTGTTCGTCTGTTTTTACTTGTGTGTCTGTGTCTCTCTCTCTCTCTCTCTCTCTCTCTCTCTCTCTCTCTCTCTCTCTCTCTCTCTCTCTCTCTCTTTCCTGTGCAACTACACTGCGTGTCGTACCCAATTCTCTTTGTTGTGAATGCATACTCATCAATATTCAGGGTGTTGATAGTGAGCGCTAGCTGCCGGCTGCTTCCCTAGCTGTAATTGGCCCTGCCGGAGCGCTGCTCCCCTGCATCATTGTGTTAATTGCATGTTTTTAGCTCAGCTTAAACATGTTATTATGATCAAAACCCTGGGTGGAAAATCTAAGGACATGCATACACATGGCTGCATTTGCACATACACACACACATACATATAGAGTGGTTAAACGGAGACCTTTTTTTGCACATACACTTTTTGCACACTCTCTCTCACACACACACACACACACACACACACACACACACACACACTTAACCACACACAAGCACTCCTAATGACATTAATTCTCCTATTACGTCAGTCCTAATGGTCCTTTGCTTGGGGAAATGGTGCTGTTGAAAGTTTTTGTTTTGGCACGATCAGTAAGAGTCTGCATACGCATGCCAGCCTGTATGGTGTGTGTGTGTCTATGGGTGTGTGTGTGTATGTCCTCCAGGACAAATGACTGGCAGTTGGCAGCCCTCTATTGCCCTGCCTACCCGCTGTGTGTGTGTGCAGAGGGAGAGGGACAGAGAGAGGGCAAAAGAGGCTGAGAATGAAGCAGATGACGTAGAGACATAGAGGTGCAAAGACATAAATACAAAAAGTGTGGAAAAAAGAGAGATGCACCATTAGAGAGAGCCAGACGCAGAGAAGTAGAGAGGTAGATCGTTCCATTAGAGTAGCTGGTGTTGTGTGATCCTGTCTAGGCTAGGCTGACGGCATTAAAGCCACTGTCAGCAGGACACACACACTTAGTGTTGGGTGTCCTGAATAATTGATTGATTATGCACACACACAGTCTTTCCACCTCTCCCTGATTAAGCCGTTACACTTGGATGTCTGACTGTGACTGTGTGTGTGTGTTACCCAGTTTGTCTTTCTGTCCTATCTGTCACTCCTGTCAGCCCTGAGTTAGTTTCTTCAGTATCTGCGGCCATTCCTCCTGTCACCTGCTGACAGTAACGTGTCTCTGTGGCCGTATTTCGTATTTCCATCAGTGTGTTTTGTACTGGGCTTGCTGGCACTTCCTTCCACATCCTGTCCATCACTAGACTTGGCACAGGGATGTGGGGCTACAGTGGCTATAGCGGACACAGAGGGTATGGCTGAGAGCCACCGCTGTCTGGGACTGCAGCTGTTCATAGTGGCCAGTGGGACTGTCAGTGCTCACCCCATCCAACCACCTGCACACACACACACACATACAATTCAATAGATAAGTGTACTTTTCAATAATGGGCAGTACAGGCTCTGGTCTTTTTTAGCTACATGTTTAGAATGAGCTATTAGCTTTTAGCTTGCTTTTCCTCCGTCTGCCCGGCTCTCTAATTACATTACCTTCTCTCTCTCCCTCTCTTTCTCTCTTTCTCTTTCTCTCCATCTCTATCTCTATAAAGCCTAATATTGATGCCTGTATGCCATTGGGCAGATTGCTTTAGGCTTTGTGCTCCGTGGGCCCTTATCCAAGCTGTCACTCGGGGTAATTTCATCATCGGCTTGCTTTATGCCTTTGATACGCTTTACACGGGCAGAGTGGTGTGTGTGTGTGTGTGTGTGTGTGTGTGTGTGTGTGTAGTTTGTATTAGGTATTAGCTTCTTCTCTGTTATTTTTGTGGGGTGGCATCTGCCACACATGCACGTACACACTAACACACACACACACAAGCACACACAGACCCTATAATGCAATAAAGTCTTGCAGACCAGGGCTGCAAAGGAGCATCATTTCACATTACAGGGCTAGGCGTGGGTGGGTGGGTGGATGGGTGGATGGATAAGGACATAAAGTACCTTCATCTCTCTCTCCTCTAGTTTTACATCCCTCGTGCGTCCTCAGTCCGGTCTTTACTGCTGCTGTGCTGCACAACCAGAGAGGGGAGGGAAAGTGATGAGAGGGGAGGCGAGATGAATACGGGGGAGGTAGATGGGGGGGGGAAGGCAAGAAGTGTGAAGAGATGGCTGAAGATAGAGGGAAAAGAAAGTAGAGAGTAGGAGGTGAGAGGGACAGAGATAAGAGCGTACAAGGGTGTGTAGGAGATGGAGAGAAATTAGAGAGGGGAAGAGAAGAATAAGATAAGAAATCGCTGCTCCTGTGATGCAGGCCCAAGTCATTTCCTGTTCTGGTGGGTCTGGGCAACATCTGTTTATAGGACTAATACAATCACTGTCTCTCTGCTGTCTGTCCAACCTGACTGACATGACACACACACAGATACACACACACACTCACACTCAATCATGGCAATCTATTACTATCTGACTACGTTCCATTCTCGGAAAAGTGACAGAAAACTAGCTAGAAGTCGATCGGTGTTAGCGTAGCTCATAACACATGCTCACACACATGCACACCCTCTTATCATACTGCGGACCTTCGCAATACACAGTCGCTTTCACCCACACACGCTGCTTCAACTAAACTCCATTATGTCCATTAGCTTATCTCTACAGACAGGGGGAGAGATTGAGATGGAGGGATGGAGGGATGGAGAGAGAGCTAGAGGGATGGAGAGAGAGAGAGAGAGAGAGCTTATCTGACTCCTGATGACACAGCCATCCCACATAGGAACACAGAGTGAGAGATTGTGACAGAGTAAGGAGGGAAGGAGTGTGAAGGAGAGAGGGGAAGGGAAGGCAGGTTTGGAAGCATAGCTGACAGGCATATTTCTCTATGCTTGTGTGTGTGTGTGTGTGCGTGTGCGTGTGCGTGTGTGTGATTTTAAAAAGTGCTGCATGTGCTTTGTCTGCAGTTTAGAAGTTCCTGTGTTGCTCTCCCTGTGAAGGAGCTGATTAGAAAGCAGAAGATGGCTGGAGGATATCATCAGCACGATAGTGAAACCATCTTCTTGTCTGCTCTCTTTCTGTCTTTCTCACTTAATGGTGCTACATGTAGCATTTTAACATTAGTAAATCATTAGCACATAACATTAGTGTAATTGCTGTAAACAAGTGAGACCCATCCGCCTCTGTACTAGGTACTAGGGATCGGCCGGTACGATTATCATGGCCAAAAATATCTTGGTAAATGTTGTTATCACAGCATCAAATTTGCTGAAATACTGCTCTATTGCTAGAACATATTAAAATCAACCCATTACATGTTTAGCATCACATTAAATTTACCTTATAAGAAGGGTTAAATGGTTCAGCAAACTCGCTGCCTGCTGCCGTATCACCCACCCACCACAAGCTTGGTCTGCTGCTCACCACAGTGGTCTGCCTCTACATGTTCTCTCAACATTCATGTTTCGCATTTCTGTCTTTTTCTACTATTTAACATTATTATTTGGTATTTAACATTTCTCAGGGGTTGTGAAAGCTTTTTTCAGCCTGATATCCATGAGAGACAGTCTTTTTTTTCCTATTGCTTCAGGCTCTTTTAAGCATAAGTCTGCTTATTCTGTCATTGAAAAGTCCACCAGCATTAGACCCACAGCACATTTTGGATCCTGAGCTATAGTCGATGAAACCAGGCAAGCATATCACCTGAACACCGTCATGGCATGATATTGAGGCACACCTCCTCCCCCTTGTGGTTGATTGTTGAACCTGCAGCTTGGATGCACAACAACAAACTCACCTTTTCAGCTCTAAATGGCCCTTTGCAATTTACACCAAGACGGGGTTGTTTCCTACTCTCTGTTGTTGTTCAGCTAGGATTGGTGGCCAGTAGGCATTTCAGCTGGGGATGTGGAGGCGAGACAATGTCCTCACACATTAACAGTGTCTGTTTTGTGCAGGATTGCAGAGGTTAGTGAGTGATATTCACTGCACCCCTCTCCACCCTTCTCAATGAATGGCAATGAATGAAATTTGGTCTGTAGTGTAGCCATGACCAATCCTCTCTGTGTGAGAGGTATCAGCATTATCTTGCACTAGTGTAATTCCACCAGGCAAATGTGAAAAGTCCCGGTAGGTAGTAAGACCCGAATAGCATTAATCCTATTAAACACGATGAAAGTCGAGGCTCTGGTTGATTTTATGGTGGTTTTGGCTGAACCACCATAAAAAGCTGCTCTACTCTGAACACTTCACTGACAGAAATGGCATGAGATGCCGCTAGTGTTGTAGCAGCTCATACAAGTTGTGTCACAGTGACACCTCTTGGTCAGGTCGTAGTGTTTTTTTTCCACACTGGAGAGAATGTTGTTTCAACACAAAAACATGAAGTGCCACACAGTATCGACTACAAGACAACGTGTCTCTTTACTGTTGATTATCCTCTGAAAAGCATCAGTCCAAATGATTAACACGTTCTTTCTTTCTCTTTTCAGAAGGAGCTGAGCCTTCCAAGAAGGGGCAGTTTGTAAGTACCCATCATTCCTCTCTCCTATCCGATCTACCCCTGCTGTGTTCCTGGCTTTTTTCGGAGGTATCTACATCTGGAAATGTAGTGAAAGCTTTAAAGGAGCATTGCAATGAACCAAACATAGGATACAAATACTATGAGGTGTCTGTGTCTGTGTGTGTGTGTGTGTGTGAGTGTGTGAGTGAGTGAAGGAGTGAGTTTCCCCTACCATTGAATATATGTGGTGGGCCACCCTGCCTTAAGAAGCTGCTAACCAAGCTCAAATAATTCCATTTGTATAAGGTTGGAACCAAAACGTTCCCAGATACCTCGGCATTCAACATCCTGCAAAGAAAATCTGTCTTTCCAAAGAAGTCCGCTGAGCAAAGACTGTGACTCAGTTGGATTGTTGCTCCATAGATGCTCAGGCATTTTTGACATTTGACAAAGCCTTTTAAGGGTTTATCTTCATCAAACGTTTTCAGATTGTTGGAGATGATTGAAGGATTTCATTCAAACTACTACATATCCATTTTGGAAAACAATTGTTACCTGATGTTCAGCGCTCAATATTTCAAAGAGGCATATTCTCTCAAATATCCTAATTTTTGTAAGCAAGGGTGTCATTTACAAAAAAAAAAGTGAAATTTGAGGCGCAACATTTTGTGGGACACTGCTAGTATACAAGTCATGCCCCTGCTGTACGATATGTTTGGAGAACTGTCACATTGTCACCTGGTAAGCTCTGCCAAGGGAGCTTTGCCCTGTCAGGACTGAGTGACATCAGCACCTGGCCTCGGGACACACACACATGCACACACACACACACAAACATAAACACAACAGACACCATAGATAAGTCTTTTATGTTCCTTATACTCCAATATAAACTAATTGAGTTGGACAAACAGTATTATCATACATGGATAAACTATTACGCAACATTTGGATGCAATGTGGATGAGCAGTTTTGTCAAAAAATAGTTATGACGATTTTAACATTGTACTTTTGTTCTTTACAGCCAGTAATGTTACCTATGTTCATTCTGTCCCAGCTGCCAATCCCTATCAAACTATAGAGAGAGAGCTTCCAGTAAAGGGTTAAAGGGCAAAGTTGAAAGGCCATTGGGTGTGAGAGTGTGTGTATACCAGAACAGCTGAGCATCCCACTGTAGCTGGATGCGGGCCTATTTATAACGGTACGTGTGTGCCAGGAAGCTAGAGTTATTGTGCCAAGTAGAAAGGTACTGTATCTAAAAAAAGAGGTCAATCATTAAATGGCCCAGTTCAACAGGTTTCTTAGCTGTTTCAATGGGAGGTGCAAATACATGACCCATCATCAGTCAGTCAGTACACCGCTCTGTGTGGTTGAGGGAATTCGCTTGCCGGGGCTGAAGCACTATATTGTTAGCTTGTTAGCCACTTCTACGAAATTCAGCAGCTCAATGTGCATTTTTCTCCAAAACCACTGGGCATGTGCTGGTGGCTTAATCAGCTAAGGTGCATACAACATGGCCTACTTCAGACCTTGTGGGTTGCTTGTTATCCTCTCTTCCTTTCATCTTTACTTTCACTCTTCACTACGATCCAGTATTGCCGGTGTGTCGTAGAGAAACTTACAAAAAAAGGAAAGTAAAAAAGTTGGGCTGTAGCTGCAGCCCCAAGTCAACTTTTATCTCTCACATATATCCCAGTAGCGCTTTGAAGATACAGAGCTGCAGGGGGTTGGATGGTGGTGGAGGGGGGTGTGTATGTGTGTGTGTATGTGTGTGTGTATGTGTGTGTGTGTACGTGCTGCCTGGCTGGTGCTTGCGTGAGTTTAAAGCGATGCTGTGAGATTCTAGGCGGTGTTGCTGCCAGCGGGCGCTGTGCTGCGTCGCTGCATTTACTAGTCTCGTCTCTCTCACTGGGATTTCACAGTGAGTTAGCTGGACGGTAGCCGGGACCCTGCTGTCTGTGGCCACGGTGTATTGTCTTGTCGAATCCAAGACGATCACCTGAGAGGCTTACCCTGCACACACATGCACACACAGTCAAACAAACGTTGAGATATTAATATAGCCTTAATATTTGTAGTTTCCAACCTCCCTCTCTCACACACACACACATACATGGAGCACAGTAATGACGTTCTCATGTCCTGCCTACGTCAGTAATAATCACTCCACATTAACAGAGAACACGTGTGCCCGCATACGTGCCTGAGTTACTGGTGTGTGTGTGTGTGTGTGTGTGTGTGTGTGGTTGTGGTTGTGTGTGGGTGCAATACTACCCCAGTCAGCAAGTAACCCTGAGCCGTCTGTGATCCAGCCCATTGTCTACGAATTAGCAATCTGGCGTGTGAACTGCATTTAGCTCCATCAGGCACACTGGTGTCCCCGGGCTTCTCGGAAAAGAGAATAGGCAGACCGGCACATTGGGGAGAGAGAGAGAGAGAGAGAGGGAGGTAGGGATGACAGCTGCACTTCCTACATGGTCTTGGGATATCATGAGTATGTCCCCCCCGTGTGTGTTTGAGTGTGTGAGATAGAGAGAGGGAGAGAGATTTCCCTTTTAGGTTATGCTGTCTATATAGAGTGTTGTGTTGTGAGGTCGTCAAGAATACATCTTAGGCTTGCTCGGCCTTTTCTCCTCTTATCTTCCTTCTATCTCCCCTCTCTCGTCTCTTCCCCCCTCCCTCTCTCTCTCTCTCTCTCTCTCTCTCTCTCTCTGCCCCCTTCCCTCCCTCCCTCCCTCCCGGGGTGTTTGTTGAAGGGGCCGAGTCAGTACACTATTTGACAGTAGACAGTCCTGTCAAAGCGAGCAGGCGAGACTTGAGACTTCCAGGAACCGAGGGGATTAACCCAGAAGACTTACCCAGGGATAGAGCTCTGTTCCTGAGGACACACAGTCAGAAGTGCCCCTCTCGGCCTCTGGGTGATTTAGGTGGAAGAGGCCCACTTTTTTTGTTGTTGTTTTACTCGACTTGTCTTAATCAGGAAAGAGATACAAAGACTGAGGGATCCTTTTCCTCTTTGTCTAACTTACTGGAACTACTTGGATGTTGACTTTTGGATTATTTCGATGCAAGACGAGGAAGGGGGAGCAAATGAAGTAGCCATTTGGAAAACTTGTGCATGTCGTGTAGCTTTGGATGTGGATTATTCAGAGGTGACAGAAGAAAGACATGGAAAATCCTGGATGATATGATATGCACTGACTGTTCTGCTTAGCTAAGAGTGTGTGGTCTGCATGTGAAAGTGGGTGATCTAGCTAACATCCAGAGGCTGTGTGTGAGTGTGTGTGTGTGTGTTTTGAGGCAGTCGGTTAGTTTGTGACTCAGCAAGTCTATGCTTGCCAGTGCAAGAACACTGTACCCTAGATACCTAACATAGCTGTGTCTGTGTGTATGTATGTGCCTGTACAATAGGTGCCGACGTACCTTTTGTGGCACACTCTCATCTCTCATTCCTTTAAATATAAACATGCCATCTCTCCATTGACTCATGAAAGACTAGCTGCGGAGATATTTGTGCATCTTCGGTGCCGTGTGGACACGGGCCGAGCCCATTGGCTAGCATGACCTTGATGGGCAGGTGAGCTGACACAGTTGAGTGGATTATTAAAGATTACCAGTGGGCCCCGTCCCTTTTGTCCTGGGAGACGAGATGAAGAGGAGGAAAGAGAAAGCAGGAGCCCAAAACCTTCGACTCCAGTAAGAGTGTGTGGTTTTGGTGGTGTGTGTGTGTGTGTGTGTGTGTGTGTGTGTATGTTAAATAGAGAGAATATGTGTCCAATATCAACATGACCATTAGTGTGTTTCATTTAGAGAGAAAGAGTCTTTATTTTTATTTGTTTTAATTTTAGATTTTATTTTGTATCTGTGTTCAATACTATCAACCAGGATCCAAAACGAACAGCAAAGCTTTTTGAGACGACATTAACAGATACACAGACACAGACACAGATAACATTCAAACACCTCGGTTGTCTTGAACCTTTTTGCCCGTTCACAAACGTTGTCCCTGCTGACCACCTGCCTGACCGTGAACAAATCAGATCATCACACACATTGAGTCACAGAAACACCCAATGCTCAGGCAGAACGGAAAACCACGAGGAGAGGTGGAGAAAGAAAGACGAGAAGGTAGCAGGGAGAAAGAGAGAGAGACATTAGAGGGGAGGGCAAGTCCTTCATCAGGATAACAAGCTAGACATACCAGGCTAGTGCTCTTCCTCACGTGCAGATAACAGCCAGATGTGCAATAGGTTTTAGTGTGCTGACGACACACACACACTCCCTCACTCTCTCTCTATCTTTTCCACACACATGCATGCAGATAACACTCTTCGCGCAGCCCTAGACCCCCAGCAGGTGGTCTCACCCATTCTGTCCCTCCCAGTGGGCGGTTGATATGTGGAGACTAACCCCATATGGCCCTTCTGCCCAACCAGCCTGTGCCAACTAAATATGCCCTAAATATGCAGAGGACAGGCATACACTAGAACCAAGCCCTTCATTTCAATCCATTTCAGTCTGTGCAGAGCACAGCGGGGTAGATGGTGGCACAGATACCCATGTTGGTGAACCGCTTAGACTAGCTGTGCTGTTTCCAGGCAGAGCCATGATGCAGCAAAAGAGACCGTCTGGCAATGTCTGCGTTTGACCGTCTTTACAGAAGCCTCACCGCTTTACAGCAGTAGAGCTTACTGTTTCCACGTTCTCTCACTCTTTCACTTTCCTATCTCCATCCACGGCATCCTCCGTCCCCACATCCCACCCCATCCCCTCTGCCCCCTAGGAGTCCTGACGAGACTCTGTGAAGTTGCTCCAGAACTTTTCTATCCAGTTGCTTCCAACCGTGATAACCGCGCCAGGCTAGGTGCCTGCCGTGAGGGGGCAGAAAGACTGATCTGCAGCCAGTCAGGCAAGAGAGCCGATAGAAAGGCAGGCATACGGACAGTATGGCTCAATGGGTGGAGCGTGGCAACAACAGTCCATTTGCCCCTGGGGCCACCCATGCAAAAGTGTATGCCCTCATTGTACTGTGAGTCTCTTTGGATAAAAACATCTACTAAATGCACAAAAGCATTGCACATTTACACATACACACTCACAGCCTAAAATGTGTGTAAATTGCAAATGTTAGAGGCAGAAAGAAAGGCAGGCATACATTGTTGGAAGGTTGAAAAACTGATAGATGGTGTTTCAGCCTTTCACAGTATTTCCTCGTATCAGGCCTCTTGAGCCACAGAACATCTGTACATAATACTGGACCTTGTACATGGCTCTTGTTCTTTCTCTTTCCTTTCTGTTGCTCTTTCTCTCTCATCCTCTCACGTTAGTTTATGTGACATGGGCCATGAACCAAAAACATCTTTACATTACCTACAGAGTGCATTATTGCCTTCTTACCAGTTAACAGGACACACTAAGGCATACACACACATCTGGATTTACTCCCGCCTGCCTGGTTGAGCAGTCCTCTCTCTCATCATGCATCCTTTTATCCTTACCCTACTCTTTTCCTCCCTTCTTCTCCTCTCTTCATCCACTCTTCCACTCCCCCTCCTCCTCCTCCTCTGTCGGCAGAATCTGGTCACCAGCTCAGCTGCGTTGCCACGGTAACAGCAGCCTTCTCCAGCACCTGCTGTCCCCCACTTCCTTTTATCCTTCCATCATTCAGCCCCCCGTCGTCTTCTCTCCATCTCTCTCCTCTCCTTCTCCTTCCCTCTGTTCCTCTGATGGTCCTCTTTCAGCCCCAGTTCACCAGGGAGGGAACCCCTTCCTCTGGAGGTAAGACTCACACACCGTATGTATACGTGCGCACGTGTGTGTGTGTGTGTTTGCCTCTATTACATAGTTCACTGACCTTATATTGAGTATGTAAAGTCATGGTAAGTTGTGTTTTGAATCAATAGCATTTTCTTTCAGCCTGACCAATGTTAGCCTTTACCAGAAGACTGTAAAGGGCACTGAGACGAACAGTGGCAAACAACACTAATAAGCAGTGTGTGTGCGCCTGACCGTGTCTGATGACACTAGTGAAATTCCACTTAGAGATTGTAAAGATCGTTAGGTACTTCATTATCAGACCGCCCAAGAGTTCTTTTGGCCACCTAAAGGAAAGGAAAATATTCTGAATCATCAACATTTTGTTTTGTTTCCTTATATAAAGCTTCTTAAACTGTCCCAGCAGTGGATTTCATTACCAAGAGCCCCAACTGTGTTCCTCGAGGTTTTATGTGCTATGGCTGCAGCCAGTCGCACTAGCTGTCGTTCTGAATGGACCAAAATATGTCTGAGAGATGGATGACCTGTCATCCAGTCAGCTGGATGACTGTGGCTGCGCTGATGGTGAAATGGCACTTGTAGATTTTGAATGCCACTTGAGGCTGGATTGGACATTCATCACATTTTGAGCTTCTTATGGTCTGCTTCAAAGGCTCTCTCTTTCTCTGTCTCTTTCCCTCTGTCTCTCTCTCTCTCTCTTTCCCTCTGCCCCCCCCCCCCCCCCCCCTTGTTAATGCAAGCCTGCTTGTCTGTCTGCATCGCTCCGTCCCAACTAATCTGTTCCCCTGCCATGGATAATTAGATTTATATTACAACATGTGCGAACACACACACAGACATACACCTACCAGTAGTGCCTTGGAAGCTAACAGTGGTGTAGGATGGTATCACTATTTACACAGTACAAATCCGCTTATCACTTATGGCAAGGCAATCAAACATCCGCTCTTCAGGCTGAAAAAGCCCCAGCAGTGTGAAAACGTTGGTTATCAATCAGGCCAGAGGTTGTCAGCATACAGGCTCTTCCTCGATGGTGACATGGTGATCTCTTCTATACATCTTATTAGGGAGCCAAAGTCGATCATTCCCACCTTGCTCTGGTTCACTCCTGTCAATTGCAGTACATTGCAGTGATATAAGCAAACTACAAACTGATTTTGGTGGAATCCACTCGATAGAACTTAAGACTCCTCCTTGTTTGGAATGTTCCAAATACGTGACGGGGAACTTTCCATGCTAACAAAGATAAATGATCCTCTATCTATCATTAAAAGTTCAGATTATCTTACACACCTGAGACTATGCACCAAATGTTAGTGTCATCTTTCTTTCTGTCTCCCTTTCTAAACTACTACAACCCACAAAACTTATCTGACCAAATTCACTGCCAACAGTCAAACAGGGAACAAAGACTTTTCACAGCACTGTATCTTTTGTCATCTCCTTATGCCCACTCAGTTGACCAGACAGTATGTTGGACTGAGGTTTGGATGAATGAGGCGCCACTGTGCTGTACTGAGATACTACTACTACTACTACTACTACTACTACTACTACTGCACTGAGCTGAAAAGACACCTCACTCCACCCCAAAATGACCAAAGAATACCAAAAGGACTAAAAAGCATCATCATCCTGCTCTTTCTGTCCCTCACACTTTCTCTCTCTCTCTCACACTTTCTCTCTCTCTTACACTCTTACATTCGAGTCAAGTGCTCCCGTCAGAAACAGAGAGAGGAGAAGAAGAAAAGAGAAGCATGAAAGAAAGAGGGAGGGGGCACTGCTGAGCAGAACAGTGGGGGGGGGGGGATTGAGAGGGAGGGGAGGGAGGAGAGAGGGAGGAGAGGTTAGCTCACACACCAACAGTCCTCACACTAGCACTAGCCAGTGTGACAGGTGGAAGCCAGCATCTGTTTGCTAACGCTAGCCACGTCCTCGCCTCACCCTGCCCGCGTCTGCATGCATTCTGCTGGTGCATCCATGTAAGAGCTATGATAGTGCGTCTGCGTTAGCGTTAGCATGTCTGACTCCTTCTGGACTGTGCTCTCCAATTTCTCACTGCCTGAGAGAAGCATGCTGCGGCGCTCTAAGAGGTAGACTCTCTCGCTTTATCGCTCTCTTTCTTTTCTATCCATCTTTTATTTTATTTTTTTGGAAAATGTTAAATCTTTGGCAGCCTGCCGTGCTCTCTCGTCTGCGCTCCCTCGTTTCATTTTTTTTCTCTCTCGATTTTTCAAAACTGTTTGTCTTGATGCATTCACCCATCTCCCATCTCCATAATCATTGCTCTTTTTCATTTTCCATCTCCATCCCTTTTATCTTATGCCCTTGCTCTCCTCTCCTGCTCTTCTTCCTCCCTCCCCTGTCTCGGTTGCTCAGCAGGAGTTGCTCCAACATGAAGGTCAGCTAACTGGATTTGGCAAATGTCTTGTGATGTATAAATGGGACGCTCTGTCTTAGTTTCTGTGGGTGTGTGTGGGTGGTGTTGGTCAGGCGGGGGGGGTCCGGCGGTTACTGGCACATACAGTACTCCTGGCATGTATCCTAGAAGCGTGGTGTGTTTGTTTTGATTCAATTTCAGATATCTGCGTACCGTTTACGCATTTGTGATGTGAGTCCAATTTGTGAGGCATGGTCTGACGACATTGTGCATGTGGCCATGCGTTGTTATTTTTATCTCTTTCCCTTAGTTTCCCTCTCTCTCTCTCTCTCTCTCTCTCCCTCTCCTCTACCTCTACCTCTACCTCTACCTCTCTCTCTCTCTCTCTCTCTCTCTCTCTCTCTCTGTCTGTCTTTCTGCGACTGTCAAAGCCAGAAGTGGCTGCTCCACCAGGAGACAGAGAGACAGAGCTGTACTTATCAGTTTGAAGCAGCAATTGTCTCCCTCCTGCATAATAACAGTGGTTACGGCCACACACACATTTATACACACTGAAAAGGCCGACCTTTTCTTCTTGTCTCCTCCTTGTCACTGCCTCTTGTTGTGTGTGTATTTGTCTTGGCAGTGTTTTCAGAGGGAGAGCGATGGAGGGAAGGGTTTCTTGCATAGCAACAGGGTCTGGCAGTTTTTGGATTGGTGATCGAGCTCATAGTTTGTGTTTTGCTGTAATTAGGACGGTACCAAGACCAATGTGTCATTTGCACACAGAGGGTGATTTGAAGGGATGAAAGGGAATGGCATCCTCCTGGTTGGATCCATAATATATATATATATATAACAATACTTGCTACATTCCTGTCATACCTTCCGCTACGTTTCAAACTTGTCTGCACATATTCCAAACATGCCTGTCATCGGTGTCATGTATAGTTCAGCTCAGTTCACTTTTATTGTCCATGAGGAAAATTCTGCTTGAATTAATGCTCAATAAAAAACCATGACAACACAGATACAATACAAATGTGTTATGAAAACTCAATCCCAGTACATACCCTCGTTTGCTAAAGGGCTGTACTACTGTGGCTACCTAGACCAACTCCACCCCTAGGTGTTTTTGACAGAGTAGGAGACACAAGTGAATAAAGACAAGAACACACACACACACACACACACACACACACACACACTCCTGTGGGCCGATAGACACATTGATTTCCGGTGGTGGCTATAAGCCTCAGACCAACGTTATTGAGTGGACTGTGGGAAATGAGTTTAGCCAGAGATCTTATCCTCATATACTCACCTCTTCCTGGTGTGTGTGTGTGTGTGTGTGTGTGTGTGTGTGTGCGCGCTAAGTGATTTAGTTTGATGCCCACACAGCTGTTTGCTCATTGCTAGTTTCTTTTATCTCTCCTGTCTGCTCTGTCTGTGTGCGTGCGTGCATGCGTACGCGCGTGTGTCAGTTTTACAATAGCTAAGTAATTGCATTCTGAGGTAGAGTATATGCTGTGGTTCATATTGCAGCTTATACACAAACACACACACACACACACTCATGCACAAACACTTTAAGACATATTCCACTTGATGCTGGATAGAAAGATACGCAGAAAGCAACACATCAGAGAAGATAAAAGATTCACTTCTCATGGTGACAGGCCTATCATTTATAATAATAATTGGTGGCAGATGTTGCGGCATAAATAAAAATAGGTCTTTTTAATATTGCAACCAACATGTACTGTTGCGTGCATACTGCAGTTTTGCACACATGGGATATGTAGAGTACGTTAGGATGCCTTTTTTCTGTTGACATCTGAACACAGGCACAGCCATTGCTAAGTTTCCTCTCCTGGGGAAGATAGAAAAACGAGTGATTGATTATCCTCCCCTCTTTCTCTTTCTCTTCCCCTCCTCTCCTTGGTCCAATTCCTCATATTCTGTCTCATTGCGAAGCCTTTCATTTTGTCTTGGCTACCAATAACTGACCAGGTATCAGTGTCGAGTCAGACTGATTCCATGGTCATGGTATTGGGGCATCAAGGTGGCCTAGTGGTTAGAGAGGACCAGGTTTCATGCCCCTGTGTCCGTAAGCATCCACTTTGCTGAAGGGTCAATGAGCAAGTCCCTGAATCCCTAGCAGCTCCATGAGCACTATTCTGTAGTTGTGCAGTTGACCCCGTGGGATGCACAAGAGAATTTCCTGAAGGGGATCAATAAAATATCACATTCTTATATCATAGAACAATGTAGCCTGAGTTTGGTATTTTTGTTTTTTCAGCAATTCATTTTTTTTTAATACATACTCCTATTAATTTCTACTAGACAATTGCGTTAAGGAAAAGGCCAGTTTAAGCCCTGTCAGTGATTGCTGAACAATCAATATATGGTTTAGTCTGTAGTGAAATGGTTATATTATGTGTGTGTGTGCATTCGTGTGTGCCTGCGCTCTGCTGTACAAAAGAGAATAATAGAAAAAGAGCAATCTGCTCCAAAGCTCCTGTATCTTCCCCAGACAGACAGAAGGGTCATGAGTAGAGGGAGGAAATGGAAAGACAGCCTCGGCACTTTAACTGCTCCAACACACCTAGCGGTTGAGGGCGCCGGCTTTTTCCACTTCCACCGTCAGCCCTGAACCCATGGCAGACAGATGTGCGTAATGACTCTAGCCGAGGCTTGTTGCAGAGAGAGGAAATTGCAGATGGAAGTCGGAGGCTGTGATGAGACCGATAGGTACACTGTGATTATGCCTCTGTGGACTATGTGACTGGGCGGTCTGGAGACCGGTAAGACATAATCAACATGTCGCTTCAGAGTTTGTGTGGGTGTGCATGTTTGTGATGGTGTTTGCTTACGCTTTCATCTGTCGCTTTACTGTTTTTTATGTGTGTGCATGTGTGTGTGCATGTGTTTACTCATGCGTTCAAGCGTGTACCAATGCACATTTATGTAGGATGAAGGTTCCCTGATGATAGGTATGCAACGGACACACACACCTCTCTCCAAGCCTCTGCGCCGCGGTGCTTGCAGGTGTCGGTTGGTTAACAGCGTGTGTGTGCTCTGTTAATTGGCCCATCACATCTGCTGGCTGTAATTACACAGTTGTGGTTCTGACGGGGCAAACGCTGGCCAATCACATTACATTGTTTGGTTGAGGTGATTAGGACTGGAATCGCTGCTAGGATCAAATTATCAAACTGACATCTCCATTTCATGTCAATCTCAGTGGAATTTTTACCTCCGCTCTGAGTGTGTGTGTGTGTGTGTGTGTGTGTGTGTGTGCGTGTGCGCGTGTGCGTGCGTGTGCGTGCGTGCATGCGTGTGTGATGGCTAGCCCAGGTCTCAAGCCATCTGTTGAGATATGTGCGGCATCGACAGTATGAGCTCAGCATGTGGCCCGCACACACACATATATACACACACCTCTTTGAAGGATGAGCTGCCATGTTTGGTATTAGTGACATGTGTTCAGTGAGTTTCTTCATCTTTAATTGGAGCATGCGTGCGCACACACACGCACACACACACACACACACACACAGGGCCTATTAGTGGTATTTGCCGTTTTCCCAGTTTTTCTTTAGAGCTGTCAAAGCCGTCTCCCTCTTCTCTGAACTCTTGAACCAACTGGCACAGAGGCCCACATCTAAAAACACACTCACACACACACACAGAGCTGTGGCTCAGGTGAGAAGCAGCACATAATGGAATCTCAAGACCCTCTCTAACCCTGAGAGGGAAAGATAGACAGAGAGGACAATAGAAGAACGAAAGAGAAAGGAAAGGAGGAAAGGAAAGAGAACGAAATAAATAACATATGAGCAATAGAACAAACATCAACAGATATATGGTCCAGGAGAGGACCTTTAAGGTAAGATGGAGCTAAGGCCCTCCAGTATGGTGAGGTGCATTAGCTTTAGCAGAGTTTTCCCCCAAACACTAAACCTCCATTCAGTTTTGTAAAGATTAATTTACACCGGTTGTGGTTCACTCTGCTGCTGTTCCCCATCTAGGGAACAAAGCTCAGCGGCTGCCTGATGAATATGGAGTTACATCTGATCCAGTCCAAGTCATCCAATACACTCATCATCTCTGGGAGTTATTGACTAAATGAGCTCTTTGTTGAGGGCGGAAGCAGTGAGAAGAAGAGAGAGGATGAGAGGGTATAAAAAAGGGGGGAAACGGAGGAGAGAGGGAGTGGTAACAGTCAAACAGGGGATGGAACGTGGGATGAAGAGGATGGAAGAGAAGATAGCAAATGAGGATAAAATAACAGGATAGGGAGCTTGAGAGCAGGAGAGACAGTGACGGACAGGCTTTGGGTTGGCGTCAAGCACATTAGCACACTCTGTACTGTCCTTTGTTTGCCACACACACACACCTAGCTACGACTATCTGCTTGCACTATTTTGCTGTCTCTCTGACAAACAGAATCGTGTATGGTATTCTACTTTGTGTCTCCTGCACACATTTTGAATCCCCTACTGTGAGAAAGGTATCCATTATGGAAAACTGACTGAAGGCTCAAGGTGAAGTAAAGAAAGGGTTTGCTCGTACCAAACAATATCCACAATTAATTATTAATATCCACGATCGACAGTAGGGATGCAGTGATTACCCGATATCACTGTTAACTGCACTTTAAAATGCTGTGGTTTTCTAGAAACTACTGTATTAATGTCTACAGTTCTTTGCTCCTTTAATGCGGCTTTGCATTTGTACCAGATTGTGCCTGTCAAAACGTCTCATGAGTGAATCACACTGTTTGTGTATGTTTGAGGTGAATCACACTGTTTGTGTATGTTTGAGGTGAATCACACTGTTTGTGTGTGTTTGAGGGGGGTTACACTAGCTAACAGAGAGGAGACCACGTCCTAGGATTATACCCACCAGAAAAAGCACATTAAATCAGCAGTGTGGGATCATTTTGGATGCCTCAGAAATGACGGGGGGTTGTTGAAGAAGACTGATTTGCAAAACTTGAAGACGATAAGTGGCTGCCAAAGGGTCAAACACATCAAACTTGCATGCTCAAGTGTTGTGTTTATCTTGGTGGCAAGTCACTTAATGAAACATTAAGCTGGCAGGAGATTAAATATAAAATTGCACCAAACAAACTTCAAAGTATTCCAACATTTCAAGGCAACATACTTCACCGTATTTAAAAGTGTTTTCAACGTGGAGTAAATACAATAAAACCTTTAATTATAAAAGGCTTCTTTGATTTTGCCCATCTTCAGTGTGGTAAAGAAAAAAGGCTTTGCCTCATAATCTCATACCGATCCATCCCTACTCCATAGATCTGATCTATTTACTCTTTCACTATCATTCCTCAGTTGTGTCAGTTTTCCCCTGATGTAGACTGTCTACTTCTGTGTCGTTACTCTCCTCTAGAGAGCGAGTGTGAAGGACATTGTGGACCGGCTCTCGCCTCAGTTAACAGGACCATGTCAAACTGTAATATCTGTGGGCAAACACTCTCACCACAAATGCATGCATGGAAGCACACACACACACAAACATGCACACGCCTACATGCACATACCCACAAAGTGTGATCAGATGTGTGTCTGGTGGCCACAGTGGACATCTGCTATTATTGAAGCTTAGCTGCAGGGGGTGTCCAGCCTTTTTGGAAGCAACACTAATGGCTGTATGTTACATTCATAGTGTGTGTGACGTTAACTAACCATGCAGGTCAGTGTGGAGAAGTGCTCACAGAGGGCTTGCTTAACACTAAATGACTAGGAAATCCACCGTTTGTCTGGTTCATTGCAAAGCTCCTTGGCGTTTATTGAGCAGGCCGACTGCTGCTCTCCCCCGTTCTACCCTGCAGTGAATTCAAATCTTAACTTGAGTTCAATTCAACGGAGGGAAGCCGAACTGGATTCAAATGAATTTAACCGACTGACGTTTCTGTCCCCAGTTGTCGGACCAGCAACAGGAAGAGTCTGATTGTGACGTCCAGCACCTCCCCCACCCTGCCAAGACCACACTCACCTCTGCATGGACACACAGGTAACGTGCACACACACTCACACACATACGCTCTCTGTCACACTTTAAATAGTCAGGAGATTTGTTGATACGTGTGTCATGATGCCTGAAGCATCCTTGTCTGTACTATGCGTAATAATGGAAGGCAACACATAGGGATTTCTACATCATCATGTAATAGTTGGTAGCCTGGACTGAAGGAAATAATCACACAGAAGGAAACCTAAAAAAACAAGTCCAGATTCTGTACAGTCCCATGACATAAACCTAATGAATTATCAGTTTATTTTATTGTGGTCCCTAATTGATCAGCTGCCTGCATCTCTTCTATGGAGAATACAATAATGTCAGCCAACATGGCTTATAGCATATTACATACATACGTATATTGAAGCAGTGTTGATACAGTATGTGTTGTCTTAAAATCCTAAAAAGATGTATCACCATACATGACTGTATCGTAGCAGTCTATGCAAACATACATCATGTGACATCTTCTAGATTTATTTCTATACGAAAAGAGTATAATGGCAGTTGTGTGAAAAGTTCAGGTTACTTTTTCACAATTAGCTTTTAATTGCTTTTATTAATTGGATACTGCTCAACAAAGAACAGACTTGATTTGTCACTACACTGTGAAAAGTGAAGAGGATTTGGCTCTTGAGGACCACGTTGTGATAATAACATCAGAGGAGAAGGTTGAATGGGTAGTGAGCCCAGGCCTCGCTCATGGAGTGCAGAGCAGATTTCAGTGCGTAGTCATGGGAGTCAGCACTTTCATCCACTTAATTTATTGAAATGTATTTAAAATTGTACTTGTATCTCGGCTTTCATCTGCCTCTGCCTCTCTCTGCCTTCATGTTTTCACGGGTTGCCATTCTCTGTATAATTACTCCCAATTTCAATGTGTGTTAGCAAGGGCAATACCCCCACACACCCACATCGATTCATAGACAGTTGTACACACACACACACATACCATCAAATGAAATGCTCACACATAACACTAACTACGGAAATATAAGGAAAAGTGCTTTGGATGCGTGTAGGTTTGCTGTGTGTTTCAACTGTGTTTGCAGGGATGTTCATTTGTTCCCCATCTGCTGTTGTCTGTGTAGTTGCAGACAGTCTAAATGTGTTACAGGGAGTCATGCTGCTTTCTACCAGCGACTAACCACTACAATCACACACCACCGCAAAGCCCAATTAACAGCTCAGATTGCTCACTGAGCACAGCACAGCCAGATATTTGTGTGTGTGTGTGTCCGTGCGCCCGTGTATGTGTGTGTGTGTGTGTGTGTCCGTGTGTGCATGTGGGTGGGTGGGTGGGTGGCTGCATGCTTGCACAGATAATGTAGGGTGACAACTATGTCCTGATATGGCTCCATGCCAAAGCAGCAGTGGGCCATGTCACAAGTTACACACACACACATCCATACACCCTTGTTCCATAGTTGTCATTTTACTAAGCTGGGTGCACACGTTCTTTCTGCTTATTGTGTGTGTGTGTGTGTGTGTGTGTGGTGACAGATGAAATGCAAATTGACAGGATTTTTTGTCGAACATGTTGACAGCATGTAGACAGGCATATAATACCCAATATCCACCAATCCCCCCCCCCCCTCCCTTCAAATAGAACAAGAGCGAGCGAGGCAGGGGGAAAGATGGAAATGACATGAAAAAGAGTGATATTGATTGATGGTGATGAAGACTGAAGGGGAGTGAGAGAGAGAGAAAGACAGAAATATAGATTGGAAAGATGGAATGAAAATGGAGCAGTGAATGAGAAAATATGGCTGAATGACGGAGAGCAAGAAGGGAGGATGGATACAAAACATGGAAAGATGATAAAATGGTGACGATAATACCTGACCACGAAGCAGAGAGAGAGAGAGAGAGGGAGATATGATGGAGAGAGAGAGATCTCATTAACTGTGCATTCGTGTTAAGCTGACAGACATTTACAGAGTCGCACACATCTCATTTCCTCCTCAGGAAATAATGGAACTCCACAGGCTGTCAATCACAGCGCCCACCCACACACACACACACACACACACACACACACATACACATGCTGTTGAGCTCTTTGATGAAAATGAGATAGTCTTTCCTTCTATCCTCTGGTCTCGCTTTGTCAATATTCTGCTAGAGGGGTTGAAGGATGTTTTTGTCCAGCCTTATCTCATCTCTCAGTATGGAATACAGATACACACACACATATTAAACATTTCAAACAGAGTATAAAAGGATGGCACCTCAGGTAAAGTGTGTGTGTGTGTGTGTGTGTTTGTGTTCATAGGTGTGTTTCAGTATATGGATTTGTCAACATAGTGGCTGCAGTTTCTAATCTCCTTCACACATCTGTCTGCCTCTGAGAGAGAGAGAGAGAGAGAGAGAGAGAGAGAGAGAGAGGTTTAGAACTAAAGGACACAGAATATGAGTCAGAGATGAAGAAAATGAGAGAAAAGGGGTTAGGAAGGAGGGCAAAGGACAGGAGGATAGCAAGAGGGAGGGAGAGAGCAATGGAGAAAACAATAGAGGGGGATGGAGAGAGTGAGATGCAGCCATAATCACACACACATTCTTCCTCATCCCTCCCTCATCCCCTTTTTCATCCTTCCTTGCTTCCCTCCCATCTTCCCTCCTTACTTTTGTCTGTCCTTCCCTCCATCCATCCCTTTCTTCCTTCTCCCCATCTCCGTCCACTAGGCTGATGTGTTGCCATGGTAACATTGCCACCAGTCTAATGTGTCCGTCTTGCCCCCCTGCCCAGGCCCTGCCAAGGAAATGTCTTTTAAATACTGCTGATGAAGTATCACTAATTAATATCGCCTGCTCCCGTTTCTTTATGGCCCTCCTGCTGCTATAACACCACTGGTTCTCAGTGTGTGTATAGCAAGCCTATAAAAGCCTGGTTATTTCCCACTAAGCCACACGTAGGCTAGAGTTTTCCACTCATACAAGTAAATGCTTTTTCATAACGTAGCTAAATAGATTTCTCAGCCTTACGCCAGGCTTCATATTGCCTCCATCTGTAATATAACTGAAGCCTTCAGCTAAGCCCAGGTTGTGATATCTGATTAACAGGCACCACTGAAGGCTGTTGGCCCGTTCATTCATTCCCTCAGACCGTCTTTATAGATGATTATTCTCTCTCTCTCTCTCTCTCTCTCTCTCTCTCTCCCTCTCCCCCACCCTCTCACAGGGATTCTAATCATGAGTTTCACCGCGGTTTCAATCTCAGACCATTCTCATCCACCCACTTACTATTAATCAAATGGAGATTTCTCTAATTCTGATATCTTAAGGAGCAGATGAGGACTAATCCTGTCCGAAAAGCACTTTTATTAACAGTTGAAAGACTGCACAGGTCTCGTTCACTCGATCTCGTTGCACCCTCTCTCATGCCTATCTTTCCCTCTTCTTCTTGCACATCTTTTACATCTTATCTACCTCATCTTCTTGCCATTCTTGTCACCATTCCTGCATTTTTACTTCTTGTCTCCTTTTTTCCCCTCTCTCTCTCTCTCTCTCTCTCTCTCTCTCTCTCTCTCTCTCTCTCACGCTCTGTTATTTGTTATTGCTGTCATTTGGTAAAGGTCAGCTTGCTGATTGGCATGTCTGTATGCCCTGATGTCTGATTGAAGCAGACTCTGCGAAACTAGCCACTTTGTGGTATTGATGGACAGTGATGGAGAGAGAAACATGGCAGGGATGCTTCTTGTTTATTTAATTGGTCACACACTCCCATGCAAATTCATTTTTTTTCCTGCTTTCCCTCCGTCTATATCCTGTGTTGTCCCCCGGAGAGACAGAGAGGGAGAAAGAAAGGAGAAGAGAGAAACAGAGAAATAGATAATACATGTATTGTGTGGATCATTGTGCCTGTATATTTCTCTATTTATCTTTCCCAAAGTAGGTCACTGTCACTGCAGTGTTTGTCTGCAGTACAAGCCTTCTAAAAATGTGACAGTGTAGCAGCTTCCACCCCTTGTAAATGAGACTGCCTCACAGGTATACTCATCTTGAATTTGCACTTCACTTGGCCTCATGATTCAGTCTGAAAATACAATCCCTGGAGTGGTTTCTTGGATGGATTTCATGGATTTCAACAGTGATTCGATCTTCCCTGTAGCCTATCAGAGCATCTTAGCGCTTGAACAACCGGAAGGCAGGAGGAATGTACCCACATGGGTTTGCCTCACCCATTTTTTAAGGAGGATCAGGGGGAGAAATTCCGACATCTGAGAAGTGAGCGCAGAAGTCTTGTTGTTAAGCAACACATGGAAACTTTCCTTGGTACAATTGATGCAAGAGGAGAGGGTTGGATACATATACTGTACACATTGTACTCCTACCTACAGCAGGAATGATAAACCACAGTATTCTACTGAGTATTTCAACTGGGACAGTCAGAGCTTCAGCTCCTCACTCAAAGGGGGGAAGAGCGTTTGTCATTAAATTCCCCCTTGCAGATCTTGCCAGTCTGAACCAGTGACCAACCAGTCAGACTTGCCTGTCTAACCCTGTGGCTTCCGAGTGGAAATCCCATAGGCCTCGCTAACATTTAGCTCATGTCACACACCAGGGAGCGCAGAGTCGCATTACCATGCAATACATCTCAGAAAGGCTTTTAGCTTTGACACGTTTAGAAATACACAAACACTCCTTTACGCTTCGCTGCAGTGCATTATTTTTCTTCACATTGAGAGATGGATCCTGTCAGTGAACAAGCCTCTATTGGACTAATGTGCACACACACACACACACACACACACACACATGCACCTCTCGTTGTTGTAGCTAAGAAGTGTGACGGTGTGGTGTGAACTCATTTTCCTCAGCGCCTGGTAATAGCCAATGAGACCTCTCTGCCATTAAAACACAACTTTCTATAACAGCCACACACACACACACACTCACACACAGACTCACACAAGGTTGGATGGATTCTAACAAGCTTCTGTTTGACGAATAATACACACACAATCTGCAGTCCCAGTTCCACTCCAGCTACAGAGACAAAGCGAGAGAGAGATGTCCCAGTCTTCTCCTGTCTGACAGACAGCAAATGCACACATTAATATTTGAGGTTCTGGTCTGTCCAGACGTGCTGCTGAGGGAAATGCATAATTGATGCGGAAATGTTGGACTTCTTAATCTCTATACTGCAGCACGCTACGTTTCTGGGGCCGCCAATCTTTTCTTTCCTTCCCATCTATGTGTGTGTGTGTGTGTCTGTGTGTTTTGAAGTTTCGCTTTGGATAAAAGTGTCAAATGCCAAATGACTGTAATGTAAAGTACGTCTGCACCCTTTCACTGATACCATTTCTCTCCACTGAACTATTAGTTCCAGACGGGCAGCCACGGCGCTGTCCACCCTTCGAATGGCCTCGAACCCTCGTATCCAATATTACACATACTATATTCAATATCCTTATCAAATGTTCCTCGTGTTGATCTGAAATAGGGTCATCTGTTTTCTGGGCTACCAGCAGTGTAGAGTGTTCAATCTATATCTGCACAACCTCTTATGTCGATGAAAACCATTACTCTTCCTCTGTGTTGGGTTACAACATCTAGACACAATTACAACACATAGTCACTTTTGGTGCTCAGCGCTGATTCATCTTAGAATTGCAACACGTCAGAAGTTGACAGCTTTTTTCAGCTTTTCTAAGAGGACCTTATCACCTCTCCCCTGCATATGTGACCTTTTCTCCCTTTTCATCCTACCGTTTTATCTTCCATCCTCTTCTTCTACCTTATGTGCTCACACTTACTTCCTCAAACTTCCTCTCTTTCTCTCTGTTTCTCTCTCTCACTCACTCGCTCAAGTTGTCTAGCGGGGGGTGTACCAACTTCTCTTCTCCTTTGGATGGAGCAGACGGAGCAGTCAGCTGTCTTATCTATCTACCCCCTCCCCCTTCTCTCAGCTCCCATTCACTTAATGAGAACACTCCATCAAACTCTCAAAATCACTGTGTCCATCTCTCTCTCTCTCTCTCTCCCTCCCTCCTTCGCTCTCCCTCTTATTTCTGTCACTCTTCATCACACAGCATCTGTCTCGCTCTTCTTATATGCCTCTCTTGTTGAGTGTTGGATGAAGATGAGTGTAGGTGTAATAAAGGGATGGAGGTATTGTCAGGCAGATGGAGGGAGGATGAGGGAACACACAGTAAACACTACATGCATACAGACTACATTGATACATGCAGACATTTTTTTCCATATGTTACCAAATTCTGGTGGGTTTGACTTAATGCAACCAAAACAAGCAGTCAGAGAGAAGCTACTTGCTTTTCAGAGCAGTTCAACTTAGGCTCAGTCTGTTTTTGTTGTGCATCTTTTCAGCCCTGGTGGTTTATGGTCAGGTGTTGAATTCCCACTGGGACAACCCATGCATTATTTCTCACTGCTGTCCGGCACTTTTGAGTAAAGAAACTTCCATACGCCAGTTCAGCAACAGACCAAACTGTGCAACAACCTAACCCACCATCCTGTTTCCAATTGATTACTGTACTATATTAACCCTGAGTTTCCCTGTTCAACCACAGCTGTCTGTTAGTCATTCACCTTCCCCACCCAGGGGGTTCAAAATGCCAAACATCCAGTCACAAGCTCACTTCTCTCACCTATAGGCTATAGGTGCCATATGACATAGTAGTAGTAATATATCACACTACATCAAAATCCCTAATGTTGTCAGCTGTATCCTTTATCTGCTGAGGTACATAACAGACAGAGATAGGAGCTGCCTGTTGTGTCCAGCAGTGTCCCTGTGTGGTGCTGCTACCCATTATTGTCTTTCTTTGTTTCCTTTATTTCATCTCTCTCTCTCTCTCTTTTTTTTTTATCTCTCAGGTACCAGCCCATTGGACAGCCCTCGCAATTTCTCCCCCAACACGGCTGCGCACTTTTCCTTCGTTCCTGCTCGCAGGTGAGACAGACAGACCCGCACACATTTGTGGTTTACCCTGGGGGAAAACAGCGAGCAGCACTTGGATCTTCACTTTATTTGCCAAGCGCAGTGCATATACAGGAATTTGTCTTGATGACATCTGTGCAGAAACACAGTGATGATAGTAATAATCTGCCAGCCTCAGTCTCCCAGTATGTTGGATTGCAGGTGCTACCCGCTGCACACATTTTGTTTCTGAGTTGTTATGCTGTTATAGGGTATTATAGGGAAACAAAACAAAGCATTATAATAAGACAGGAATGACAGGACCATAATCCTCGAGGAAATAAATTTACACACTAGCGAAGTACAAAACAGTATTGAGGTTTATTAAAAGTGTGGTACTACCGCTGACTGGCATAATGAGATGGCGCTATTTCAGGAGCCCAAATGAAAGCCACTCATAATATCTATCTGGCTGTACTATGTCTTGGTGAATGACAGAATATCACCACTGAAGCTATGAAATTAAAGCCCAGCGAGAGACTTCTCTTAGCGTCAATCAGTTGATTGACGCTAAGAGAAGTCTCTCGCTACCATTAGTGCTTAGGTGGGGAAATGTGGAGCTCAAATGTGCTCCATTTCCCTATGCCCAAGTCAAGGGGTTGAATATGAAACTGTTGAAACAAAATGGATGACATTCATCCTGAATGATGGAGGGTCATAGTTTAACCTTTGATGCCAATATCCTTGAAATGGCAAGTGCTCTTAAATGTCTCAGTGGCCTCGGCCCCTTGAGCAAAGCTGCAGATGATGATAGTGTGCAGCCAATGATGAGACAGAGATGATCTGAGACTGTCATTCAAACCTGGATTAATAACCTCTTATCTGTCTAGGCTAAAGACATGGTAATTACTGAGAGGGAGGGAGGGATAGAGGCAGAGTGAGTGAGAGTGAGTGTGTGTGTGCAGATTGTGGGTGTGGGTGTGTGTGTGTCTGTCTATAAGAGATTTATGAATGCATGTTCATGCGCTTGTGTGATTTAAGCCCATGCCAAGATTAAAAGGACACTCATATAAGCTAATAGAAAAGTTTGATAAAAGGTACTCCATATAACATCTGTGCTGCTAACAGCTGCTGCTGCACTGAGAGAGCTGTGTGGAGTTAAAGCATGAAATAGCCATAGAATTAGAAAGAATAGAAAGGGAACTTATATGATACGGGTGCATCAGGGCATCTTTGGTACACCTACTATAAGATGGCTGCTACAGAATTTGGATAAACTTGTTATAAAAATGAGCATTGCTTAATGTGTGGTTAGTGCATGAGACTAAGACCATTTGAATGTGCAGCACACCTGCCTCTTGAATGTTCAGTGAAATGATGATGTTTTCATGGTAATACATTATCCTGTGCACTGAACCCATGCTTATTTCCAGCATGATCAAACATTACATGTCAGCTATTATAAGTGTGCCAGCCAAAAAATATACATTAATGTTGATTTGAATTGGAAATCCCTCTCTGTCCGTCCACTGACCTTAATACTGCAGCTGCAGACAGAGCAGATGCTGTGACAACAGTGACACCATGTGGTGGAGTTTGATAATGCGTCCTATGAGCTCAGGGTCTGGTGTCTTGAATTGTAGCACTGTTGGGGTGTGTTTGCTTGGTACCAGCCACTTGAATCGTTATATTAAACATGCCCTCCTTTTGTAACGATTAAAAAAAAGGCTTGGTTAATGAGCAAACACAAACAAATTCAAGCACTTTGGAGGGCTTGGACCAGGCTGGGTGTGCGTGTCCGTGTGTGTCTTTGTCTGAGACTGACTGACAGCCGCATATAGCGCCAGCTAAAACCTGTCTTCTCTCCCACACAGTCACGGACACAGGGCCGACAGGTAACCTCTTAACTTTGACCTTTACACCATCCCTGCCAATTCTTCCCCTTTCCCTGCCACCACCTGCCCTTTGTCGTGCATGACTGAGTGCACACAGACAGACATCAACAAGTAGCGTCTGTGCTGGATACTACCCTACAGGGTCTGTGTCACTGCTACTCTTCTGAAAGAAACTCCCATACTCTATATGCATCACAGGATACGGCTCCAGGTTCAGTGGTTTTTAGGGACCAGCTATGTCACCCACTGAACGGGACTGCTTTCTCAAGAACACCTTTTTATTTTAAGGCTATTATGCACAGGCAATATGGATCAGCCATGTTGCCAATAATCATGAATAACACTACTTTTTCCTCATGCTGTTCCTCATCCCTGCTGAAGACAATATTGCCCATCTGCATCATCTGAAATGTTGCAGACAGGCTAAAGTGGCTGTCAGGTGTAGACTCAGGAGCTAACTGCATCACCTTGCGTCTGCAGTGTCTCAGGCTGATTGCCTCAGAATTGCTCACTGGTTGGTCCAAACCCACCTGACTTTGTCTGCGCTCTTCCTGAATCCATTTTATCCTCATGTATGCATTTTCCCTCTTGCAACTGAATGGCTTTGTGGCTGTATGTGAGGGTGTCGCATCGTTTTGATTTGGCCATGGAGTACAGTTCAATTCCATTTTAAGTCTATCTAAAGAAATGAAGGGGGATTGTATGGTTTTTTGACATCTCTATTCTTTTCTCCCTCTTTTTTCCCCCTTCTCTCTCAATCAGGACGGATGGCAGACGATGGTCTCTGGCCTCTCTGCCTTCCTCTGGCTATGGCACCAATACTCCCAGCTCCACTGTCTCAGTAAGTATCTGTGTTTTTGTGTGATGTGTGTGTGTGTGTGTGTGTGTTATTTTCATTATCTGTGTACCCAAAACTGAGATGAATGCCTTTTGCTCTATCCCTATCCTCTAAAAAGCAACAAGCCATGAAAAGCCCCCTTAGCCACAATAAAGATCATCCCTTCCTTCTTGTTCTTCCCCTCCAATCTTCTCCTCTCTCCTCACTGTGTCCTCTCTGATGGCCTAGAGTGTAGTCCTCCTCCTCCACTCCTTCACTGTGTTCTTCCTGTCTTATCCTCCTCCTACATACCCCTCTGCTCTTCCCTCTTTCCCCTTCCTAATACCCCCGTGTGCAGCTTCTTTGTACCTACGGGCTGTAGATGAGGGCCTAGCATGCTTCAAAGGCAGCAAGCTTAGCTGACTGGATACTCAAGTGCTCTGTCACCACCCCCTGCTGCTAGCCTGCCTGCTAGCTCACTGTGCTAACAGAAGAACTAGTTCCACTCCACCGACAAATGGAGGCTTCTCTTAGTCAACTAAACTAGTAGTCTTCACAGTTTTTTAACAGTGAGCACAGTAACTACCTTTAGTTGTAACTAAACTAACTTGGCTCTAGCCTAATCCACTAGGCCTGCTTTAAATTAATGCCACATATCTCCAGTAGCAGTTGTACTACATGCTTGCTTCTCTCCTCTTCCTGTAACTAGCACACTAGCCCTCTAGGCTAACCTCACCAACAGTCACGCTTGTCATTTCAATGTGAGTGTCATCATCCAACCATGCCGGCAGGCATTAATTGACAGGATAGCAACAACAATTAAGTGACAGGTCTGGAGGCACATAATCGGATTTTGCTCACACTGCTGCTCACACTGCTGTCAGATCTTCAAAACTGTGATCTGAATACTACGTAGTGTGGATGCAATCCAGCTGCAAAGCACATACAAGCAATGTAAAGAGACGGAGACAGAGAAGGAGATGCATAACTACCATTCTAAGGTCAAGTGTGGACGTACAGCAATATGATCTCATAAAATCCACTCTCTACAATCAGATGATATAAAATCACCTTGAAATAAAGTGTAGCCATAGTCCTGGACTAGCCTAGCTCCAGCCTTACCCACAGTAGCTCCAGTGCTGGTTGTAATCTGCTCTCCCTCTCTCCTCCCCCTCCTCCTCCTCCTGTAACTACCACGCTAGTCCCCAAGGCTAACCTAACCTAGACTAGCCTAGCTCCAGCCTAACCCGCCGTAGCTCCAGTGCTGGTTGTAATCTGCTCTCCCTCTCTCCTCCTCCTCCTCCTCCTCCTCCTGTAACTACCACGCTAGTCCCCAAGGCTAACCTAGCCTAGACTAGCCTAGCTCCAGCCTAACCCGCCGTAGCTCCAGTGCTGGTTGTAATCTGTGCTCCCTCTCTGCTCCTCCTCCTCCTGTAACTACCACGCTAGTCCCCAAGGCTAACCTAGCCTAGACTAGCCTAGCTCCAGCCTAACCCGCCGTAGCTCCAGTGCTGGTTGTAATCTGTGCTCCCTCTCTGCTCCTCCTCTCACAGTCCTCCTGTTCATCTCAGGAGAAGCTGCACCAGTTGCCCTTCCAGCCCACTCCTGACGAGCTGCACTTCCTCACCAAGCACTTCAGCTCCGAGAGCATCACGGACGAGGAAGGACGACGCTCCCCCGCCATGCGACCCCGCTCACGCAGCCTCAGGTAGGAATGCTGTGCCCGCTGTGCCCAAGTTAAGATGATGATATGACAAAAGATGACCAAAGGTGGATCAAGAAGGAGGTTTTCCACTACTGTTTTGAGCAGTTTGATAGGAAACGCAACAACACAGTGGTCGTTGTTGCTGGCGACCGGCCACTTCGTACCTACCCTTCACACTATTGGAGCCTTACTACTACAACTGCCCCTATTTTCCAATGATTGAACAACTTATACCCCTTCCAAACCGGACTGGTTAACCAGGAAAGTCGACCCCACAAAACCACCCTGGTCGAGGTCAGGGTTGAAACCACTTGGTGTGACAGTTCAGTGCTTCACCTGTGTCACGGGGCCACACCTCCCTGGCTCGTTGTTTGTGTGACACAAAAGGAGCATTATACAAAGGTGATGAAGTTATAAGGTGACAATTAAACAAGTACGCTTGTGTATAATCCTGGGTTATGTGTGTGAAATGGGTGTTACTGACTGTCAGGTGTGTGTGTGTGTGTGTGTGTGTGTGTGTGTTTGCCTACCAAAAGGTCAGACTCTTCCCACTGACAGGTCCGTGGCAGCTGTGAGCGAGTCTGATCTCTTCTCGTTGCTGCTCTCTGCCCCTATCTGTGACACTCAGGCCTCCTCATCTGTTGATGTGTCTACTCGTGGATGCCTGGATCTTTATCTTGGATCTCCCTATCTGTCTGTGTTTTATGGTATCTTTCATTCATTCTGTCCAGCCCCAGCTCCCTGTCCGTCAGTCATACTTCTTTTGACTCTTTAACTCACTTTCTGTTTCTGTGTTTCTGCCTGTCAAGTGGTGCTTCTTGTTCTTTACTCCCTCTGTCTCTTTGTTTGCTCTTTCTGTCCCATCCCTCCCTAGATTTATTTTATTCTCTCTCTCTCTGTTCCCCCCCCCCCCTCTCCTTAGCTCGGTGTCTCACCGACATCTCAGCTTGCCACGGCTTTGCTCATTCTGTTTTCTTGCTCTGCTCCTTCGCCGAGTGATATTGAATTCTTTCATCTTCTGAGATGAAAGGAAGGCGAGAAAGATGCAAGGTGTGTATCTGATTAGAGTCCCAGGGTGTTTGTTGATTCATGTCAAGCTGTGTGTGTGTGCGTGTGTGTGTGTGTGTGTGTGTGGCAGCAGGCAATGGTGGTACAGGCAGATTGAAACTAGTACTGTAGGTTATATCAAGCTGTTTGTGCGTGTGTTGTGTCATGCCATCTCAGGTAATCAGCTATTGTCCTGAGTCCTGGTATGATTTGACAGCCTCCCCAGCCACATTTTCTGCTGCACCACTGCTGACACCAACACACACACACACACACACACACACACACACACACGTGCACACGCCTCAACGTCTCAACATGTATCACCGTAAACACTCTGGACATGAGTAGATTTCAGTTCGGTAGGAGCACAGCTCAATATCTTGCCACGTATGAGCAGAACAGCTGCAAAACAAAATTGAATAAGAAGCCACGAGGAAAGAGAAAGATTGATTTTTCTATTTGAAAAGAGACAAAAGTATATGAAAAAGATATGAAAAGTGGGAATAAGTGTGTTAGAGAAGGAGTCTTTATATCAGACATAGAGATTTTACATTACAGTGGTCTAACCTACTCCTAATGCCTCCCCCATGTAATGTAGATGGGCCTCACTGCAAGACCTGTCTGTCTGAATTAGACCTATTGATATTATGTTAGCCCAGTGAGAGTGACTGTCATTAACCGCTTCTTACAAACGGCTCCGCTGGATATCTACAAGTACAAATAAACACCCCAACAGAGGGCTATGGAGGGAGAGCAGGGGAGAGAGGAATGTGAAATAGTGAATAAGACAGAGAGAGAGATGGATGAGGGGGAGAGGGAGAGACAGGGGGACAATAGCAAAAGGCAGAGTGAGGAAAATGTACGGATCTCAAGAGGTGGGGAAAAGAGATGTGGCGAGAGAGACCGACCATGCAGAGCACAGAGAGTAATTAAGTGATTAAGTGATTGAGTAAGAGCAGATTGGGGAAGAAGACACGGGGAGAAGATGACGATTGGGCCCAGGAGGAGGGGGCAATAAATGAGGGAAGGGGTGTGTGTGTGTGTGTGTGTGAAAGAGAGAGAGAGATAATGAATATCAGATGGAGAGTACAATTATGTGGTAATTTCATGGTCCTGCTGTGAGGGATGAGAGCCGCTCTTCTTTGTCGTTTAACACTTTCTCTGTACATCTCCCATTTTTATTCCTCTCTCTCTCAACCCATCAGCCTCGTTCGCTCCCTCAACCAAGCCTTTACCTAGTACCAACCATAACCCTCCTCATGCAATCCATGATCAGTCTGTCCTTCCATATCTATATCTGTCTGTCTGCCATCCGTCTCTCTCCACCACCCATTCTTCCAACGTCCATCCATCACGCTTTTTGTCACATGCGGCGTTGGGGTAGAGCGGCTCTAGTTAATGAACTACCCAAGTAGCCCCAGACAGCCACACACAGACACAAGACCTAGTCTATTATACAGGGCCAGCTACTGTGACAGCTACTACAGAACAGCATTTACTCACCCACTTTACATCGACGCTGTAGCATGAGTAACACGCTCCCTGTGGCTTTCTGACATCTGACCGCTCAACAAACGAGCCCTCGTTCTGGTTCCTGAGGGGACTCAACGCTGTGGTTCGTGCCGTTTACAGTAGCGTGTTTATTTAGTCATCCATCCATATCTTATATTTTATTCATCCATTTTGTCCTCTATGCATTCATTCATTCCCTGCTGGCTCTGTTGTTGTAAGGGGTTTGACATAGAGGCCCAAATCAAAAGTTGACAGTGTATTGTTTTGCCTTGTCCTTTTGATTGAAGATTCATATTACACTACATATGTCAACAAATAAAAGACTTGGTTTAAATTTTGCAGAGCTTTTACCACTGGCACTAGATTTTTTTCATATAAATTAGACATTTATATTTTTGTTTTCTGCATTAGTGTTTTACATTACTGCTTTTGATAGTCCATTTTTTTATATTTAGAAACTTTTCATTTCATTATTTTTGAAAGCATCTTCACTTTCCAGGATTTTTTTACATGTGGCTTTTGCACAGTACTGTATATATGTCCATGGCATACATAATATATAATAATATAGCGTATAGTATACCATCTCATCAAGAGTTGATCGTCACAAAGCTTTGGGGGGGTTCAGGAGACTTGTACTTTCACTAAGATGTTACCCGTGGAATCATCGGTCTCATCAGAGGGACTTTCTATGGTGAACACATACCATACACTCTCTCTCTCTCTCTCTCTCTCTCTCTCTCTCTCTCTCTCACATAACACACAGTCATCTCCACCTGCCCAGCCCTCCGTCACGGTCAATTAGGCCCCTCATTTCCCAAGTCGCCCTCCTCCGTTGTGAAAGAGCAACGTTATTTCTCTCTCTCTCCCTCTCTCTCTCTCTCTCCATCCCTCTCTCCCCCTCTCTCTCCCTCTCTCTGTCTCACTGGGTGTCTCATCTGATTTACTTCAATTATCCTCTCCACCGATAACTGCTTTTGCATTTTTAGCGCCTTTGTCACAAGTGACATCACCATTTACCCCAAAAAAGCTATTACACTGCTACTTAACATTTCAATTATCACAGGATATCAAACACTGTGAGTTGTAACCCATTTTATTTTATATACAATTTAATAAGACAGGATTTTTTTTTTTCCCTTTCTCAACTTTTGAACTTGCAGCCCCCGACTAAAACAAAAAAAGTTCCACAAGAGCCTCATCTCCAAGGTCATTTCTCAAAATAAGGACGAAGACGTTATTTTTGCGGGGATTGCCGCAAGGCGATTTTTATTTCCCATTAAAGGAGAAATATAGTCATGTTCTAATTAGCCTTTGTCTGGCTGTCTTGTGTTATTCATCCTCGGGATTTTACTCTAATCTCCCTTACAACTTGGTTTGAATGGGAGCTTTATTTTAATAAAGGCTCGGGCTGCTCAAAGCCCTGGGCAGACAAAGAAATAACACGGGGAGAAAGATATTCTCCCAAAATTAAAGCATGTACATAACAGCCTCTGGCTAGGCATCCATCTCTGTCAGGGCTAACCTTTACTTACCGAGCCCAGTGGCAGAGCCGGCTGGGTTTTGATTGAATTTCTTTATTTCAAGAAAGACAGACGTGAAAAGAGAGTTTTAAAGTTGAGAATGTTACTTCTCTCAGAGCTCCAGTTGATTGGTGGACATGAATTCAGATGACAGGCTGTGTGTGTGGTGTGGGTGTGTTGGGTGTGGGTGTGTGTGAAGCTTGCTTTGTATAATAATAACAATATAACCACTGTCTTAATAATAGTAGTTATTTATATTGCAATAGTTAGTTGGATAGGAGCAATAAAAACATTAAAGCAGATTAAAACAAAAAGAACATAGTCTATATTTTTGTAATATGGCTCCATTTTTGTTTCAAGTCTATGTGTTTTAGTGTGTGTGTGTGTGTGTGTGTGTGTGTGTGTGTGTGTGTGTGTGTGTGTGTGTGTGTGCCTGCCTGTGTGTGCCTGTGTGTGTGCCTGTGTACCTATTCTCTGGCATAATGATAAACAGCCTCCATGACGTTGAGCTCATATGTCACATTCAGGGTGCTCTCATTCCTATTAAGCTGGTAATTGGACTTTGAGCTACCGATGGATGACTCAAAGCATTACCTCATCCCCCTGGTCACGTGTGTGCTTGTGTGTACGTGTGCGTATGTTTGCACCGGTATGTGTGTGTGTGTGCACAGATGACTCATACCAACGGTGACATTTGGAGCCCCACGTTCATATTTTTACCTCACCTGCATTCCAATTTGTAATACTCCAGGATCTCTCGCCAGGATGTCATCGTTTTTCTGTGCTCATTTTTATTTTTCTATTTTTCTTTTACTAAAAATCACCATTTTTTTACAGACAAACGTTGTTTTATTTTGATTTGTTTATTTAGTTGTGTATTTATTTAGGAAAATCTCATTGCAGTTTGTGAATTCTTCTTGTGTGAGCTGGGGGATTGTTCACAAAAATGCTGGAAAACATTGAAATTGCACTTGCGGTATATACAGGGAAATGTTTACAATAATAAATGGAGGGAATGAATAATACACTAGGCTAACAAAGTGCTTAGAATGAAATGTCCTACCCTTGACAGACGCTCACACACACACTCACATACTGCCTTTCTCCTATCGCTCTTGCCTTATTCCCCAGGAAGTGACTGACAGAAAGGTCACGGCTATTGCTGTTGTCTCCATTTGGTCTTATCATAGAGAAACGGCGAGTTCATAGCAGATGATAGAATAAGAAAACAGAGTATTCCACAAGAAGGAAAATAGGATGGAAACAAATGGAACAAGGGAGACAGAAAAACGGAGCCCGATGATAGTGGGACACTAAAGAGAAATAGAGATGAATTTGCTAGTAGAGACTAAAGGTAGAGACATCAGGGTCTGGCTCTCAGTCAGCTACCCCACACAAACCCCAGGAGACTTAACTTACAGTAAAGCAATGGAATCTAGTGCACATACCTTGACAGGGTCCTCTCTCTCAAACTCACACACACACACACACACACACACACACACACACACACACACACACACACACACACACAGTCCTGTATGTGAAGGCTTGAGCCACCGGTCTCAAGAGACATTACCTTTTGTATCTGTGTCTGTCTGTGTGTGCAGCCATGTGAGTCCATATCAGGGTGGTTGTGGAGCAGGGGTCGCCGTGGTCTTCGATGTACACCGCTGTGGCTCTGTCAGTGTGTGATGCTGAGAGACACACACAAACACATGATGTTGACCCCAAGGTTCCTTTAGTGTGTGTGACCTCCATTGCTTTTTTTTTTTTTTTTTTCCTGTTCTCCTCTGGTGACCTGGCCATCTCCTATCTGTCAAATAGTGCTACACACACTCACACCAAAGCCTGGTCAGTCCTGTTTCTGCAGCTCAGGGACAGGCGATATTCCCTGGTGTAGGCTTATAAAATCCTGAACAATCCTACATTATGGACCTCAGTGTTTATTTTAAGACTTGGTTGACCAACCACTGTGTGTGTGTGCGTGGTGTGTGTGTCTTTCTTTTCAGCCCTGGGCGTTCACCCATCTCCTTTGACCATGAGATTGTGATGATGAACCATGTGTACAAGGAGAGATTCCCCAAGGTTTGTAGACACACACACACTTCCTTTACAGAGTAGGCCGTGGGGTATATTCACTTTGGATGTAGTAGACATGGAGAGGGAAGAGGAAGGGGAACACAGAGGAAGGGATCACAGGAAAGGAAACAGAAACATAGCAAAACTCAGCCATCTGTATGTCCATAAGAAATACATGTATGTCCTGCATTGTGCACATGCAAAGATTTAAAATAGGATGTATATAAATAGTGTTCAGAAATCAGAAATAATTTAGTTTGAATTATGAATCATTATCAATTCATTAAATTTGGATCAAACTTGTTCTGATGTAAAATGGGTCACCTTTAAAGGTAACCATGACATATGGTGCTTGGTCACATATGTGCCCGCTTCATACGTCTGTGTGTGTCTGTGACTCATCCCTGTCTCTCCCCCCCTTGCCCCCCGTCCCTCTCCCTAATCCGTCTCTCCACATCAAACCCCCCTGACTCCCTCCCCCGCTTCAGGCAACTGCTCAAATGGAGGAGCGGCTGGCTGACCTGATCTCCTCCTTGGCCCCGGACAAGGTTTGCCCGCTGGCCGACGGGGTCCTGAGCTTCATCCACCACCAGCTGATAGAGCTGTCCAGAGACTGCCTGGAGAAAAGCCGAGAGGGCCTCATCACCTCCCGCTACTTCTACGAGCTCCAGGAGAACCTGGAAAAGCTGCTGCAAGATGTAAGTCGACATTGTTGTTTGGTGTATTGTCCGTGCTTTGCAAAACGACAACTTGTCCAAAAAGTCAAGAATTCAAGTCAAGTCAGTAACTGAGTTAAACATTTTCCCATCTGCAAGTTTAATTGCGTTTCAAGTCGATTTTACGCCGATTGCCTTTTCACATAAAAAAATCTATAATACACTTCAAACAGCCAAATGGTGTTCATAAAGAGAGAGAAAGTTCATTGCATTGTCTGTAAAATTATACCCCTCTAGTCTAGTATATTTAAAGAGAGGCTCCAGTAAACCTGGGGAAACTGCTGCAAGATGTGAGCTGAATTACACAAGGGATGTTGCTGCAACCCCAAAGACTCAAAGCTGAAATCAATGCAAGTTAAATGCATTTAGGCAGAGTGACGCTCTGGTCTTCTTTTGGTCTTCCTTTGATCTAAGTCACTTTAAATGGACAAGCACAATATAGGATGGAAGGTGGATCACTCTATTGAGTAAGACATCATGAGTATGTATCCCCCCCCCCCCACCCCCTGCCCACCACAAAAACCCACCTACCCAGTCACGCTTGACTTCCCGTGGGCCAACTCACTGAGTGACGCGCTCCCTCATTCACTCATCATGGTTACGGCTGTCAGCGGCGCATGATGTCATAGGATGAGAAGGCTACTTTGACCTGTTCAATGGTCAGAAACACAAACTCTTTCAGCACTCCCTACATCCATCCATATGGGACACGTTGCCTCACACCTGCCATCTGTTCCTACTGACTAACAACACTGACTAGCTACCTGCTGCTGATGTGTTAATCACAAGATGGACTGATGTCTGTATTAGGACGGTGTGTGTGTGTGTGTGAGGGTGTTTTGTATGACAGTGTGAGCGTTTGTGTGTGTGCATTCTGTGTATGTGTGTGATAGTGGTGACATCTCTATTAGCTCAGTTTCCCAGTGCCTTGGGGCCTGGAAAGCTGGGTGACATTATGGCTCCCAGCGGCCCCATATCGACCTTGTGTTCTACTGGGACACACACGCTCAAACTATCTCTCACTCTCACTCACACACACACACACACACGCACACTGCGGCCACCACCATACACACATGCACACATCCACCCTGATTTTAATTTCACACTCCAGCAGTCACCAGGGCTGACAGATGACTCTCCCAGACGAAAAGGAGGGGTGGAGGGAGGTAGCGAAGGAGGGACGAGGGCAGCTAGTTGGAGGGTTCGGGAATGGGAGGGGAGCTGAGGGTATTCCGCTGTCTCCGATTGGCTGTCGAGGCTATCCCGCGCTGGTGGGGGGGGTGGAGTGTGCATGTACGTGCATGAAGCCTGTTAGAATGTTAGAATGCTTTTGGAGGGTGTGAGATGTAGTCAGGAGACAACTCGACTTAAACACACACACATCTGGAGGAGCCAAATCCACGCCAGAGAGGGAGGCTACAATGCGGGCTCGAAGATGACATCATCCAATTAGACTGCATTTGGGTCTGGGATGGTCTTTTGGGTGCGCAGCCAAGTGCGGCAGGTGGAACAAACCTAGAGAGGAGAGAATGAGGCAGTGAGCAGGTTGGATGGAGGTGTGACAATAGCCTCCCCTCTACATTGTTTATGGGAATCGCTCGTTTTTTGGTGGAGCCATGTCTTGCGTCTCGTGGCAGCGGAGGCTGGAGGAGGAGGAGGAGGTGCTGGAGGAGGTGATGAGGAGGAGCAAGTGGAAGGTGTTTACACACAGCTGGGAGGAGGAGGAGGAGGCAAGCGCAGACTTTACAGTTGAGTCAATTTCAGTTCAATTCAAGTTGAGCGTTGTTAGCGTGGTACAGCACGTTGACGCTGATGACTCTCTCATAGCGCTCCTGGTTTGTTTGCAGCTCTGAGTTGGACTGGAGGGAAACGTGTCCACTTTTGATGCTGTCTAAGTAATTGGCCTGAGTTTGAAGTCACATTCGGCCCAGGTCTGGGTCTGCCATACTGCTGTGATTAGCTAGTATTCACACCTGCAGAAATGAGACAATTTGAGCCCATTTAAATTAGAATAGTTACCTTATTATTTTTGAGCTTGTTTACTTTTTTCTCTTTTAGTGGGTTGTAGCATGTCACACCTGGGTAAATAGATATACTTTGGAATGACTTTAATTTTTTTAATTACAGTAGTACTAGATTTATCCTGTTTTGTAAGTGATGTGTCCATTTTTTTGAAGCCGTTTGAAGTGTCTGGGAAGAAAAATCAAACGTGCTCCAAGGTGACAAATGCATTATTTATTACATCCTCTTTCCATAATGAGGCAGCTGCAGGGGGTTGTTATTTTTTGAACAATTCATAATTTAGTAATACAGTGATACTATGCTATATCTTAAAAATGCCACTGATTGGTCTACAACTTTTAAGGATCCCATTATCCTAGTGTGGTATTTGTTGTCTTCATCATGAAACATTGAGAGAAACTTTGACATTTCAGTGGCATAATTGTTTGTACAGTGGTCCAAAGTTGGTCCTATTTACTGGTGTCATTGTTTCACCACAGTTTTAAGATGAACGCTAATAAAGAGTTGTAACTATAAAATGAAAGTCTGTTTCTTTTGCATTGTTCATCTCCTAGTGTTAACTCTGTATTACACTACACTGAGGATGAGTCAACAGCAAAAACACTAACTTTGGCTCACACCATCCGAGTACTTGAGCTTGTTTTTTCCCCATTCATATATTGAACATAGTCATACTGGCAGTAGGCTCCAATCAGTTTCACATGTCCTCGTCTTTCTTTGACTGACATGTGTTTTAAACTAATCACATCATGTCTTTTTAGTGCAGACAACCGTCTTTCTTCTGTTAAGATTCTGTTTTGGTCACTACACTGGTTCTACATCTCTCAGTCCTTTGTCTTACCTCATCTCCCTTGCTGTTAGAGGTTGGGAGACTTCTGCCCTTGCCCTCCTTGCTAGCCAGACCATCCATTCCTTTTATTCAGCCATCCATCGCTTCCTCGCCCCATGTTGTGACCCCATTACAGAGCTCACAGGAGGCCGGCTCACCTCTCCTCCTCTTGCTGTCTTCCTCTACTCCTTGCATCTCTCTTTCACCTCTCCTCCACCTCTCCCCTTCTCCTCTTTCTCTCTAATCGTCCTCTCTTCCTCTCGCTCATCCATCGCTGTCGGGGAGGGCCTTAGTGACCTGCCTGGCTGTCACCATGGCAACCTCCATCCAGGCCATCCCCTGGCAGAACCCCTGGGAGACCCTGTTAGACCCCTGTAGGTCACCTGAGGGTAGAAAGGAAGACAAAGTGTCGGCCACAGTGCTAACTCAGCGCTGGTTATCTGTCACCGAGTTGTCAATGGATCTCGCCGAGCCGCTCATCATTCACTCTGACACCTCTGTTGTACTGGAAGATTAGACATATTTATCAGGACACTAGAGGTACATGCATCAGGGTTTATCCTGGCTCTCCAGTGGTGGAAACATCACCTGTGTGGTGGTGGGTGTGGGATGGGGATGGAGGGGGGTGTTGAGTATACACTAAAACAACACAATAACCTTTAGGAACGTAAGACAAGGAACCCTTTTACAAGTTGGAACTAATTCAAAAGACCTGTCAAAGGAAAACAGACATCAGATATCATTTTTGTGTTCTTTCGCTTTTATTTTGAAGTACACAAAAAAATACCAAAGAGTTTAATAGAGGAAAAGATCTGCGCACACACATGCATACAAGCTGTTAATATGCACTTTATATACAACGACTAGGGAATCTCATTCACATTAGACATGCAGGGTGGATATACAGTCTGCCTCACACCCACACACACACACACAGGCTGGTTAATTAGCCACTGCGCAGTGTGAGGCAGTCCCTGAGCAGTCCATTACTCACCGATCACTGGCCTATAGAGTGACCACACACACTCCCACACACACACACACACACACACACACACCCTAATACATATATTTAGTGCACACATACACACAACATATCCCATCTCCAGCTTTCATTACAGTTGTAAATTATTCAGGTGGTGATAGGAGCCCCCCGGGGCCTTGCCGCATGCTGAGCTGTCTGTCTGTCAGCCAGTCTGCCATGTCTCTATTAGCCAAACGGCAGACACGTTGGCCAAGGCATTGTTTATTAACTGCCTCTGCCTCTCTATTAGGCTGCCTTGACATGTGCAGCATGCAGGCATAGATGCATGCACCATTCATAAGCACATGCAGACAAGAGGTACCCACACACACACACACACACACACACTGAAGTGCATTACTCCACTGAGAATAGTGCATGTTGTACAGTGGGTGTTTTGTGATTGTTACAGCCTCCCCTCCCCACCCGAATACACACACCCACCTCCCTCCCACCCCCTTTTCTTTCCAGGGATCAGTGTTTGCTCCACATGTATTCCCTGCCAGATACTGTAGATTGCTGGGTAAATTACACTGTCTCCAAACTGACAAGACATTTCACGGTGAATGTTGGGGAGTGTGGCTGAGGTCATTCTGATTTAGATTACCTCAGGTCTCCGGTGAAGCGAGGAGAGAGTGTGCCTCGTGTCCTGACACTGCCATTCATTTGCCCTCAAACTGGAACATTGTCCTCCTTGTTTGTGAAGGGCAAACAAAATACAAGGACAACTCACAAATCCAAGGATATATAAGATTTTGTGATACATTATTAAAAAGGATACTTCAAAAATAACAAAAAAAGATATTAAAGATCATTTGCAGGCATCATCTGTTTAACACAGATGCTTTAACACATTGTTCATACCTCTGGCATGTCTCTCCTATTGGATGAAAACTATTTCTCATGATCATGAAAAATCACCTGGTTTTCTTACTGACGCCTAACAGATTTTGAATGGGTTTTGTGACATCCTGATTACAAAGAGGGTGATAGAAACTTCCACTTCAGCTCCATTAAAATGAAAACACTAAAATTGATGTCAAAATGTTTTCTTGTGATGTCTAACCTAACCTAACCCACCGCTGTGTTGGTTGTCTGTGTCCAGGCTCATGAGCGCTCAGAGAGTGTGGAGGTTGCTTTCATCACACAACTCGTCAAGAAATTGATGATTGTCATCGCCCGGCCGGCGCGCCTGCTGGAGTGTCTGGTAAGAGAAATATCTTTTTATATTTTCCTTTTTATTGCTGTATAGAGAATAATTGCATCATTTTCAGATAATATTTTATTTTATTTTCTTCCTTTTTTTGGCTTGGATAGCCACGTCCCAGGGTATCATCATGAGAAGTTACACAATTTCCTGCGTTTTAATGATACTACCCTAATGTCACTGTAAATTGAGGCCCATTTGAAAGATTGCGGTGAAACGTATTCCCAATATTACAAGGAATTGCTTTTTCATATTGCGGAGCTACACTTAACGCATGGTTAATAAACTATTTGGAGCTATCCAGTCCTTAGTGTGAGATGACTCAAGCACAGCTATTCATTTATGGACTTCCTCTGAGAGTTTCAAATTAGCCTAATGTGTGTAAGTGTCACAGCTGGCAGTGCAAGGCTTTATATATGAACTGCAGGGGCTCTCTCATCACTCCCTCCCTCCCTTTCTCCCTCTCTTGAATCCATACATTCCTCCACTCATCAGCACCCAGCATGCGTTTGCTTTTCCCCCAGACAGGGTGAGGTAAGTTGGGGCTGAGCAGGTGAAACCAGCCCCCTGTGAGCCCAGGAATGATGATGGTGGAGAAGGATGGAGGGGGGGTGGAAGAAAGAAGGATGAGGGATAGTGGGACGGGGTGGTGGAGAGCAAGGAGTCAATGTACAGTGAAGGGATGTGGGAAAGAGGGATTGGAGGAGTGGAAGGAGCAGAGGAGGGGAGGACAGCAAGCCTGCCCCAGCGCTCACATCTGCAGTTTTGACTAATCACATGCAGCCGACGCTGTGACACCGTGCTGGATGGGTTTTTACAAATGGAAGCACACAGATTGGAGAGGGGGCAGGGGGTGCGTGCATGTGTTTGCATGTTTGTGTGTGTGTGTGTGTGTGTTGTAGGGGAGGGGGTGTAACAGCAATAGGTCCTATGTCTTTGTCAAAGGACGCAGGAATAAAATGCCTGCTATGTACAAGAACCCCCCCCCCCCACACACACACACACACACACACACACACACCTATTTCTTAAGTCTGCTGTTGTTGTAGGGTCCAAGGTTTTATTTTCCAATTAGGGTGAGATTGTGCGGTGGCATATACCATAGCAGCCTTTTTCTATCATGGCCAGCAACATGGTTGTCTTGTTATCTCAGGGCCCGGCCAGCCGCCGTCATGTTATATTAAGACAGATGGTAGAAAATATCCTTTAGTTTGGGTCTGACATTTACAAGCCTGACTCTTTGCCTTTCTTTTCTTTCTCTTCTTTCTCTCTCTCTTTCTGTCCCATCTCTCTCCTTCATTGCTTCCCTTTCTCTCTGTCCTCTATAGGAGTTCGATCCTGAGGAGTTCTACCACTTGTTGGAAGCAGCTGAAGGCCATGCCAAGGAGGGCCAGGGCATCAAGTCTGACATCCCCAGATACATCATCAGCCAGCTGGGCCTCACCAGGGACCCCCTGGAGGGTAACGCCATGACTGCAATTTACCTTTACCTGTGTGTGTGTGTATGTGTGTGTGCGCGTGTGTGTGCCACCATGAGTTTGAAATATCTCCTCCTGCCCACCTACTCAAGAGTTTATTTTCCCTGGACCGGTTTGGTTTGGTTTGGTAACTGTTCCTCCTGTCTCTATGTAGAAATGGCCCAGCTGAGCAGCTATGACAGTGGCAACCCAGACACCCCGGAGACTGATGACTCAGTAGATGTGAGTATACTCAATAGCTGTATTGTCACTTATCATCAATGCCCTTCGTAAAAGCCTCTTTCTCCAACAGGAATGGGGGAAAAATGACTGTTGTATTGATGGTCATGTATTTCTGTCGTTTTACAGTTCATTATTATTGGCTTGTCAATTGCAGTTTTAGAAAAAGACAATTGGAAGTCAATTGTTATCATAATTTAACCGCCCAATATGTGTGTGCTGTTGTGTGTGCTCCTCCAGGGTCGAGGAGCCACAGTCCCAGCAGTACAACCACAGACTAAAACCAAAACACCCAGAGAGGAAGACTTTGAGAACATCAAGCTTATCAGCAATGGAGCCTACGGGTAAGAAATCACCATTTACAGCAAAAACAACTCATGAAAAACGTTTCATGGCACAAAATTAAAACTAATTCTAGTACTTTTTAAGGATGTGAGGTAACTTAAGGCAGTTGGTTGACAAAACGGTATTAACTCAACCTTAATCTTTCTTTTCCCTCTCCCTCCTTCTCTCGTCCTCCGTAGTGCGGTGTTCCTAGTGCGTCACAAGGAGACCCGGCAGAGATTTGCCATGAAGAAGATCAACAAACAGAACCTGATCCTGAGGAACCAGATCCAGCAGGCCTTCGTGGAGAGAGACATCCTGACTTTCGCCGAGAACCCCTTCGTCGTCTCCATGTTCTGTTCATTCGAGACCAGGAGACACCTCTGCATGGTCATGGAGTATGTGGAGGGTACGTGAGGCTAGGATGAGAAGCCCACAACGTCTCAATCTTTCTGTCTGTCACACACACATACACTCACATACACCACTAAAAGCAACTTGTGTGTGTGTGTGTGTGTCTCCCATCTAGGTGGTGACTGTGCCACACTGTTGAAGAACATAGGAGCCCTGCCGGTTGACATGGCACGCATGTACTTTGCAGAGACCGTCCTAGCACTGGAGTACCTGCACAACTACGGCATCGTGCACAGGGACCTCAAACCTGACAAGTAAGATACACACATCACACACATCCATACAGTCATATATTTATTCTACAGCTTTGCTTACAATAACATCTATACCAATATTCTCTGTTCACCAGATTAACAGGATATCATGATATACTGTGATTGTCAGGTTCACTTGGTGTTAGAGAATATATGTTTTACTATGTCATACATGACATACGTATTGGATGATCATATCAGAAAAATACTTTCATTCCAAACTGAGATACTATTTTGTATAATATGGCACCTCTGACTCTTAGGTTTAGGTAACAACTTTTCATATTATGTAGCATTTTTGATTGAAAACCTTCCTATGTTCTAGTCGTTTGTTCATTTTGTTGTCGTGTTTCTCTCCTGCAGTCTTCTGATCACTTCCATGGGCCATATTAAGCTGACTGACTTCGGCCTGTCTAAGATCGGTCTGATGAGCTTGACCACAAACCTGTATGAAGGACACATAGAGAAAGACACCAGAGAGTTCCTGGATAAACAGGTACTGCACCAAAACCGCTCCTACCACACCAGGGCAGGAAGCTAGCTTCGATTTCAATGTTCACTAGCCTAACCAGAGTGTTGCATGCCACATTCATTTTCAGACTAGAAAATAACTTCTGGACGATTGCTTTTGATTGCTAAAGTGGCAGGTCAAGTAAATTCACTTACTGGTGTTCAGTTCCAGTCTATATAAAGACTGAGTTTATGAGTGTTCAGTAAAGTGTGGCTCTTTTAAAAAGTAATATATCTTTTTGACTCCCAGGATTAAGTTGTGTTCCCATAAGTAAATAAGCCAAAGCTTTGCTGACTGACCCTAATTGTACTTGGCCGAAAGATGGGACAATTATGCTTTCATGACTTTAAGTGTTGATGCTCTGTCCTGCTTTTTCATGCCCCACGCCGTTCTTCTTCTTATTGCATCTTCAGGTGTGTGGTACTCCTGAGTACATTGCCCCAGAGGTGATTCTTCGTCAGGGCTATGGGAAGCCAGTGGACTGGTGGGCTATGGGAGTCATCCTCTATGAGTTTCTGGTGGGCTGTGCTCCCTTCTTTGGAGACACGCCAGAGGAACTGTTTGGACAGGTCATTAGTGGTGAGTACCAGAGATGACACACACCTAGGCTAGGTTAGTATCTGGTAAAGGTTAGCCTTTACCAGATTAACAAAACCTTGAAAAACACTTCTGGGTCACAAGTACATTTATTTTTTAAATTTGGATCCCTAGATGAAAACTTTGAAAAGGAATGTTATGTAGTGCACATTCTCCAATACACAGTAGGTACTGTTATCCCTTTATCATATTGTGAATGTTTAATGTGTGAGCCTGAGGGCATCCAGGCTGAGAAACCACACATGTCATGATATAATCATTAGAAATGAAGGCTAGATAGAGATGTTACTCCTTGGCAAAGATGCAGAGGCATGACTTACATGGGATGAAATCGATTTAGATTTCCCCTCTCCATTCCTGTTTCCTTTGATTTCCCTTTGATGAAAGGGCAAATCAATAATCATAAACCTGTATTGATTCAATATGTCTTTTTTATGACTGGGTGAGTCTCTCTTTCCATATTTATGCAGTGTGTTGAAAAGATTTGATGGCCTCCTAGTGCATGTGCTCTATATTGTTAGCCGTCTACCAGATGTTTGTCAGTAAAGAACATCCTCCAGGGGGTCATTCCTTGTGTGTTTTCTCACTAATAAACAAAGAAAACTGAAAATAGCCTGGCAGGTTTTTTAAAGTGTGTGTGTGTGTGTGTGTGTGTGTGTGTGTGTGTGTGTGTGTGTGTGTGTGTGTGTGTGTGTTTTTAGATGAGATCATCTGGCCAGAGGAGGATGAGGCGCTCCCTCAGGAAGCCCAGGACCTCATCTCCAAACTGCTGAGACAGAACCCCCTGGAAAGACTGGGCACAGGTAACACACACACGCATACATACACTTTAGCACACACGCATAGTAAAACTGGGTATCGAGAACAGCCCAATTCCTCACAATCAATACCTGGACTATCGATTCCTCTCAATGCCAAGAAGCTGTTGCTCAGCTGGATGGTGTTTGTTCCTGCAGACCTTTTGGTGTACCATCGATTGCAAACGATGTTATTTCAGCTGTTAGGGCACTCCATTAAAGCTGCATGTAGTCTTTTCCCCCCTAACAATTTATCTAATATGAATCGTTAACGGAATCGATAAAGAATCAAATCGAGAGGGAGAATGCAAAATGGTACTGGAATTGGTCAAACAACACCCAGCATGCAGGTACATATTCTCAGGTAACACACACACACACACATTAATGATCCTCTCTACACCTCTCTCAACCAGAGTTAGAGGTTTGATGTACTGCAAGGCACTTGGGATAACAGCATCCATCAAATGGCTTGTGTTAACTTAGGTTCCATCCTTTCTCCCCCCTCCTTCTCCTTCTCCTTCCCTCTCCCCCCACCATCCTCTCCCCAGGGAGTGCGTTTGAGGTGAAGCAGCATAGTTTCTTCACAGAGCTGAACTGGAACAGCCTGTTGAGGCAGAAGGCAGAGTTCATCCCACAGCTGGAGTCTGAGGATGACACCAGCTACTTTGACAGTATGTATTTCTGGCTGGTTGATTGAGTGTTTGTCTGTCTGTGTGTGTCTCTCTCTCTCTCTCTCTCTCTCTCTCTCTCTCTCATATCAGAGTTCTTGGTAGACTTGGCTGTTGGGTTGGCTACGTTATATGCTCACTTTGCATTCAACATGTGTACTAAGCAGTGTGGTTCTCTGTCTCTCTTTCCAGCTCGTTCCGATAGGTACCACCACGTGGATTCAGAGGACGAGGAGGACACCAACGACGACGAGCATGTAGAGATCCGACAGTTCTCCTCCTGCTCACCTCGCTTCAGCAAGGTGAACAGACACACACAGTATTCCAGCTGTTTCCATTCACACAATGATTTGTTCAATAGAGACGGATCCATGGGACCCTGAAGTTTTAAATCGAATAATCTAAATTTAAGGCCTTAAAAAGTATTGAAATGTACTGTTATTTGAGCTCCTTTTTTACCATGTAATGACAAGGATAGTGATATTGACGGATATCTAGTTGAGGCAGAATTCGAAAGTAAGGCAAACAAAAGATGGCAAATGCTATCAATTGTGTAGTTTCAACAAAAGATGTGGACCAGCAGTACTGGTGGTTTTATTGTCTTATGTTGTATTACATTACTTCCAGTTGGTCACATTAAGTTTAACATGTGGACTCTAACATTAATACAGGATAGGGTTAATACAGAATGCCCATCATGTTTTGATTTTTTTATCGCACATGTTTTAGTGACATAATTGGGCATCGTGTCTCCAGTTTCTTGGTGTCCTTTTTCTGATGTTTGTTTCTTTATTGTAGTTGGTCTAGTAAATTGGTCTTATTTTATCCAGGTTACATTAAAAAAATCTTACTAGTCTCAAATGTGGCTTTCTGAAACCTGCACATACACTGAGGTAGATGATGGATCGATAAGACACAAATACAAGAATCCCAAAGAACTGTAATGGCTTAAAGTGACATTAACTCTAAAAAACGGACTAAAAGTGTGTGTGTGTTTTTTGCATCATATATGACATTTGCTCTGTGTGTGTGCAGGTATACAGCAGCATGGAGCGCCTGTCCCTCCATGAGGAGAAAAGGACTCCTCCTCCCACTAAGCGCAGCCTCAGTGAGGAGGGAGGAGAGCGCATCGACAGCCTCAGTGGACTCAAGTCCAGAGACCGCTCCTGGCTGGTGGGATCTCCAGAGATGTGAGTTTTCACCTCCACACCGTGAGATAGCGTTGGCCTTTTGTAGGCTTTCATCTTTTTCCACAGTTTTTTCCCACTACCGTCTCTGAATTATTTATTTGGATCATTTTTAGTTCTGGAGAAGAAAAGGAATTATAAATTGCTGTGAAGTTTTTATTATCACAATTGATTTATTACGACATCTATTTAATTCTAAGGTACTAAAAATCAAAGAGAGCAAAATTAGGTTTTTGGTACCTCGAGCACTTCATTGTCTTAGTTAGTGTATTGTGTGTGTGTGTGTGTGTGTGTGTGCTTTTATTTGATTGTGCACATCTGTTCTTGGCTGTGCACTTACCTGTCCCTCCCTTCCTGCTCCCAGCCTGCGAAAGCGCCTGTCTGTTTCCGAGTCGTCCCACACGGAGAGTGACTCCAGCCCCCCGCTGACGGTGCGTAGGCGCTGCTGTTCGGCCATCATCGAGATGCCCCGCTTCGCCATCTCCTCCGAGGAGGAAGGGTCAGGTAAACCCAATCAAACAATGTACAGCTGTTGCTTTGTGTCCAATAGCCTTTTGTGTTTCATACAGACGTTGTCCTTTACATAGTCCCAGAATTGGTGGACAGAGTGAATTGGTGATGTTGAGGCTGGCATAGAAAATATGAGTACCAATGGTAAAAGTACCATTACTCCTTTTTGACTATTGGGTCAGTAGAAGTTGTTCAACTACTTTTACAGTTGATTTATCAATTGTGAACATAAAGTCATATCATATATCATATATCACATATATCATGACTTGGCCTTGGTTTTGTTTGGCCCTCAGGTCCAGCGGGCAGTCGTAAGAGCCCCAGCTTGCTTGGCCAGACCGCGGTGAGGGGCCCCCGGTGTGAGGAGCTTCCCCTGTCCATCCCAGAACTGCCAGTGGAGAGGGAGCTGAAGCTGGACGAGTCCCCCACTACGCCTGGGTCAACCTCCAGCCAGCTCAGCAGGGCTACACTCACACGTCAGTACCTACCTCATACCTCATACGCAGATGCTGTGTGACATGGAAATTCATTATATTCAAAGATGACGTTTATTTATCAATTTTCACATTAACACCATTTTATTGTGTTTCCCTAACATACACAATTGAAAACCAAGAAACCGTCCCCTCATCTGACCTTTCTCCCCCCCTCCATTCCTCTCTCCCTGTGTCCATGCAGCGGGTAGTTCGGGTGACGTGTGCGACCGCAGGTAACGGCGGGAACGGCAGCGCTAGTGGGGGTGTTTCAGGTGCTGCAGATAGCAGCTCTCTGTCCACTCCCAAGGCCATCAGTGACCTGGCGGCGCGCAGGGCTCGCCACCGGCTGCTGTCTGGGGACGCAGACAAACACACCACCACCCCCAGCTCCAGACCGCTGAACAAGGTTATCAAGTCAGCCTCTGCCACAACGCTGTCTCTTATGATACCTGCAGGTCAGTGTACGTGGGTGGGATTTATGTCAAATGCCAGGATCACATTTAACCTGTAATTGCCTAAGTGTGATCTCGGCCTAAGAGATTGTATGATTGTATGCAACAAAAGTCTGTATGGGCGCCAACTTTTGTTCTTTCCAACCAAAATCTACCGCTGTCTGTCCTCAGACCACCACGGAGCCTCTCCATTGGCTAGCCCGATGTCACCCCACTCCCTGTCATCCAATCCATCGTCTCGGGACTCCTCCCCGAGCCGGGACCTATCCCCAGCTGTGTCCAATGTGAAGCCCGCCATAATTATCCACAGAGCAGGCAAGAAGTACGGCTTCACCCTCAGAGCGATTCGCGTCTACATGGGAGACTCTGACATCTACACCGTACACCACATGGTCTGGGTGAGTGGCTCAAAGGGGTACAATACAATACAAGTATTAATATCCTACCGCTGTATTATCACGTTATATAGGTATATTATATGGAATACTGTTATATAATAGCATCAATATAGTTACAGTGAATTGGGATTCTTGTTGTTGACACAAGATGGCAGTAAACAACAACACAACTGGCTGAGCCCATAGTTAGTTTAACTAATCTCTCTCCATCTCTCCACTCCACCCTCTTCCTTCTCCCAAATTTCTTCCTCCCTTTCTTCCTCTTCCATAACCCGCTCTTGTTCCCTCTCTCCCTATCTTCTTCTTTCTCTCTCGCTCTTCCCCACTTTGTCTGCCTCTCCCCACATTCCTTTCCGACCCTTCCCCCTATCCCTCAGCACGTAGAAGAAGGGGCTCCAGCCCATGACGCCGGCCTGAGGGAGGGAGACCTGATCACCCATGTCAATGGAGAAGCTGTCCATGGTCTGGTCCACACTGAGGTGGTGGAGCTCATACTTAAGGTATGGACCTATGGATCATCACAAAAACACACATGCACTGCAAACATACATACAGAAGCTGTATTGAACCCTGTTTGCAGTAAAATTCTAACAACTCTAACAATCACAGTACACACACATGCACACACACACACACACCTCTAAACCATGTTATGTCTGTTGTCCCTCAGAGTGGTGCCAAGGTGTCCATCGCTGCCACTCCGTTTGAGAACACCTCCATCAAGGTTGGCCCGGCCCGCAAGACCAACCACAAGTCCAAGATGGCCCGACGCAACAAGAAGAACAAGAACAAAGAGGGACAGGACAGGTGGGACTCGGCAGCTGGATGACTTTACACACACAGTCGCAGAAAGATCTGGTATCATAGCAAATAGTCATTTAGATATTATCTGAAACAAGTTCTCTGATGGATTGCATATATATGTCTGTGTGCCGGTGTGTGAATTTCTGTGTTTCCTCTGTTTGTTTTCTCCAGCAGTAAGAAGAGAACGTCCCTATTCAGGAAGATCACCAAGCAGGCGTCTCTCCTCCACACCAGCCGCAGCCTGTCCTCTCTCAACCGCTCGCTGTCCTCTGGGGAAAGTGGCCCCGGCTCGCCCACACACAACCTGTCACCACGGAGCCCAACGCAGGGCTACAGGTCCACCCCTGACTCCGCCCACTCCGGTGAGAGACAGAGAGAGAGATAAAACACACGTGTAACCTTTCTCCGCATAGTTCTACAAAAGGTCACAGACTCTCTATATGCTAGTAAGGCAGGCATACACACACATACAGCATGTATTTTATTAACATCCGCATAGTCCCAGCTGCAACACTCAATCATCATGTGATTCTGTACCATGTAGAGTTACGCAATTACTTGATTTCCATCATACCTACTTAGTCAGACACACACAGTTACACACTCATCTCTCATTCATTATGAATGAGGGGTAAATGTGTAAATGACCCCCACACTAACGACTGCAGTGAGTAATGTTTTGACTATGATGGATGATAATAAGATTTGCTTTAATGTATATTGTACTAAATGTGTGTGTGTGTGTGTTTTTGTCTGTGTATGTCCTTGTGTCTTTGTGTATGTGTGTACATCGGTGTGTGCCTCTCTGCTCCTCAGTTGGTGGGAACTCGTCCCAGAGCAGCTCCCCTAGCTCCAGCGTCCCAAACTCCCCGGCTAGCTCCGGCCACATCCGGCCCAGTTCCCTCCATGGCCTGGCCCCAAAGCTCCAGCGCCAGTACCGCTCTCCCCGACGCAAGTCTGCCGGCAACATCCCCCTCTCCCCTCTGGCCCGCACCCCTTCGCCCACCCCCCAAAGCACCTCACCGCAGCGCTCTCCATCGCCCCTGCCTAGTCACGCTCTGGGACAATCCACCATGGGCCAGTCGTTCCCTGTGAAGCTCCACTCCTCCCCTCCCCTGGTGAGGCAGATCTCCAGACCCAAGAGCGCCGAACCTCCCCGTTCTCCACTCCTCAAGAGGGTGCAGTCGGCCGAGAAACTGGCCTCCTCCCTCTCTTCCTCCCCCTCCTCTCCATCGGTAGTTGGGGCAGCGGGCGAGAAGAAGCTGGCGGTGGGGACGGCTCTAGGGTGCCGTAAACACAGCCTGGACATCTCCCATTCAGAGTTTAAGAAAGAGATGCTGCAGAGGGACCCTAGCCTGCAGAGCCTTCAGGTACGAGTGTATTGAGTACTAGAGAAGAGCACTAGGGTCCCAGTCCAAGAAACACATAATATATATTACACTACATTGTCGCAACATAAGAAATGTTAACATTGAATGTCTTAAATGAAAGTTAAAAGTTAAAACAAAAAAGTTAAAAAGTTGCCTGTTGCAGAAGAAAAAGTTTCCCTACAGCATTTAGGCTTCATTTGTTTCCTATAGGAGTTTTTAATAGTTATCCACTTTGTAGTCATATCACTGTTTTTTTTGGTTCCATAATGCATATTGTGTTATTTCTGTATGTATATTGTGCCAATACTAATGTATTTCTTCTTGCATGCCTACCTCCAGGAGTCAGCCAGCGAGGGCTTGCTGTCCTCAGCAGGGCGCGGTGTGGAGAAGGGCAGCCTGCAGAAACACTCCTCATCGTCCCGGAAGCTAGGGCGGCAGGAAGGGGATGGCGCCCACAGCACAGTGCCTGGCTCACTGGGTCTGGCCCCTGGGAAGAGCAAGCTGAAGGACAAACTGTCTGCTATAAGGCAGGACCGAGGCCGAGCGGAGGGAATCGCTGCAGAAGCAGGATGCCATACACGAGGTGGATTCATCTGAGGATGAGACAGATGAGGGATCAGAGGACAGCCAGGACGGACGCAGGGGGACCACCTTCACCCCCCCTCCCCTGCTGCGGCCCACCACCGTCCGAACAGGCCCTGGAGGCACACTGCCATCTCTCTGCCTCTCCCCCTGCCCCTCCCATGCCCCATTCACACATACAGGCTCCTCACAGTTAGGCAGGCCCACACCATCACACACACTCTCCTCTGTCACAGAGCAGAAGCCCAATCAGAGTGCATCTTCTATGGGAGTGAAAGATGGGAGCTCAGCTACAGAAGAGAGGAAGGCTCCAGAGCCAAGCAGTACCACCAAACCCGCCCTGGTCCCCCTTCCCTTCTCCACTCCAGGCAGTGCATTCATCTCAGTCAGCAAGGAGACCTTCCTCAAGCCTGCTCCTCCCCAGGACTCAAAGAGCCTCAATGGGAAGACTGGCTCGTCAGAGCCCATGGTCGAGGACCGAACCCTGGACAGCCCCAGAACCACCACAAACTTTACCACCGTCACCACAACCACTGCCACTACCACCACTCCTGGGCCCAGTGATAGCCAAGAGGCAGCCCACACCCCTTGCTCTTCTCCAGGCATCCCTAAGGAAAAGAAGGAGGCAGACAACCGGAGACAAGCCCAGAGCATGGCTGCCGCCGCCGCTGCTGCTGCTGGGAGTCTGAGTACATCCTCCACCTCTAGCTCCAGTTCCAGTTCAAGCTCCCAAACTCCAGCCCCTGAGAGTGGGGTAGAGAAAGTGGTAGCCCAGCTCGCCACAGTAGCTAAGAGTGTTCTGGGCCCGGTCAAACTCAGCACCCCTGCAGACAAGACCTCTAAGGACCAGAAACCATCCAGAGGTGGCACCCCTGAAGTCCCTGCTCACTGACCCCCTCTCCTCCGCCTCCAAACAGCCTGCAACCCCTCAGCCATCACCTCACCTATCAGAGTCCTCAACCAGACAGAAAACTGAGCCAGTCGCCTCCCCAACCCCACCACAGAGGTTGGCCAGACCCTCCACCCAGAAAGACTGCACAACCCTAGTGCAGGCTTCCTGCAAGGACATCCCAGAAAGGCCCATATTGGGGTCTCACAGTGCTGCAAGTAGGGAGAATGCTGCCACCTCTGCATCTGCACTGAGGCTGGGGGCAACAACTGCTCAGCCCACCCCCAACACAAACCCCACAACCTCTACAGCATCTGAGCCACAGCGCAAGAGGTCTGAACCCCAGAAAACCAGCGCTGTGTCCACCTCCTCACAACAAGACAAAACAACCAGCAAGAAGACGTAGCAGCAAAAGCAAAGAAACAGAACAAATGCACAGATCACACCACTTATTGCTGACTTGAGATTTCACACAAAACTCACACAAACTGCATGTTTGGAAGAAAACAACACATTAGTAACTCCACACTAATCAGAGGGTACGCCGAAGCAAAAGAAGGGTGGAAAGACGGGAGTGCGAGAGCTACCAGAACAGGAAGGAAGAGATCGATTCGGTAGTTCTAGTTCCATTCCGGTTGTTCTGCGCTCTTTATATAATTGTTGTGGCCTCCATTTTGGTGTCCTGACTGTGTTGTTCTTCTTTGGTTCCTGCATTGAAACGTTGACTAATTGTCATGAAAAGTTAGCATTCATTTCTTTCTCTTTCTGCAAAGATCTACGGGGCTAGAAATAAAGAGTTCATTGGTCCACGCACACACACTTTTGAAATGTAGACAGATTAGACTCTCACTAACGTACTGCCTCATTACCTTTCACCTTGAAGTACGCCAGAGCCCACGTGTGTGTTCCTCACAAATAGATCAGGATGTGCCTTACAGAATACACTCCTGTTTCCTCCCTCCGACCTTCTCCACTTCTCTCCCTTCCTACCCCTCTCCCTCTCTCTCCAGAATGTGTACCCAGCCATGACTGGGAAAAAGGTTGTATCTCAGCAATAAAGAGCAGCGTATGCTTAGCAATCTGTATAAATGCATTACAGTGTTTTTAGTAGGACTAAATCTGCACCGCCAACGTACACTCAGCACCTAGCTAACTAGGCCAAATTACATTCTCTCCTCTCCTTGCTTTAGTCCCCAATGATCCAACTCTGCAAGCCTGCAGGAGACTAGATGAATTCCCTGAATGAGACATTCTTCAGCCTTTTGTAAGGATTGTCAGGACTGCTACTGTGTTTTATTAGATTAGGTTGTGCTGACTTAATCTGACTCAATCCCGAGCACCCATTGACGGTCAGTGTTCCTCACCTACTGTAGCTGTATGTAAAGTCCAGCATGTGACTGTTAGCTAGGATGTCAGCGTAGACACTGGCTATCTTTTGACTGCCTACTCACTGCATGCCACTGTCACCAGAATTAGCCTGGCTTGTTTTAGTGAGATGTCTTTTAACCGAGAACTCATAGGTGTTTTATATCAATGACTTGGATGCGTTCAACAGTGCTTTAGTTACACAGGTACACACATGTAATCACTGAGACTGGCAAACTGATCACTTTTTTCCACTCAGTGTGTGGCCCTGCAAAGAACTCAGTATTTTGCAGGGCCATACCACCTTTTGGAGTCCACAGGCTCAACGCTTTGTTCCTAAAACTCCATTACCCAGACTCCTCTCTGGCTTCAATTGCCAAATCACCTACATAAACCATCAACTAGTGAGCGGTTTACCATATCATCATACAACAGTTCTTAGTTTGACAGCCCAGGGTCCAAACTGAGTATCTTCAGTGTCGCCCTAGGACGCAGGCTCATAGAACAGCATACTAGTTCTCCCCGGCAGAAACGGACCTATGACCCATTCATGGGTCACGACCCAAAGTTTTAGAAACACCGTTCCATTGGACTGCCTTCTTTTATTTCTAGCCCCTGCTGGGTTTTTTTTCAATCAGCCAGTAAAGGTTGCGGTTGTTTTATTTGATATCTGGACCAACTTGCTGTGTTCTCTCTGTGTCTATGCCTCTTATCCTGTACAATTAGCAGACTTTGTATATGTGTGTGAGTGAGGGAGAGAGCATTTGTTATTTTGTGTGTGGGTGTTTATGTATATATAACAATATTTAAAATTCTGTTCTGCTTATGTTTTATACCCTGAGGTGGTGCGCGTGTGTGTGTGTGTGCGCGTGTGTGTGTGTGTGTGTTTTAGGGTAAACTTTGTTTAGGACACCCTGCTACCAGTGTATGTAGGTGTAGCTACAAAGTGTCTTTGTAGGGGGCAGGCTTTGCACAACCCTTTTATCTCTCATTTGTCCGATGGAAAAAGAAACTCATCAAAAGCAAAGCCAGTCGTATGTTTTGTTTTCAGACAGCCGTGGAGTTGTCAGCCAGTGACATCACCACTATGATCCTCCCACTGGGTTGGACTTCAAGTTCACTATTTCGTCAGTCTGTTGCAAATGTAGATAAAATAACTGCAATTAGTCTGTTCTGTTCAATTCGTGATGGTTGTTATTTTTCAGTTTTTCATTTTCTCTTTGATTAACAGACATTTTGGATACACCACTTCTTATGCTAAAGGGTATTCCGAGTTAATGTGTTCTCTCCCATTATTTCTTGCTTTCTGTGTTCTGATCACATCCCCCGATTCTTAATTTTTGAAGCAAGTAACAATTCATCGTTTTTTGTTTTTATATATAATTAGTGGGGGAAATTATCGTTCAGAATTGACTAAATTGAATAGGGATAGAGCCCAACCCTGGTGTGGATCCATACAAATAGTGCCGTTCCACTGCACTCAACTATTCCTGCAGTGTTACTAAAAAGCAGGACGTTGGTTCGCGAGTTTAAAATGAACTGAATGGAAACCTCCCTTTGTTTTTGTGTTTCTTGATCCCTGCGCTTGTGTCATTGTTGGAGACAAAAGCAGAACGCTGCTCGTTGAGTTAACCGGCAGTAGTTCAGTTAAATGTCTGGATCGCTTAAAGACTTTGGTAAACTGAATGCTACAATCTCACTTCAGCACACTGACTGTGGCAGTCTCTATTATGTTTACATGTTGTTGCTGTTTTTGTTGTTTTTTTTATCAATGGAACTTGATGCCTGTAGCAATCAAACTCTTATTACAGGCTTATGATGCTTACCAACGGCTTTCCACATGTTTAAGTGCAATCATACGCGGTGTCTGTATGTTTTGTTGATCATGAACATGAACATATGACGAACCGGTCATCCGTGATGGATTGTGGTTGCAGCGGAAGTGGGAGTGGGAAGGAGGAAGATACAGTGCACATATGTCGAAGTCATCTCCACTGTGCACACTCCTCTCGTCCTCTACCGGGTCAGAAGTGTGCCACAGGTGCGTCTGTGAAATAGATTAGCGTGTGAGACTCGTGGAGAGAAAGCGGCTCCCATCTGAACTCTTATGATTTATCTGCAGTGCGCCTCAGCCAATCAATCAGCCGGGAACCCAGAGATGTCCTCCTCGTTGGCCCGGCGGTGTCACGCGGCTGAGGTGATGTCACTCTTGGACATATAATTGGAAGACCCCCCCCCCCCCGCCCCGTTTCTCAGTGTCTTTTTGATACTCCATCTAGGAGTGTGTGAGGATTTTCTTCTCATAGACACACCGAGCTTCTCACACGAGGGATATGACGATAATGACAATGGCTCACTTTTATCACAGTGTTCAGAGTAGTAGTTCTGATCTGGGGTCAGTTACCAACTCGGGTCAGAAGTCCAGTCAGACCATCAGAATGCCTAGTTTGCATTGTTATTAAATGTGCGCTGTTGACTTCAGTCCCCGAGTTGCGATCATCCGTATGTAATTGGAACCTGTGATAATAGTCCGTGCAGTGTGTGTGTGTGTGTGTGCGCCTGTGATTGTGTGTGTAATCATACACAAGCCAGCCCATCTGCTCTCAGCTGGTCGTCCTATTAGTGCTACATGGACAGCTGCCTCACACACGCTGATCAATACTAGTGCCATCTACCAGCGCCAGCTTCGCCATCTCCACTGACGGTGTAAACGCACACACACATACACAAACGCTTACTCCCATGTGTAAAGATGATGGTCCAGCCATCTGCCAGAGAGCGAAGTAAGTGTCAGTTTCCCTGGTGGAGTCATTAATCTCAAGCCCTGGGCTTTTGGCCGCACACACACACACATACACACATAGGGTCATGTTAGGCTGTGGAAACACCATCACCTCCAAGGCCCTGTCTCGGGGCTGGTCAGAGTAGCGTTGATGCTTCAGCGATTGTACTCCGTTAACTATTTGTACCGACCTCCACCCCGTATTCACCCGTTTGTAACCCTCCGCCTGATCTGGAGAGACTTGAGGCTCACTGCTGGTGTGGTTGAGGGGAAACCCACCTCTGATTCTGGGCACATAGAGAGTCACCACCCCTGTTGCTAGGCACATTATACCCTGGGTACTTGTCTAATCAGTCTCATTTACACACACACACACACACACACACGGTGTATGGATGATTAGGTTACGCTGTACCCACCTATCATCCTTCCAACTATATGGATGGTGGCGTCATTACATTACATTACACCACCTCCCAAGCCATATACACACCTCCTCAACTACCATTACGTGAGATTCACCAGTGCTTTAATGTGCAGTATGTTAAGCTTATAACCGTGTCTGTACGGGGAGGTCATTGCCACGTAGTTGAGCAGCAAAGACCAGCTTTTATGGACTTGACTAGGGCAGTATTTGCAAGATGTGTGTGTGTGTTTGTCTCTAAAGAGTGATAAGAGAGAGGGGAGGGGTGAGGTTCAGCCGTGCACCATAAAAGCTTGAGAAAGGGGTTAAGAGGAAAAAAAAACACATTGCTTGAGTAAAACCAGTGCAATATCTTTTTATTTTTGTTGTGGTAAAAGCATGTTGTCGTTAATCCTACCTTATAACAATAAAAGTTTTTTTTTTATGTACACTTTGGTTGTAGAGTCTCTTTATTGTCTCCTATGATGTTGCTTTCCTTCAAGCTTTATCTATCTGTTGAACCCGCATGCACACTCTCCTGATGACAACTTTTGTTTTATGACTCTGTTGTTCTATGGGGCATCGTGCTTTTTACATTAGGACAGCATTTTTTGGAGCGATATTCCCCCCCACTAATCATCCCAACACATCACATAAAGGCAACAATAAATGACAACCGGCCCATACCCCTGGCTGGCTGTTATCTCGGTCAACTTGATTCTGCTTTCTTTCTTTCTTTCTAATCATTTTTTTCCCCCATGAAGGTGGCTCTCTTCTCAAAATGCTCTCCTCCGATCTCACATCTCATAAATCGTGTTAAATTGCCCCCCCCTGTTCGTGCCAAGCGCTTGATTCTCAGTCATTTGTTCTCATCACGGCTTAGTGTATGTCTGGAGAGTGAGCGGGAGCAGAAAAGTGGCAGTAAATTATCTGTAAACTCATTTTCCCCCCAGTTCCCTGCATTATCAGTAAAGTGGCATCATCCAGTCAGTTAAGCTATGGTTTTGCAACAGCCAGCCCAGCACAGAGCTCCCTAATGGGGCTTCAAATGGGCAGATCAGCGGGCTGCTATGTGTGTCTGTCTGGGGGGGGTAGGGGGGGGGGGGTGTCTCTCTCTCTCAGCGGGAGATATCAGGCATCTTAATGGTCTTGAGAGACAGCTTCAGCAGGGCTTGCAGTGCATTTACGGGGGCTAATGGCTAATCTGTGCAGCACCGCGGGGCCATGCTGCTTCGAGGAGACGGGGAAAGGAGCGGTAAATGTGAGCTCCATTAGCTCCCCTTACAGCGAGTGAGGGGCTTTGCTAACGCACCTCGCTGTCCTGCAGACAGGCCGTGGGGTCAAGGGTCGCACCGCCTGATTTGCACTGCATTCTGGGATAATTGGGTCCCTCTTTTCCTCGTGCCTCACCCTCCCTCTTCATCTCTATTTTCTACATCCTTCCATCCATCCAACCTTCCACAGGGACCTGTCAGAGTGGAGGAGGTGAAAGAAGGGGCTCTACACTGTTTTGCTCTCGCTCTCGCTCTCGCTCTCTCTCCTGGAGGTCCTGCGGGGATGGTGGTAGTGAGGTACTCTGACAGCAAGTGAACAACCATCCTCCCTTCACACACACACACACACACTCTAGAAGAGCAGTGACAGGCAGGCAGCGTGGGGTGATGAATTGCTGGCTTCGCCTCGCTCTGACACGGCTCTACATGACCGGGCAAATTCATTCCAGGCAGCCTGGGGGAGGGAGGGAAGCATACAGACGTACGGGCAAGGAGAGAGGTAGGGAGAAAGGGCAAACAGGGAGGAAAGGAGGGAAACAGGCCGAAATGGAGGGAGAAATACAGTAAACACAAAGACAAAGAAGATGGAGTATGAGGGGAAAGACGTGAGGAGAAGCCGGAAAAAGAGGGAGGGAGACAGGGGCAGTCAGACCTTCAGCGATGATGGAGAGACACCCAGGTGGACGGAGAGGAGGGAAGGAATTAGGCAGGGAGGAAGAGAGGTAGACAGGATAGGGATGGTGGGAGAGGGAGGGCCGCCAAACCCCCGTTTCAGCTTTGGCCAGGAAACAGCCGACAACTGACAACCAGAGGGGAGCCTGGGAGTTGAGCAGCGGAGGAGCGCAAAGGGGAGTAACATGGCTTCTGATTTGTCGGAAGGGGGTGAGGGGGTCTCTTGTTGTGGAAGTTTTGCTGCTATTGCCCATGGATGTTTGTCTTCATGAAAGGAAAGGCAGAATGTGAGAAATACAAAGTGAGTGAGTGTAGGTGAGGCGGAGAGAGGGGGTGAGGAGGGGGTGAGAGGGGGGTGAGAGGGGTAGGGATGGAGATGTTCATGTCCACAGATGGAGACCAAGGCTGCTTTTCTCAGCTCCTGAAAATCCGATCTTTTCTCCCGCCAGCGACGATCTGTCAATCCTTTCATTTCCTTGTGTTGTCATTTAAATAGTGATTCCCTGTTGTTTTCATTTCATTTAAGCCCCGCCCCCACCCCCCTCTGCCAACTTGTCCATCCATTATCAGTCACGGGGAACAAAGAACAAAACCAACTTTTTTTTACACCTCGACTTCCTCAGCACCGTTAACGAGCGGACCAGAGTGATTCAATCTGGCTTGTGATTGGTTCAGGCCTGGCAGAGAGAGATTACATCCCATTACGCCCTGTGTTTTAATTGGTCTCTGTAGGTAGCAGGTGCCAGGTACTTAATGAGCCCTGTTGTGGCTGATGTATGGCTACTGTAACAACTAGCCCGCCGCCCCATAGACAACGATGCCTATGAGACTAATAGCGCATGAAATAGCTGCCATTGTGGACGGGTATAGAGACGGAGTGGTGCAGAAATCAAAAGGATAGAAAAGGGCATTTCCGTTCAAATCAATATTTCTTAAAGAGAGAGAGAGAGTGCACTAAAGTGTTTTTCTTTGCTGAAAGTGCAAACAGGTGGAGAGGGAGACGCAGTCCCGGGCCAGCAGGGGTGCATGTAGTTCTCCATGATCCCTGGACACCAGCATCTCTGAATGGTCATGACAGGTCGGTCCAACTGTAGACGAGCATTGAACTCCATTTGATAAAAGATTGACAAAGACCTTGCTCCTGACTCTTAACAAAGAGGTGGTGTACAACAAAGGAGAGATAGGAAGGGGTTAAGCACTCCAGATGTGTGTGTGTGTGTGTGTGTGTGTGTGTAGCATGGGATAGGAGTGTGTGGGCACCCTGGGTCTCCATCAGTGTCTGGCTGATTGATTGGGACGTCAGCCAAGATAAAAGATCCTGTCCTCACAGCACGGCCATGCAACGCCCTGGGGGAGAGCAGCACATGCTAACACACACACACACACACACACACACACACACACACACACACACAAAAACTCGTATGCACTCACTTGGATACTTGTACTGAATACAGATCTGCCTCTCTCATATGCAGACTGAACTGATCACACACGTCTACTTCAGTTTGGTAGTTAACCTGCAGGGGCTGCTACTGTATTTCTGCACCTTTCACTTTCTTTTGGTCGCAAACACACACACACACACACACACACACACACACACACACACACACAGACACACGCACACACACTGTCCTTCATTCCCTCTCTCTTTCAGCTTTTTCTCATTTGTCTTTGCAGCCAAGACGCGCTCCTGCTTTCCTTTTTCAGAGCACACTTTATCATTCTCTTTATCTTTTGCTGTGTTTTGGCTTCCCTCTTGCTTGTTGCTGCTCCATCCCATCAGCCCCTAGTTTCTCTCTCTGCTGCTGTCATTGATTTTAACTCATCCTCCCTTCATTCCCCATGCCTCCCTCTCTCGTCTCACCTTCTCTCCCCCTTTCACCCCGACCCCCCCCCCTTGCCTCCCGCTCCGTCTTTCTCTCCTCTCACTTTGTTTCTTTCTGATTTTTGTATTTTTCCATCCATTCCCCATGACCCCCCCCTTCTCTCTCTCTCTCTCTCTCTCTCTCTCTCTCTCTCTCTGATCATCTCATCCAGTAGTGCTGCTGTTTGATGTGTCAGACAGCTCTATCAGAAAACATTTAGTCTGGAGGGAGACAGCCCAGCCCAGGGCCTCTGGACCCACAGCATTAGAAATATATGAGGGGATCTCAAACGCATACACACTGGCACCTACACACACACACACACACACATATATATACCAGTGAAGATGCATACACACATGCACACACTCAGATTCATGTCAACGTTCACATATATACACACATATCAGTCACACAAGCATTTATCCACTCACTGAAAGAAGAGCATCCACACAAGCAGCTGCACACACGCACACATGTACACGTACATGCACTCAATCATAAAAGCACGTACACAAAAATGCACTCCTGCAAACACACACACACACACACACACACACACACACTACCGTCTATCTTCTTGCTTACTCCCACTCCAGTCGAGTGAAAGCAGAAAACACTGATGTAGTGGAGACTGTGTGTGTGTGTGTGTGTGTGTGTGTGTGTGTGTGTGCGCTGGTGCCCGTCCATGCTGGGCTACACTGATCAATAATTCAATGAGACTGTGCGCACCTCAAAGCCCAATCTAGCCTCTGGCTTCACACACGGTAATGAAGGCATAAGTTTAGAAATCCATCGAGAAAAAGTTCTCCATCTCTCTCGCTCTCTCTCTCTCTCTCTCATTGATACCCCCCCTCCCCATTTTTCTTGCTCTCTTGTTCTTCTCAACTTTTTAACTCCCTGAACTCTACTGTTTTTCTGCCGTTTATCTGCTGGGTTGTTTTTTTTCTCTTCCTTGTTTTGTTTCTTCTTCACAAAGATCTCCTGTCAACTTTGTTTTCCGTTTCATCCCCGTCGTACTCTGCCTCCGAATCCATCGCCGCTCAATCAGTCTCATGAGATAAACAGAGAAGCAAACACAACGCCGAGATCAAAACAACACACCAGCTTCTTTGTTCCGTCTCTGTTTCTCTGTTCCTCTCCTCCAGCCTCATCTCTACTTCTTCTTCCTTGTGCAGCTGAGCAGGCAGCAGTGCTGACTTGGCATTGCAATCGTTGCCTCCCTGCACCGCGTTGTTCTGTGACCGTTAATACCATTGTGGTGGAGGAAACTCTCACCCTCCTCCCTGCTTCATCAATGTCAATCACTGCCCCGGAAATCAAGTAGATACTCAATTACCAGCAGGAGTTTGGTGGCGTTGTGAGCATGAGGATGTAAATTCCCCAATTAAACCATAGGAGGGCACTGTTTGATTAGATTGAGAAGCACACAGATCTTGATGAAAGATGATTTTTTTTTTTAAATAATTACAAAAATGTGGATTTATTTATAATGCGTTGTGCATTAAACGTTAAATTGATTTATTTTTAATACGTTGTGAGTTTCACATCCTTAATTGGAAATAGATTCAAATTTTGGGCTAAATTTTGAAAAAGAAAAAAACGTCCCTGAGGGTGTTAGTGTGCAGAGATTTTGGTTTATTTTAGAAATAATTAATTATCTACTGGCACTAATCATTGCGTTAGATGATATAATGTGAAATAAGTGGGTCAAGGTTCTGAGAGGCAGGATTACTGGAGCGAGACCTCCTGGGACCATGCCCTCCAAATGGCAGGTATCCATCTCTACGTGTGACCGGTCCTCAACTAGCCGGGCCTCTGAGCCTCACCGGTCCCCTGGTGGACGTTGGAGGACTTGCACCCAAAGCTCCTGATTTCTCTGCTCCATTGAATGTCAAAGCAGTGACACCTGAGTACCAGTGAGGTCCCAGGCAGCGCTTTTTTTCACAACCTTGTCTCCACAGACCCACGTTTTCCTTTTTTCTCACAACCCAAACCGTATTGTTGCATACTATGAACCTGACTATAATTGTTTCAAGTCTGCTAATCTACAGCATTTGTGTCAGCCTACCTTACATGTCAGGGAATTGGGGAATTGGCAAAGGTAATAAAACTTTGGATATATTTTTATTTTTCCATGAACCACCCGTGGGAATGAATCCAAGCAATGATCCAAGGAATGTTCATAGAACGGTAAGAAGCCACTTCTAAATCCTTTAAGTTTTTTTTATAAAACCCAAAAGAATACAATGGGACTTTAATTTTACACAACTTGAAAGGGAATGACTTGACAACACTCTATCCATCCTATTGGACGGCAGGCAGCGCTCTAAAACCCTATAGAATTGGTTTCAAGTGATCTATCAAAGCATTTACCCACCATTTCCCAAGTGCTTATGGCAAAGAAATGCACACAGCAAAGAGATTTTTTTTCCCATGCCCAACTCCCCAGAAGTAAAGAATAATTAAGGTTATGACATGTTGAGATTTGCTGTCACTGAATGAAGTTCTTTGGTGATGAAGCCACACTGTGCATCTAAAGGAGGCCGTGGTGAATTCAGCTGGAAGACATGGGCCTATTGCTCTCAGGAGAACCCCGAACCACGCTAGCGCAAACTAACTTTAGTCACATTAAAAGGCCGTATTAGCTTCCATATATATGCAGACGTGATTCACTGGGTGGCCTCGTTTCATAGATCATCAACTGATCATGCATGAACAGATTGTGCAATGCTGCATAGTATTACAGTAAATATAGAATCTCCTCATAAACCGAGCTCACGCAAGCACACCGGAGTAGAGTTACTTTACTGTGTGTGTGTGTGTGTGTGTGTGTGTGTGTATCTCTCTGTGTGTGTGTGTGTGTCACGCTCACATTCCAAAGCTCCTTACGTTGTGGCCCCCCTACATGTACAACGCAGAGCGGTAACACAATCCATGGAGACATTGGGCCGAGGATTACTGTAGTATTAGTACTGTGTTTATTGGCACTTCTCTCACATCAAACAATAAGAACAGAAACAACAACACATCTTTTATGGTTTCAAAATTGAAAAGTGGCCATGATTATTAGCAGCCATAAGAACAATTTCAAAATAATTTTGTTGGAGGGATTAGATTTTCATTTGCAGTGTAATTCAACTGGACTGAACGTATTGAGCGTATAAAGGGCATCATGAAAGCAGAAGATTACCAAGGCATTTTGGAGCAAAATGCGATGCCCAATGTCAGAAAACTGTGTGTCAATGGAAGGTCATGGGTCCTCCAGCAGGACAGTGACCCAAAACACACATCCAAAAGGTGCAGGAATTCATTAAGACAGGATGAGATGTTAATATCCCTTGTGCCATAATCCAAGGTAAACACTTGTAGAAGCCCAATTCAGATGAATAAAAAAAAAAAATATATGAGTGATACAACCACCATCAGATGCAACACCATAGCAGACATCAGGCTACACCGTCATAGATCTATAGAGTCTTTCGTCAGATGGCACCATTCGCCAGTTACCTACCCTAGCCAACAGCGGTATGCGGCACGTCATTGGGGTTATCAAGTGGGCACCTTCCTTCACCTTCAAGTTTTGTTGAGTTGGGCCCACGACACCTCAAGAATGATGGCTACAAGAAATGTTTGTTTGATCGTGTGCTGTTAAATAAAACAGATGAACATGTGAAGACGTGTGAGTTGTTGTAATGTTTTTATTCTAAGGGGAAATAGGCTGTTTTAGTAAAGCTGTGTGTGTTTGTAACCTGTAGAGTCCATTTGGACCTCAGACTATTGTACTATTCATTTTACACAGCATTGCTTTTAAATCTACTATCTGTTCTATTATATATTGTGTTTTTAAACGTGTTTGATTTTAGTGTGTTGCAGCATAAATTGCCTCTCTGAGGATGTTGATATTCTTCCAGTCTAAGTCAGCGCTAGAGTCAGCGTCAATTTCACTGATCTTTTTGAACGAAGCCAGACGAAATCAACTCATTGCTTTTAGTTTATTCTGTTAAGGAAGAGTGTCCTGGATTCATCGTTACATCATAACGAGTGTTCCTGTGTGTGTGTGTGTGTGTGTGTGTGTGTGAGGTGGATCTGTGCTGGCTGTGTGGGTATTTAATGACTATGAAGAGACATATTCCATTCCAAGTTGTCAGAAATATACAGTTAGATGTCAGTTTATGAAAAGTTTTCTCTCTCTCTCTCTCTCTCTCTCTCTCTCTCTCTCTCTTCTCTCTCTCTTGCCATCAGCAGATTATACAGAATATTTGATTTGCCTCTCCAGCTCGTGCTCGCGGGGATTTGGTAATGCTGTCAAAAAAGATGTGAGGAGAAGTTGAGGGGAGAGATGGAGAGAGATGGCAAGAGAGAGACAGGCTTTGATCAACAGGAGATCTCTCTGGTTCTCTGGTGGTGGAGGCTCTCCCAAAACCCATTTCTCTCTCTATCGCTGTTGTTCTCTCTATCGTCCTTCTCTTTGCCCTTTACTCCTACACTTATTACTCTGTACATTCAGATCCACATGGCCTTCTCTCCTTTCAACTTCTGCCTTTTGACTCTCTCTCTTTTTGTCTCCATCTCTCTGTGTTTGGCTCGCTTTTGTTCTGCCTTTCCTACAACTAAAAAGACACGCACACACATACACACACACACACACACACACACACGCACACACGCACACGCACGCACACACACACACACACACACACAGATGAGCAAAAGTGTCATCTTTTTTCAAACACTCTCAATAAATGTATCACAATATGACAAAGTACCATTCATTGGAGTCGGTGAATTGAAATACCTTTTCTTTAAAAAAAATTGTGAGATTGTTGAACGTCCCTGACAAAAACAAAATCCAACTTTCTGTCCAGTTGAACAAACTAAGTCCCGCCTTTTGTCCCGGTTTAAAACCTTTACAGATTTTTGATTTGTCAAAGTGTGATCACACTCAGCAGGCAATGTAAGTGACGAGAGGCATGGGACTGGGTTGGCAGGGAGGCGAGTACAAGTTAAAAAAGGCTCATGGTTTATTGAACAGCTAAGTAACTAGTGAGGGAACGGAGGAGTCCCTGACTGATCCACATGATTACTTATTGCTATTTGTAATCATTAAATTGTCCCAGTCTATATATCAATTCAACTGTATAGTGGTACTAACTGTGGTGGTGCTTTAGTTTAACATGTTTTACCATCAAAAAGAAACTCAAACTATACATACTGTCCTGAAAAACTTCATAAAGTGGTTACATGATCACACACACTGAATCCGCCAAGGGCATGTGGGGGCGGCCGGGTATCGGCGATGCCAACATGCAGGCAGGGAGATTGAGGTCACGCTCATCGACAGTAGCGTGTGTTTCTCCCTGTGTAGGTGTGTGTGTGTAGGTGTTCTCCGCTTGATGCTTTTGCTACAGAGAATGCAGCGCTGATGGGTTGAACTCGATCTGTGAGTTTGTTTGCTCTCGGGTCAAGCCCGTCTGTCATGTGAAATATGCCGTCCTTGTATTTCAGCACTTTGAACTTCTCCTATCAAAAGCATCGCACAGAAAAAAGTTTATTTATTTATTTATTATTATAGTGAGAAATGGCCCAGATACACAGAGTGATTTAGCCCAGTTGAGAACTTCAGCCTGGATTCCTCAATACGTACTAGAGCTAGCATTCACGCTGCACCGCAACAACACACAACACACATTTTCAGTCTCTTGTTTCCAATAGAACTGATCTCAAACTAAAACTGCTTCTTACCCTGTTGTATAATGCTGATACATCCCTTGCCTTGTGATGCCTGATGCTGTTGTCCATCTATCTACTTATCCACGCTCATCATGTGGGCAGCTGCAGCACCATCTCTCTTGTGCGGGCCCTAGCGCTCCATGAGGATCTCCAGCAGTGGCCAAATACCTCCGTGATTACTGTAAATTAGCACTGCCAAGCCCGACCTCCCTCACAGCGATCGCTCTTTGCCCAGGCATGTTTCTGCTTTAAGCATTATGAGTAATTGTTTGGTGAGTAATTGCATCGATTCAAAGTTAGTGCAGTCAGTGTTTGGTCCACTCTTCCAAGGAAATAATGTTGGCTGAATACAGAGATGATTCTCTGACTCCGAATCATCAGCGATGTCAAAGTAACTCACCAGGTGCTTTGGTGAACCACTTTTCATGGGGCGAGGCTAGCTGATTTAAAATGTTCAGTAATGGATCTCCTTGTGCTGCAGATTACACATGCTGGTTTTACATTGATCATTTTACAGTCACTCACTCTATTTTGTGTCCCCAACTAATTCTAGTCCCAATGCACAATTGGTTGCAGACCGTCCGTGATGCAGTGTTGCTGTTATTGTCATGTGATTGCACCAGTTGTCTGTCCCTCCTTCGATGCGTCCAGCCGTGTATTTAACAAGGTTAACAAATTATTAATGCATTTCCTGGGCACAAGGCTCAAGGTGAGGAGCCGTGGCAAGCGTCCATTATGGGATGGTTAACTAGGCGTGTCAGCGCAGTGATTTGATCGTTTCTGTTCATTTACGAGGATGCCGACTTATGGAAAACAAGATGCAGGCTAATGTAATTAACAGCGTGTTAACCTCCAAAACTGGTCCGGTGAATACGTAAGTCTCTAACCGCCAATCTGCCAATCAGTAGCAGGTATAACCAGCCTAATCCGACATGTATCAGTGCCATCTGCAATATCAGTGTACCGGCCGACTAATGGCCCTCTGAACATAGGCCATCAACTCTAATGGTGCCTGAGAAGTTTGAATCTTCTTAGTAATCTACTGCGTAATCCAAGTTTAATCTCCTCTAGGTATAGGAGCTCAATCCTTTTTAATGTGTTGATAGAAAGTTTAGGCAGCATGGAGGTACAGCTGAGATAGTCTGGAGGCCGGGGATTCATTCAGATTGGCGACTACTGGGACCTGTGACAAGCAACACGTACGCAGAAACTGAAATCCTAGCAAGGGAAAAGATTTAGTATCATTCATTGTCTTTACCCAGCTTATTCCTATATCCCAGCATGCATTGGGCAGAGTGTAGGGAAACACCCCCGGCAGGTCACCAGCCCATCACAAGGCTAACACAGATAGACCAACACACTCACATTCACACCTATGGGCAATTTGTATTCTCCGATCCACCTGACTTGCATGTGTTTGGACTGTGGGAGGAAATTGGGTCACCTGGAGGAAACCCACGCAAATACGAGAACATGCAAACTACTGTTTCAGGACATTTCACCTGCTGCAGCGGCGCCACACGAGCCGACTGGCGCTGCACCCCAACCTAAAGGAGAAAATTTCCCTCTTGGGCAGATGAAAAACGTACAAAAATCTAATAAAGATCTATTTAATTCATGAGGTGCAATTACCAGGAAGTTTTCGCCTGGGCAAATATCTCAGTGGTGATGCACACTGCACTGTGAGGCTTAGCGATCATCCCCGCTGATTGGAGGACAGCCCAGGTCATGTGATGACGACACTACCTGTCAGCTTTGATAGAGCTTTCACATCGTCTAATTGACATCTGGCTTGGTACTTTTTTCCATGTGTAGTGATGGTAGTTTGGCAGATTGAATTCTCTCTCAAACAATTGAAGAAGTGGAATTTCTTTAAAATCCAGATATTGAAAAAAACATTTTTGCATGGTGGGGGTGGAGGGGGTGGAGGGGGTGGAGGGGGATGTGGAAGACGAGGAGATAGTGTTCAGGAACAGCCAGAACAAGGATGTTAGCTGGTGAACATGACTCTCTCCTTGTTCCCCCTGGAGGAGAACAATAGTGAACTGACTCCTCGTGTCCCTCCTTTGACTCCCTGCGTCTCACAGACAGATATGAAAATGAACACGTTAACTATTCATGTGGTAGTATGTATATATTTAAACTGCTGGAACGGAGACAAGCATCCATTATTCAGCACGCCGGGGCTTTTCATGAGATTTATCATTATTAAGTGACACTGTGTGGGCGGTAGAGTGGACGCAGGAGGACCGCTGTAATAGTGTGTGTGAACGAGCGTTAAGATCCGTGTGCACGCTGCGCTTAGAATCATAAATCACCCGAGTTGATCTCAAGTGTGTGTGTGTGTGTGTGTGTGTTTGTGTGTGTGTGTTTAATCACGTTTCACACTGCTTAATTAATGCAGGGTGTCGCCATTAACATTCAGCGCATGTAGACGGGAGAAAAGTGTGTGTGTGTGTGTGTGTGTGTGTGTGTGTGTGTGTGTGTGTGTGTGTGTATGGGGCGTGTGTGTGTGTGTGTCACCATCTAGTGAATGGAAAACTAACCCATGTTTGTGGTTGCAGTGTGCAGAGGGCTGAGAGCAGGCTGGTCACATTACCTACGATAATGACCACAGTCTACTAATCAATACCTCCTCTTACCATGCCAGTCACACCTACTACCTCCACAGCTGTGTGTGTGTGTGTGTGTGTGTGTGTGTGTGTGAGCGCGAGAGAGTCAAACAGTAAATCAAACCTTGTTAGTTTGGTGTGTGTGTGTGTGAGAGAGTGAGAGAGCGAGAGAGAGAGACAGAGTCGAACAGTAAATCAAACCTTATTAGTGTGTCTGTGTGTGTGTGTGTGTGCACGTTTCCATGCCTGTAGAAATGCTAAATCAAACCTAGTTCGGTGTGTGTGTGTGTGTGTGTGTGTGTGTGTGTGTGTGTGTGTGTGTGAAATACTCTATGTCAGGTTGACACTGACATGGATTTCCACACTTACTCAACTTTTAGATAGATACTTTATTTATTGATTGATTTATTGGGGACAAATTCTGTTGTTTTCTTCTTTCTTTTTTTATGTAGATACTTTATTATTATTTATGACTGTAGCGGTAGCGGTGCCAACTGTTCATAACTGTATACAGCTTAGTAAGTAGTGTCAGCTTTGTAAAATGTAGTGTTGATGGCTTAATAAAGAAGTCTACCCAGAAATGTACCCAGAAATTATTATTAATAATAATAATAATAATGATGATGATGATGATGATGATGATGATGATGATGATAATAGATTCTCAAGGTCCTGTATGAGGGCTGTGAGGTGAGTTTGTAAATTGTGGTACTTTTAATTTCTATCACTGTTGACTTTGCTTCTTGTAGGAGTGATCATTCACCTTGAGTTTTGAACTGGGGCCACCTTCTCTGAGAAGAACTCCACTGAGGATTTCAGCTACAAATCAATTTAGTCGGCCTTTGGACTGGCGAACCAATCAGTCAATTCATCAGCTCCCCAATTGGATAATCAATTTATCACCCTGTGAACCATTGACCTTTTTTTTTTATAGAGTGACTGTGTACAATGAAGGATGAGCTGACACTGGCATTCACTGAGAATCATGTCAGGAAGTTCCTTGTGTCCTCAGAGAAATTGTCGGATGGATTATTCCACGGAAAGTTTGTCTCTCCTGATCTCTTGTGAGGATCCCAGAACACCAGCTCCTCATCGGCTCCTCATCGGCTCCTCATCGGCTCCTCTGAACAACACCTGTCAGTTGAATCAATGTAATCGTTGTTGAGATTGTCAAAGAATTAAAATGTTGTTTTTTTTAAAAAGCTTTTCAGCTCAAAGTAAAATTAATGACGTGATTTAAAATTGAAATTGCTTGAAGAAAAACAAGGTAGCCTGTAGTGACATTACTTACTCATGTTCCTCAGATTGTGGGCTTAGTAACTTGCGTCCCTCGGAGCGACTGTTTCTCCGTTGTGATGAAATATTCTGGATACTTTTTCTCTCTCCATAATCAATTCAGAGTAATTGGTTCCACCTGGGAATACTTGCCAAGTGAATTTAGTTTATTTATGCTGAGACCTTCAAAGAATGAATCAACTTTGGTAATATTTATAATTCTGAGAAGTGTGCGGGTAACACTTTTGAAATGAGTGTATAAAGCAGATGTGATGGCTGAGGGCCTCGTTATCACTCGTGTACTGAGCGAGGCTCACAATCCATTTTGGTTCCAGACCCGCAGTTAAAAAAAATGGATTTCCAGAGATATGTTGGATAGTTGGCTAGTTATTCTTGTTCCTCTGAGGACTTGTTTTCCCGGGGTCGATAACATTCCTAATCCTATCTGTCGGTGTGCTGGCATCCTCCAAAAATGAACGCAAATCATTGAAAACTATATTTTTTGAGAGATGCTTTACAACGATAACAACAAACAAGAATCGAGGACAAAGCGACGGAGACCGTTTTCCCTTTTTTTGAGAATAGTTGCGTGTTGAATTGTTGAGCATAGTTGAGTTAGCTACTTGCGTTCCTCTCAGCAATTATTTCTCAGCTCTGATGAAATATTGTGGAGAAGTTTCTCGAGATGCGCTGTGAGGCTTGGCAGGTGCTGAGAGGGGGGGTTGTCTTTTCTTTTTTTTCTTTTTTTCTTTTTTTTACCAGCGAGTGAATTTGAGTCTTTCTGTGCTCTGTGTGAAATATGAAAGTAAGCAGGACGGACAACTGTCAGGGTTACCTGGCATCCGGGGACTAGTTTGATACAGCGGCGTGTCGATGAGGTTTAAGATAAAAACGAGCTGTAGAGTTGATGGGGACGACGACGCCACACACACCAAGTCCCTCTCTTAGAGGAATTAGTTTCTGGGACATTCTGCCAGTTGGTCAGCTCACCTGAGAATAGAAAATCATCTATTTGTCCCAGGCAGATCATTCGCTCCGTTGAGTGAGGGTAGGTGACTAGCGTTATCGAGGAAGAAGACTGTAAGTAGTAGTAGTAGTTAGATAGATACTTTATTGATCCCCGGCTGAAATATAATAAAACAAAAGGTTAGTATTTTTTTTATTATTATATGGCCTGTAGAGAGATAGCTTTCCATTGAGCTTTAGAATGCTCCAAGTTTTCATTTTCTCACTTTTCATATGATGCTAGTGGCCTACTATCACCATAGTGCATGCTAAAGAGTTAGCATGGAGCACCGGGGTGAACGATCTACCGGGGACACTTGGATGAATTTGACAACTGTTTTCCTGTATTTCAATGCTCTGTATTTCTGGGCTCATGTGATCGCCATGTTTAGATAATCCTGAAGAATACTTCAGTGTGTTGGACCAGTGTAAGTTGTTCAGTGAAAGAAAGGTGAGGTATTTGAGGTTGGATGCCCTTTTCCCATCCAATGCAAACCAACAGGTTGCCTCAATGTCCTCAACAGATGAAATCTCATCATTGGCTATCAAACCCCCCCACCCTCCTCCCCGTCTGTCTGTCTGTCTTATGACTGCATGATATGCACTGGTGCCTCCAGATGTAACGAATACTTCACTGCCTATTAGTTAGCATTATAAATACTGTGCATCAAAGAGGAGACAGTCGAGAGATTTAAACATGTGATGACTCACGGTTTCACTGTGCTGATGGAGCCTTGCTGGTGTCCTGCTGCAGACATGTCGAGATTCCTATATTTATAACCACTGAATAGAACACCTCTATCCTGCTCTGCAAATGTCTGGATATATAGCTGTGCTCCAGTGGTGTGTGTGTGTGTGTGTGTGTGTGTGTGTGTGCCTGCAGTGTGTCATTGTGACAGGACTGCACTCTCCTCTCTGGCTGTGTGTGTGTGTGTGTGTGTATATTCTAAATGAACTGCAGGAGGATGTTTATACATGGTGAGAAAATGCAGACGACAACTCTCAGGTCAGCGCTGGAACAGTAGCACTCACCTCATTCGCTCAGTAAGAGATACAGAGTAATAGACACTGAGACAGAGGGGAGGTGTGGGTGGGGGGGGTGCAGAAACTCCACCCAAGTCAACTTGCCCTTCAACTGATCACACTGTAACAACAATATAAAGGCAGATTAAATTACCTTCGGCACGCACGCACACACACACACACACACACACACACACACACACACACACACACACGCACGGCTTGCTTTGCAGGGTCATGCCACTCTGTCTGTCTCCGTCCTATCTGTCATCATTGGATCAATTGCCAAGCGGAGGTCAATTACTCGAGGCCTTTCATAATGGTTACAGCACATTGCAGAACTATTACACTCTCTGCTACAGACACCCTTTTCATATCTCCGACCTATGATGGATGATCCCCTGGGTCTACTGCCCTGTGTGTGTGTGTGTGTGTGTGTGTGTGTGTGTGTCTCAGGGATTTGGTTTCATTATCTTTTAACCTTTCTCTCCCTTCATCCCTCCCTTCTTCTATCTCTATAGTAGGCGCCAGTTTAATTAATCCACGGTATAATTACAGTCTTTCATTGTCATATATTTTGAATTATAGCTGACCCTCACCTGCTTCCTCCCTTTGTGGGTGTAGAGTAAGAGAGCGACTCACTCGCCCTATTTGTGTTTGCTGAGAGAGAGAGAGATTGTGTAGATTTGAACACGTAATCCACGTGTCAATTTCCTCGCAATGGATCCACGACGTGTCATTCCTGCCTCGCAAGAACCAGGTTATAGATTCAGAGATTGCTTGGCTTTGGGTTCCATTTTATTTGATCATATTTTACTCAGTTTCAGTTGAAGTATTACAGTTTCAGTTGAAGTATTATTCAAGTAAGTGAACACATGATGATAGTTTTTTTTGTACTTCATAAAGGACAGTGAAATGCTTTTGGATGAGTGTGTAATGAGCGTGTAAGTACGCTAGCGCCATTCAATTTGTATCCGCTTCACTCACAGAATAGCAACGTTTAATAAAAATAGAACACAGGGTGAATTCAAAAGATCAGTAGATGAACTAGATGAGAGATGGTACTTCTTCCACCCCAAACTTGCTCCACACATCGCAACAATAAACCCAACCGGAGCGCGTGTGACCCAGGTGGAAGTGCTACAGTGATAGGCGGACATCTTGGTCAGGTTACCGGTTTGATGCTCTCGACCAGAATTGCCCTGTGAACTGGTAATGTGGTTATTAACGTGCGTGCATGTTGATTTGTGAGTGTGTTGACTGGGTGCTGAGGGCGGATTAGAAATGGTTTCCTGCAAGTAGAAACATTAAATAAAGCAGACGGCGGGGGGAGGTGTGGTTGTTAACACAGCCCTACCGAGGCACATTAAGCTCTATGGCGATCAATACTGCAACTGGGTGCGCATGTGACTGTGTGTGTGTCTCGTGTGCGTGTGACTGTGTGTGTGTCTATCTGTCTTTCTGTGCGTCTGTCAGTCAGGTTGCAATGCCTCCGCTGTCGTCAGTTAAGTCACCTCTCCGTATCGATCGGCTTTCCTAAAAATGCGTTTTCCATTGATTGACAGAGGAGTAATTAAATGATGGAGAGTGGGCCCCGGGCGCGCTGCATTGATTGGCTCCAGCACATTTAACAATAAACTGCATCTCAGATGGGGAAGGCCTATTTAATAACCTTAGAAATTGTATTTTTATGGCAAATCATTGATAACAACAGGTAGCAATCATTCCCCGGTAATTGCTACTTCTCACTCACTCCATTGGACTTTTCCCAGACTTCAGAGCAGAGAGGATCAGAAAGAAAAAAATGAGGGGGGGGAGGGGGGTTAGAGAGAGCTACTTGTCAACAAGTTTCTCGCTCTCCTCTCGTTATCTCCGTGGCCTCGATATGAACCCTCGTTCACAGCATCCACCAAGAAACATGTTTTTTTTCGCCTCATGTCAGAATTTTTCTCTCGGCGTGCGAAGAGATGAAATGAAACGCGGCAGATCGGATTCGCCTGTAATCCCAGACCCCCGCCGAAAAAGCAGCCGTGGAACTGGTGACCGGAGTTTGACTCCCGCGTTTGTCAAGTTGTGATAATAAAATGATTTTTACAGAGAGATGGAGAAGATGAAGGGGAGAGGGGGGTGTGGAGTGTGTGTGTGTGGTGGGGGGGGGATCGAGATAACAATAGAGGGAGAGAGAGAGGAGATGAGAGCAAGCAACAGAAAGAAATTGGGGAAAATGCAAGAGAGCACAAAAAGAAAAGAAAGAAAGGAAGGGGGAGGGAGAGTGGCACAGAGAGGAAGGAGGAGAAAATGTGACTGAGACGGAGAGCGAGAGAAAGAGGAGGATGAGTGAGAAACAAGCGACAGAGAGGAGGGGAGAGGAGGTTACTCTGGGTTGCTGTGAGTCCCTGCTGCCATACGTAATGAGCCGGCTGCACGGCTCCTCTGGTCTCTCAGGAGATCATTAAAACCCAGGCGCTGCCGTGGCTGGAGCCGGTGCCAGGCCAGGCTCCAGGATTGAGACGTTGAAGGGCTCGCTCTTTTGATAAGAAACCGTTCACAGGCAGATGACCGGAGCCCGCGGGCTCCACGAAGCAGGCGGCTGTCACTGGCCCGCTGGCCGAGGGTCTGGACCCAAAGGTCTAGACGCTGATTACGACGGCGTCAAGAACAGTCGAAGAGTGTGAAAAGTGTGAAAAGACGTCGTGACCCAGCGTTCACCCCGTCGGAGGCAGATTCACGGGAAAGAGAAAAACATGATGCAACAACTTGCTGCAAATAAAATGTAGTCTCGGCATTTGATGTTTTGGTGGCTCATCAGAATGTGACAGCTGGGCTACGCTACATTAGAAACAGACAGCGGCACTGATGATGCTAATGGTGCTGGTTGAGGCAGTGTTCTTTCTGTCTGTCAGTGCATGTGGATCTTCTTCCTGTCAGCTCTCCTGGATAATGAGGGTTACTCTGGGGTTCCTGTAAAATCATCTGAGAGGACCCGGGGTTCTAGTCAGGCAGTTGTAGGGACGGCCCCTCTGGGCTGTAAGAGGTGGCACCGCTCTAATCAGCCGCTTCACACTGCTCCTGTCTCTCGGGGTGGCTCCACAGTCGTCCTAGTTATAGCTCTGATGGAGATGGTGAGAGGCCTGTATACTGACAGCTATATGGTGAGAACAAAACTCATGATTGGCATGTAAACTCTTGTTGACTCCTTGTTTGCTTATACTTATATTGTCTTTTCACACTGCAGCGCTGACCTTTATGTGAACTGTGCCTCTCTGGCTCACACTTTGGCTCACAACTACAAGACCTGCAGTGGGAAGGTAGGAACGGGGAGAAGTCAAAATGAATCCTGTTGCTTTAATGCCACATCTAATAATGACCTAGATCTTTGTCACACTTGCATCTTAATAATAATAATAGATATGAATCATAGGAATAAAAACTGAAAGTCTTGTTTTTAAGGATTTTCACTCTAATGGTTGACTTGATGTCAGAAAACACTCCAGCAACTGCTTTATAACAGAAGAGCAACCCGTTTCCCGAAGACATCTTATTCCTGAGATCCTCTGCCTTTCACATTGATTTAAAATAAAACAACTTGGTGCTCACAGCCTTTGGAGGAACCGGGATCAGCTCATTTCAGATTTGTGTTGACTTACACTTGATACGTGCTTTTCAACTTCAGCCACTAAGACATGGAACATTTCAACGTTTTCACTTGCTGCCTTTGCGGTTTGATTAAATTGAGATATGAGACAGTGTGCGCTAATCCTTGTTCAAGTAAGTAGGGTGTACAAGCATTAGAAAGTAATAGAAAGTTAGAACTATAGAGATTATGGGCAGGATGAAGAATAAAAATAGAAGTATATCGAGAAATAGTGTGTAATAATAATAATAATATATACTGTACATATGTGTATAATATATCTTGTATCCACCCATGGTGATAAAGAGAGCTGAGCCTCTATTGACTGGTAAGTCAAGTGTTTTGACCTCATTGATGGTTGTGAGTTTTGAGTAGTGATCCAAAGGGTCCTTTCAACACGAGGTGGCTGGGCTCACTCTGTGTGACCGGGTGGGGAGCTCAGTGATCCAGGAGGACCAGGAGGACCAGGAGGACCAGGAGTCAAGCTGCTGCGCTGCAGTGAGAGGAGCCAGTCGAGGGGGCACCTGGTAAGGATGCCCCCAGCCAGCCTCCCTTTGGAGGTGTACCAGGCACAGCCAACTGGGAGGAGACCCTGGGGTAGATCCAGGACACACTGGAGGGACTACATCTCCCAGCTGCTCCCGTTTGCCCTGTTGCCATGGCAGCAAGAGCAAGCAGCAAGAAAATGGATGTATTGATCCAGTTTACACACACTGGCCACACCCTTGCATGGTGTTACTGTTCGTGCAATGACCCGGATTAATTGCATTTTCTCACCCTGACAAGTGTTTTTGTTTTTAATGTTTACAGGGCTGTGAAATGGTCACAGGTTGTCTTGATGTTGAGCGCAAGAGACGCTTTTCCACAGTAGAGGCACAAGTGGCTTCCCAGAGCCGTCTCAGAATATTACACAGTGTATTACACAGGTCTTAAAGCAATGATGGTTTATTTGAAACCATAGCTTAGTTGATAAGTCACTGCTATTGGTCCCAAGTTGTAAAGAGAATCCCGTTGTTATGGCTGTTAGCCCTCGCTGGTCTTGTTTGTCCCTGTAGTGGAAGCCATGTTCTTACTGACTCCAGCCTGGCGACTGGACCCACCAGAGCATTTCATTCAGCATTTCTCTTAAACTGTAGGACCCACATGAGAAATCTCACTCCTCTCACTGTGGGACCCAAGCTCATGAAACGATATATGGATGTACTTGTCACAATGCCCTGCCAGAAATAGGCCAGTGACCTATTTTGAGTCTTGAGCTTGACCTCGAGTCCATGACCTAGACTTAAGTATTGGATGCTCTCAAGTTATGGCATTTCCTATTTTTTCTTTCCGGAGATTGGTAAACCAGTCAATACATCATTTGTTTTGACAGTGGAGAGAGATGAGAGGAGGAAGACAACAAACATCCTTGGCATGATTCGAACCCAGGATGTCACAGGTACATGGTATGCACCTTGCCAACTGAGCAACCAAGACACATTGAATGGGGCCAGCAGGGGAACAGGTGGCTCCAATGGTGGTAAGCTGAGTTATGGAGGGATAAAATTGTCATGAATTTGTGGCTGGAGCCCGTAGCTTGTGCTCTCACTCAAACACATTTCACAATAAAACCTTGCTGCTTTTCAAATGTAGCAGCTTTATGGTGCTTTTGTTGTGTTTGTGGTGAAAACTTCCTTGGAGGATATTCTTCATTTCAAAGCATTTGCAGTTACAACCTGGCCCTGTCCCAAAAATCATTAAGCTCATAATTGATGTTTGCGATGGTAAGCCTCTAAAAACCTCTGTGCCAAGTTTTTCTTTTAATGCTGCTATGGAACAAAAGGTTCTGTGACAATTGTATTGGTTCATACAGTTCCAGTGGTTTGGGGTGGGAAACTAACGAATCTAATATGATGTGACATGCTATGAGCCAAGAGCATATTGGTGGAGCAACAAAAGCTAAAATGCTAGTGATGCAGCCGTCCTCCTCTGTACATGGTGCTGCAGTTGCTCCACCCCCAGACAAACCGGTATCTCCAGTACAGGAGTACTGCTGGAGTTTTGATCCTGCTCAAGTAAATTCCTAGATGGTTGTGTTTTACTTCTACTTGAAGAATGTAACATTACTTGTTTGTGTACAGATTTTGTACACTAAACAATCAAATCTGTCCCCTGAACTCTTGACAGTACAGTAATGACTAAAAGTGTGTGTGAAATTTTGAGTTTTTACCATGCACTCTTTTAATTGAATCAAAATTAGCCTTTTCTTAACTGAAGTAATGGATCTATATTTAGCAGTTTCAGATTAAATTGTGCACGTAATTAAATGAAAATGGCTTAAAGGGAATTAGTGCAAATAAAAGTTTTGGCAGGAGAAATAATAAAAAAAGACCCTGGGAAGCGAGTAGTGAGTGAGCATCAGTCTGGGGAAGGTTATGATGTCATATCAAAAAGATTTGGGCTCCATCAGTCCACAGAGAGACAAATAACATACAAATGGAGAGCATTCAACACGACACTCTGCCTAGAAGTGGACGTCCTTAAATGTCACCAAGAGCCACGATTAAAAAAACAACCCAAGAATAAGATCCAGAGATCGACAAGCCTCCAATGCTGCGTCTGATAATGTGCGTCCGTCAACAATAAGAATAACAGTGAACAGAAATGGGAGGACGAAGCCTTTACTGTTAATGAAGAACGAAGCTGCTCGTCTTCAGTTTGCTGCAGACACCTGGACAAACCTGAAGACTTCTGGAAGTCTGTTCTGTACAAGTGTCCCTCCAGGAAGATGCCAGAGACTGATCAGTGATCAGTGGCTAAAGAGACGATTACTCCAAGTCAAGGAGTAATCTGGTAAAGGAGGGGCCACCAGTTATTCACATATAAGGGATCACATATTTTGCACACATATCTGAGCTTTTGATGAATAAACCAGCTTTGGTAAATAAACAATGAAAGTATATAATTTATTATTAAGATTTGAGGTTCATTTTAAAGGGTTATTCATCTATAAAACCTGAAATAATGACTCCCTGTTCCCAACGTCCATGCGTGACTGTATATACAGGAGACACATTGTGGTGACTAAAGGGTTAAAGACGTGGGCCGGGCAGCAGAGCTCAGCCCAAACCACGTCTTTATGACCGTGTGTTACTGCTGCTGTGTGTACTGTATTGCTTTTCTGTCACCTCAGACTAATTATTTAGCTGCAGCACAATCACAGCTTGAGACCCAGAAACTATATCTTAACTGGAAACACGTGAGGCTTAATGTAGCAGCGCTGTTTAAAAAAAAATATGCTCCAGAAGTGGAACGGGGCTCTGGGCTCTGGCAATCAAGCAGACAACGAAAGAGTGAGACCCTTTTTTATGGGCACACACACACACACACACACACACACACACACTGATAAACCTGCCCATGCGTATCAACGGTGGCTTACACATGGAGCAGTAGACATGTACTTTAGCTGCAAATGAGACATTCATCCCCTGTCTAGAGTGTTTATAGTTCCATGAATAGGGGAGGATGTCGTCACAGCTTCGCCCCAGGCCTTGTAAAGCTGGCACAGGAGCCAGCCATGCATCTCATGAGGCTAGAATGGCCTTTTTAATCGATTCCACGTGCATTGATTTCGCATGACCCTTGTGACTCGAGGTTTCTCAGAAGCCCGCTTTGATCTGGCCTTAATGTGTTGTTAATGCATGAGAGAGAGAGAGAGAGAGAAGAGAGAGAGAGACTTGCCTTTACTATGAAATATGGGGCTCTAAATTGCTGCCAACAGTATATGAACCTGCCCGCCTCACCAACCAAGAGCCAGCCCCCTTGTTTAAATTTCACAATGGCTTCCATTTTTGGATGCTGTCCCAACTGCCTTTAAAGTCTCTTTTTAAATTTCTTTGACAATTCATAAAGCATCCATTATGTGTCCCGTACTGCTGAGGCGGCAGTATTTTCCCTCTGCCCGGGTCCCGTAAATGGAATTTTAATTAACAGTAAAAAACCATGCAATGACTTGGAAAGGCGGTAATGAAGTTTTTTTTACACAGCGTGCAATTTACGCCGTGCGGTTTGTGTATTTCGACGACATAATCATGGAGAGGGGTTCAACATCCAGACACGAGCACAACAGAACTGCCTTTGTTTGTCGGCGACACGCCAGAGGGAAAAAATGGCGAGACCGTTAAGGCACAATGGACCAGATGCGAAAAGCATTGTGTGTTTCGCCATCTCATCACCGCCGCGAGCTGAATGAGATCGGAAGTGAGGGACAGCCTTTTTTTTCCTGAGGGGCTATTGAGTCGAGACAATGGGAGCCGAGAGGAGCGGCGCGTGACTTCACGTTTGCGTAGGAACGACATTGTCTTAAAGTGGCCATAGACCAAGATAAAGCATTACACCCTGACTGACAGACAGCAGGTGAATGGAGATGGAGGACTCTGCTGTGTAATAGCGTCTCTTTCTGTTTGACGTGTTCATCGAGCCTCCGTGTTCTCATGATTCATCTCAATTTCACATCTCTTGGTCTCTGTATCTCTTTCCATCTTTCTCTCTCTTTGACGTCACGTGATTCATTTCCATCAGTCAACTTGTGCTCTTATTTTGTAGAGTGGACTAACTTTCGCAAGAGAAACATCAACTTTTTGCGTCGAGGTGAAGCGTGCTCTAGCCCGGGGAAGGTCAGCTGGTCTGTAGGAGGTTTGGAGACTGACTGGCCTCTGGTCCTGGTGTGAGCCAAAACACAGCCAGTACAAACTACTCTCACACCCCGCCGCTTCATCCAGCATACACTGAGGCAGGCTTCTCACCGGGGTATCCATTGCCTAGTTTTTTTTTTTACCCTTCTACTCTACTGTGTAAGCCAACAGTTTTCACCGGCTGCCAAACATGTATGGCAAATTGGAGTCTTCAGGCTACAGTGGAGAGTTCAGAGCATACAGGAAGGCACCCTGGCTCGGGGTTTTTCACTCTCCCCCAAAATAAACCCTCTCTTGCTAATAACCACCAGCCTGGATTTCAAGCTACTGACCCCCCCGGTCACCCGAGACCCCTCCCCCTTTTTTTCGTGTGCTGGTCCCCCCCCCCCCCCGCGGCGCACGGTGCTTCTCGCCGAGCCTTTCAAAGCGAAGAACCCCGCGTTGAGTGGGGGCACAACCAAAATACCCCCACGTCCTTTTTCTTCTTCTCCCATGCTGAGAGTGAGCGAGTGATTGGGGGGGGTAGGGGGCGGGGGGGGGGGGGGGGATGGCGGCGCAGCATGAAAAAAACATCAGAGGGAGAGATCCCTGCATGACGCCATGTTTCATCCCTCAACACAGACACACACATGGTGCGGTGAGGGCACGGGGCGGACACCTGTAGCCCCCCGCCGAGCGCTGAACTATGGGAGGGAGGGAAAAGGGTGATGCAGCCAGTGAGAGAGAGACAGGAAGAGGAGAAAGTAGCAGAGTGAAGTGTGGTCTTATGGTGGCAAGGGGAGATGAGGACACAGAATCAAGTACGCAACTACAGCCTTGTCTTATCTTTTGTATTTTTTTTCCCCCCTTTGGGTCCTTTTCTACTTTTTTTTTTTTTCCTGTTTAATTTCTTTATTCCCCCAGTAGTTTTATTTTTTATTTTTATTTTTTTACAACAGCTCTAAATTGCAGTAAATACAAATTGAGCGTGAATAAACACACTGAGGCATGACGTGAGCATCATTTAAAAAAAAAAAATAAATAACACAAAGAAAACAAACGCGTTGTTTGTTTTCTTTGTGTTATATAGGAGCTGAACTTTGTGTCCTAGTAGACTTGTCAAGTAATGATCAACTCCACATCGCTCTGCTTGCTGCAAAAGTGTATTGATTTTCTTGTGCTAGGCCTTCATGAAAGTGTGAACCACCATAGTGAAGCATAGATATAGTCTACTGTGCCGGTGATTCATGAGTCAATGTGACATGTATCATTCAAGGCGCACACAGGGTCTCCTCAGGTGAAGTCTTCACCCGTCTCCCAGGGGAAATGATGCATAGCAAACTGAGCTGAATCAAAAGGGCCGTCATAAATTGGTTGGTGGAAGTCGAACCCACTTCATTAACTCGATCACATGTGTTTTAAAACCTTTTATTTGTTCAGGGAAAGCTGACTGGAAACGCCCTGCTTCACATTCACACCTGGGAGCTGCCCAGTACCGCCGCAGTCTTCTACTGTCGGCAGTTAGCGAGGGAGGGGAAAGCAGTTTCTCCGTTCAGTTTCTCTCCACCCGGATGTTCCCCAGCCGGTGTGGGGATTCGAACCATTGTCCTTCTGTTCACAAGCCTGACTCTCTAAAGGCTAAAGTGTGGAAAAAGTGCATTAACACAGACCACAGAGAAGACTAACGAACAGGAAGGTGAAGTGTTTGCTCCCTCAGCAGACGTATAGCGAACAACAGCTCATTGGGTCATTTTCACAGAGAGATGAATCCTTGTCATTGATAGTGGATGTGATGGCGCGTCTCTGCGTCTGTCTGTCTCTCCCTCCGTCTGTCTCGTTGTCTACCTGTTTGTATCTGTCTGTCTCCATCTGTCTGTCTACCTACTGGTTTATCACACTTTTTCTTTCACCCACAGTTTGCTTGTGCGACACGGCTCACTCTTAATCTTTTATTTTTTATGTTTTGCGATGTTTTTTTGCAATTGTGCAATGACGATGCACAATACACGGACAGGATGTAGATATTCTGGTGACATAGCAACCAGGCAGCCATTGGCTAAGAGGGCCAGGGATCTCGCTGTGTGATTGGAGGGCTGGGCTTGGTTAAAAAAAAAAAAAAAAGAGCGGTGTTGGGCAGGACAGGGATGGAGACCGAGGGGAGAGACACATGAGGAAGAGGGGGCAGATAGGTGGGAAAACCTGGCTGCAGGTATGTGTGTGTGAGGCTATTTGTGGGGCTGCAATTGTCGGTAATGTGTGTGTGTTTGTGTGAATGCGTCACTGGTGGTGTGTGAGAGAGAGATATATATGTGTGTGAATTTTTGGTAGTGAGTGTTTTTGTGGGAATGTGTCACTGTGTGTGTGTGTGTGTGTGTGTGTGTGTGTGTGGTGGTGGTGGGAGGGTGTGAGTGTTCAGTGTCAGTAAGGCCAGAGCTAAAAGCGAAGTGAAAAGTCGATGGCGCCGAGTCAGCGAAGCGAAGATGTCGGTTACATCTGAAGTTATATAATGTAGGCTACGATATGAGAGGCTGTTCCTGCAAGTAGACGTGAAAACATCTCTGCAAGTTTTGGTTTTGGCTCTCTTGTTTTCTTTCTTCCTCTCTTCGCCTTCATCAGCCTCCCTCTCTCTCTCTCTCTCTCTCCACAGTCCACAGTGATACTGAAGCGCCTGCTGTCCTCCTCGGTAGTTTACAGTACATCCTCCAGACTTTGATGAGAAGTTATTCACTGGACGAGTTGTTCACACGTCGGGGCCCCCAGTTACTTGCAACAGGCACGACTCAGAGTCCATGTGGCTTCTCTGATGTTAGACAGACACGAAAAACGACACAGACCCAGGAGTTCCTTTTTTTACTGGAAGCACTGGTCTTAAATCCCCGCTGTCAGCCGCTGACACAATCTGGCTACTAGCCTCCATCGCTTCCCTTCCTCCCCTCCCCTTTTTTTAAATTCTGCCTTTTGGATGCATGTGCACGTAACACACACACGCACGCACTTGTGTATACCCACAACTTTCCCGGAGGTGCAACGGAATGAAATAGCACGATTATGTTGATTCCCTGTCAGTCGCTCGGTCCAACCCAATAATCCTCCCATTTTGGCCGCGGCTCCTGACTCTCTGCCACAGATCTACTAAGAGGAGTGCCAAAAGGATATCAAAGCCAAACGGATAGCGGAGGCAGCTGTGTCCAATTCTGTGACTGATTTACCAATACCTGCCATCCAAATGAGGTCAGTGCAAGTTTGGCACTCTCCAGGGCTCGGGTTGGAGCAGAGCATCAGGTAGAGGAGGGGAAAAAAGGGGATGATTTTCTTTGCAGGCAAATTAAAAATAGTCTGATAGCATGATTGATGTGATGGTAGAGCAGAAACTTTCTTCTTTCTTCTTCCTACGTTTGCTTTCAGAACATTTTGTCAGGTCTACCGTTGATTTTTGTTCTTGACGTGAAGGATATTTCAAAACACACCTGAATTGGGTTAAAAGCACAGATCAAAACTCAGTTGCTTCCATATTTTAGAGATGTTAAATGCTGATGTGCCTTGTTGGATCACAATCTTCTATTTTTTTTCAAGTGGAAAAGTCAAACGGTTTGCAGATCTGGGCTGCTGTGTTTGCTCTCCATCCACCACATCTTAACATACTCTTGGTCGGCTGCCTGATTTGTTTACACCTTTATTTACACAGGGAAATTACACTGAAACCACTGTTCTCCTTTTGGACAGAAGAAAAAACCACAACACATAACACATAATCCACAATCCCCAAATATATTCCAATGAATAAAAGAAGAAATGATGACAGAAACCAAAACAATCACATCAATCTCAATCTCTCCCTGCCCTGATTGGGATTTCGACAATTGAATGAATGTGTCAAACTTGATAGTTTTGCTGAATTTGGACATATTTTTTTACAGTGCATAATTGTTAGACAGTTTTTTTCCTGGCCACATTCTGATGCATGATATATCCCAGAGCTGATATACTTGGGATCTAGTTTTTAAGAAGTTGAGGTCTGTCGTTGAGAGAAATATGATATAGTGCTGCAATTTCTGTCCTAACGATGTTTAGATGAACAATGGGCGGTGTTGTGCTGTGGTTAGAGCTTGCGCTGTGGCAAGAGATGACCAATCTTGGGTGTAGACATCCACATTTTTACATCCCGGCCCCCGGGCCCCAACCGCCGAGCTCCAGCTTTGGCACTCAGCACAAGCCCGGGTTTCAGACCCCTGATAACCCATCACTGCACATGCAGAAAAATCAAATCAAAATAGTTCTGTTAAGGTTAGTCAAGTAAAGGAACTTTGGTTAAGGTTTGGATTTCTGTCAAGTAACAGGTTTTTGACATGAAAATGAAAACTTTGTTCACTGCGAAAAAACGTCTTTGTGTCAGTCGGGACTCAAACCCGAGTCGCCAGAGTCAAGTTCATCCACCACCTCCACACACTTCCTTTCCACCACACTACTTCTATGTGAAACCACTGTCTGTCTGTCTGTCTGTCTGTCTGTCTGTCTGTCTGTCTGTCTGTCTGTCTGTCTCACGTGACCTCCTCCTCCTGTTTCACTCGATTCATATCATACGTGAAACGACTGCGCCTTACTTTTCGTAGCTGTAACGACGAGCTCGATGTGAGAACGGTTTGCCCATCTCCTCCTCCAGCTCCAGCCCGTGGACGTGTTCGACGCCTGGGTGGAGGCTAATCCCTGGCTGGCTGGCTTCGAGTGCTACAGGAGATTCCTGATCCCTTGCTAAACTAGGATCCCAGCTGGCCCTCCCTCACTCTCAAGATCTCTCTTTCTCTCTCTCTTTCTGTTTGTCTCTCCTCCTCCTCTTTTACTCTTTCACCTCACTCCTCTCCCTCCTAGGTATTACATGCCTGCAACACACTAGACAAATGTTAAAATCCTAACCGATCTTGACACATGTGTCACACACACATACCGACGGGTCTGACAGATTTTTTTTCCCGCCTCTAGTGGTTAAAATACTCACGCTAGACGTTAGAGACGAGTTAGGGCCAGGGGTCACACGCTAAACAATATGATTAAGATTCCTGTACACATTCTTCACGCGGCAGGACCTCTAGTCTTGCAGGAACTCACACGAACCAACATGACGTTAATCCAAACAACAAAAAAATAACATCTCTGAATACTACTTTTCTCTATATCACCCTAGTAATTGTAACAATGAAAACGTTCAAAGAATTGAAACCTGTACGTCCTCAGAGCCGGTGGTTGTATGTTAAGCACAGCATTAAACACGCTGAGATGACAAAGGCAGGATTGGAGTAACACGATGTGTCAATTACTGCTATTATTACTTTGAAATAGCACGTGTGCACGGACACACACACACACACACACACACACACACACACACACACACACGGGTCAGGCATACGATGATTGACTGGAATAGATGAGCAAATCTTGGAAACCTACTGAGTGGAAAATAGTTTCAACCTTTCCAAAAAAAAAAAAAGTCCCTCCCTTTTCTCCTCACGCCACACTTCTTTCATTTCTCATCTTCTTTCACTTCGTCTCTTTATCATCTTCAGTTTTCTCTCTCTCATTTCCCCTCAGCCCATCTCTCTCTCTCTTCCACCCTCCCTCGCTTTCTCTGCTGCTCCTCTCCTTCAGTATAAACAAAAGTGTGTGTGTGTGTGTGTGTGTGTGTGTGTGTGTGTGTGTGTGTGTGCATGGCTGTTGGAGGCTCTCCTGGCTTGTGTCCATTTCACACTTCACAGCAGACCTGTAGTGTCTGTGGTTTGTCCAGACCTCACACACACACACACACACACACACACACACACACTGCAGGACACCACGGTACACCTTACACACACACACACACACACACACACACACACACACACACACACACACACACACACACACACACACACACACACACCACAGTTTCCAGTTCAGGTATTCTAAACATGTCAGTGAAGAGGAAGTTAAATGCATCTCTTACGGCAGCAGCCTGGTTCCTTCCTCTGTGTTTAGTTTTGAATGGATTCAGGCTCAGACAGGCTAGTGGACGACACGTTCAGGGCTACCCCAATACATCATGAATGAGATTCAGTTATGGTGTGTATCATGAGCAGTAAGGGCTTTGTAAAAACACTGTAAACAGAGAATTTCTGTGCAACGAAAATCCAAAAGGCCTTTGATCACATGGTTCACCATGTGAGCAAACTCAGTCCTTGGAAAGATTCTTTGTTTGTCTGAGCTCCTTTCCTTGGGTGGGTTTTTACGAGGCTTAGACAGACCAGTGGACAAAACAGAGCTCCATTCTCTGGCAGGGTCTGGGTCTAGGATACACGAGTTAACACGAGTAGAACAGAATAAAACCTGTTGGGCTTCGACAGGGGATGAAACAGACTCTGTCTCCGTCCAAACCCCAGGCCTGACTATGTCTAGGGATATGGTATGGTGCCCTCTCATGAAACAGACTATGTTTACATGCTGCCTGTTTATTGGTTAATAGCGCTGATTGAACCCCGCTACAAAAATCCAACAAGCTGTATAATATAAACACTTGGACTAGAGGGACCCGATGAACCTCAGCTGTATTGAGATGCTGAGTTCAGTTGCAAGGACCTGGGTTGCCCTTTTAAAAATCAATTGAAGGGAACAAGACTCAGGCATGCTTTTCACCCACACACCAGATGGCAATGTGTTAATTGAATTAAACCCTTCTTAATTAAAAGAACAACAAAGGTGGAATACTTGCAATACGGACTCATTCAAATCAGATAATCAAAGAATAAAAGCTCCTGGCTTTAAACTATTAATGACTGAAGTGAGTTCACTCAGAAACGCTCCATATTTCCTCTCTGGAAAGACTTTGTTGCTGAAATTCATCACTCAATATTTCAAAAGTGCAGATGATTCCATCCTTGGAAACATATTTTGCCAGCGAATGTCTTAATATGACTCATTACTTTCGTATTAACTGTTATGATGCTTTACTTTGTGAGAGTAGGAGGCAGTTTTTTCATCTTGTTTTGGAATGAAACTTTTCAAATACACTTGTGTGTATTTGAAGAATGTATGCTGAAGTAAAAATGTATGTTCAAGTACTAGTTTTTAGGCTACCAATGTAAAAGAGGAAGGAGACGAAAACCAGAGTTTACTCCCACTCCAATATTATATATCCAATATTCAGACTAAACCGATCAGGTCTGAATGGATTACCGATCGTGGTCTCCATAATCTGTCGCTCCACTGCTGGTTTAGAGTGTTTAATATGAGGACTGACAGTATGTGGCCGCTAAATATGAGTTTTACACATATAAAATAGCTGTAAACTAGGTGATGTTTTTAATGTTAGTATTTTCAATTCTGATGGCTTAGGAAGCATTTTTCCACTTCTTTCTACAAGTTAATAATCTATTTCTTCAAGAATCTATATGTTTGTATCTGAAAATGAATATTGCCGGATATCCTACTGAGTGGTGGTTTAACATGCAGCTCTTCTGGGTACAAGGGCAGCTGTCGAGCTGTCCTGTCGACTTCAGCTGAGGCAGACTCGGGCTTAAACTACGAAACCAGACTCTCTCTCTGTCTGGACTCCATTTCCTGGGATAAGGGCTTACTTACTCGGACTTACTTGGACCCGTAGTGTCGGTGTCACAGACACAAATTAAGATGTGTGCTAAACTGAGAAATATCTTTCCATGTAGATCTGCAAGGACAGGACAAGGAAGAACACGCGTCTATGAAAGTTTAATTGTGAAGATGAATCACTCCAGATGTCCTAAAGTAATTCTCTCCCTGCTTGACTGGGAGAGTGAGACAGTTGAGTTAGTTAAAGTGGTTTAGTTTAGGTCTGAGAGACAAGCTGGAATAGAGTCGAGTAGAATAGTAGATTTCATGAACCACATTGGTGAAACAAAATGCACAGAACCACAACAAATTTATTCTAGGAGAATTTATTTTTCCCTCACATCATTACATTGTTGAGTTCTTAACCTGAACTAAATGTGTATTTAACTAGAACTACAATATAGAATATAATAATATAGAACAAGAAGAGAATAAGAATATAAAACTAGAATATAACTGGACTGAGAGCTCTGTCATGTTCTGTCCCTGTTCCTGTTTGTGTTGTTTAAGTACTGTATGTTTTCAACTCAAATTTCCACGTGTGGACATTAAACTTCTACGTCTATTGTCTATTCTATGCTATGTAACTCTGTCCACCATTTGTGAGTAACATGTCTGTAGATGTCCAACAGGAAATTATTTAGTACTTATTTACGTGATTTTAAAATCACCCGTGCTATTAGATACAAGCTGACAGAGTAAAGGTTACACGTACACCGACATCCCGTTATTAACTGGACTAATACTATAAACAATCAGTAGTTGCTCTTATTGTGGAGCCTCTCTACCACATGACCAGCTGGGTACAGTGTTCCAGTAGGGGAAGTATGGCTACCAGTGTGCCATGGTACAGCTAATGACTATCAGCTGACTAGTTTTCTATTCACACACACACACACACACACACACACACACTTTTATTCGATGGACTAGACTGAATGAATGTGAGTCTCAGCTGATGCCAGCTCGCTGCAGTTTTATTTTAAAGGGGAAAATGGGCAGCTGACACCCCTTTGCTATTTCATTAGTGTTTTTTTTTTTCCCAGCCCATTAGCTGGAGGTAGGAAAGAGAGGAGATATGTGGCAGTGCAGGATGAGCCAGGTTGAGCCAGGATTTGAACCGGTGCAGTTTACTGTTTCTCTTCCAGTTTTCCCGGAAAGGGCAAAAGCAACGACAATACATACAATAGTCCCGTTTCAGCTTCAAAGAAAGAGCAGCGGGCTTACTCCTGCAGAGGCAAAGTCCATAATGAACATCTGCTGGCTGTGTCATGTCATTTGAACCTAAGCTACTCATCCACTTGGTACATTGATGTCCGGGCCTGCTGCAGGCCAAGGAGACCCTACGAGCCTAGGCGGTATAAAACCCTTGAGCCTTTAAATGCACCATATGGCTTCAGATGGGGTTTGAAGCACCGGTCCAGACATTATTTAGATGTCTCTGGTGCCTCTCAGATCTGCCCTTTCCCAGACAAATGCTGGTCTTGCATAAGAAGAATTTTTTTGCCTAAACAGGAAAAAAAATAATATTCCTGTGAAAATTCATCATAATCCATAACGAGGCTCTGACGTACACGTGGTACATCACCCACTTCATGACAGTAGAAAAGTTCTTCATCTTTTACACTCACACATCTTTTACAGAAATCCCCCATAATGCATTTGTCCTGCATCTCGTCTCCATTAATCCTGCTGTGGCCACTACAGCTCATCAATTTTCAAGTGTTAGAAAGTAGAAAAGGAAATACAACCCCCCCCCCCTTTCAAATAACTGGGTGCCAAGGTGCCAAATAACTCCTTCTGCCCACCGACTGCTGAAGAGACTGAACAATTTATTTCCCCAACAGTGCAGCAATAGTTCACTGTTGCCTGCAGTGTATGCTGTAAATCCTGAGCCAATTCCGCAAAGGCTATGTACGTAACACACACACACACACACACACACACACACACACACACACACACACACACACACACACACACACACACACACACACACACACACACACACACACAGCCTGTTATTATGTTGGTCTGGTGCTGTTTCTACAGTGTCTGTCTGTTTGGACCAGTGGTGGAGATGGTGCATCTCTCCATCGTCCCTCTTCGCCTCACTTTCTCCTCCCTCCCTCCCTCCCTCCCTCCCACCCTCACTCTGCCTGAGTTGGGTTAAGTAAAAGTCAACAGAAAAGTTAAAGGCCATGTTAAAGTTTTACACTTGCAAAAGAGGAGCTTCTCTGCCAAACTTTCTCTCCTGCTGCCCCTCACTTCCTGTCTGTCTCGCTCTCCATCCCTATTCTTTTTCACGGCATTCACCAAAGCAGGAAGGGCGTCTGAATACCCCTGAGGCCTGTCTTCTCTTCCTCTATATATCTGTATCATCTCTGCTATGTCCGTCTTTCCATCTTTTGTCATTTATTGATTTCTTTCGGTCTGCCAGTCAATTCAGCCAGTCAGCCTGGGCACCGGATTGAGAAATCTACTCTCATGTCCTGAGACGCAGCCGCAGTAATTCACTGTACTTACTCCATATAGGAAACCAACCCGGCAGCCATTTTGGATCTTGTCCGATAGTTCATCACTCAGTCCCATAGTCCCATAGTAGTAAGATACATTGGACATAATAATTTCATCATTCAGACAGTTGTAGTAGTCAGAGGTTAATTTGGGGATTCTTACAAAACATGGTGCGTATACACACACACACACACACACACACACACACACACACACACACAGCAGCTTCTCTGACCTTGGCCGCTGTCAGGAGCTGAATGTTTGATTTTACCTCAGAGAGAGAGCAAGTGTGTGTCTGTGTGTGTCTGTGTGTCTGTGTGTGTATGGGGGGGGGGGAGGCAAAGAGATTGAGAGAGAGGGCAGGGAGAGACTGAGGTGTGAGGACTTGAGCAAGATGGATGTGGAGACAAAGCGAGCTAGTGTTGTTGCTCTGCTAATACACGGACTGCCGCGGAGCTCGTCGGGCTCCGGCCCCCGTTTCTCATGCTATGTTTACCCTCTCATTTATTTTTAATCCATCAATGGACGCCTTAGAGGGCTTACCTCAAGAAAAGGTTAGTGAGGGACGGCGGAGGGGAAGCAAAGGGGAGAGAAAAAGGGGGGTGAAGGGGGAGGGAAATGAGGACGGGAGGGATGGAGCGTTGGTGAGGGTTGAGTTTTTCTATGGAGTCACCTGATGAACACATTTACAGTCCACATGACGCGCTCACTCCTTCCACCCACAGCAACGTGTATGTTATTTCTAGTACATTTCCACCCTCCTGTTTGTGTGAGCTGCCTATATTTAGTATTCCATTTGCTCATTTCCCCCTCTCCTCCTCTTTGCTCCTCTCATCCCCCCCTTATTCCTCCTCTCCTCTCCTTTGTCATGAGGGCCAAGGCACTTGGAGGTACTCAAGGCAAACTCTCCAAATGGAATTGCCGTCGCCTCCAATTTAACTCAGGCACTTTCCAAAGCCAATCTTATTTCCCCCTAGTTACTTTTTCTTTTTTTTTTAATCTCTGGGATATTCTTGTTCTGAATTTTAAGTGAGCGCAGACGTTCTCAGCTTGAAATATTGCTGTTGATTTCTTTTTTTTCTTTTTTTTCCACAGGCCCCGGTGTTTCTAAGGAGTGAAAATCTCTGCTATGGCAGGTTCAGGGAAAAGGTCAACAACAGACACCTGTTTTCTGTGCATCTTGAAACTTGAGCGATCGTCAGAGAAAGCTAGAAGTTTGATTCCAATCACTTTACTTTTTAATAGCTTAGTGCGAGTTGCAGCACAGGTCTCAAGCCGTGTGATGAAACCAGTGGGCTTGAGCTCCCACCCTTCACTCAGGAGGCTACAGTCCCACTTATTGCACGCCTGCTGCACTGTAAAATGAGGTAATATGCCAAACCTCAAGGCTCGGGTGGGTTCCATTACAGTTACTAGTTACCTCATCAAAATTGTTATCAGGAACCCGAACTAAAGTATTCACAATACTTTCAGCTATTTTCAGATTACTTTACATTACATGTTTGAGATATAAAGATACTGGTATAGATGAGAAAAGGTGAGAAATTTCAGAGCATTTATTTTAGTTTTACATACAAACACAAATTTTCTTCTGTGCCACATTTAAAAAAAGATGTAGAACATTTGCCACAATTGAAATGCAGCTTTCACTTTAAAAGTATGCACAAAATATGATGTCATTTTTTCTGTAATCAGAATACATCCTTTCTTTAGGTTAGGTAACAGAATACAGTTACAATCCTACTAACCTGGTACACCCCGTATTACCACAGCATTGCACTAATGCAGTTTGTTACCATTTGTTACAGCCATAGTGTTCAAAACAGATCTGTTCACTTCACTAAATGTTATTTCTCATCACAGTTTTGACCTCCACTTTTATGTCCACCACTCTAACAGTATTATAACTCTTTATTATTGCTTGATCATTGTTGTTATACAAGAAAATGTTTTTCACTTATCCGGTGTGAAAAGCAGGACTTAGGAAACTAGAGATGAAATGAAAGGAGTGAATGAATTTCTCTCTAAATTTGAAGATTCTTCAACTTTTGAATTACCTTAAATCACAATGTCACACCAGGGGACAAACTCAAGGCTCGGACACGTGAAAGGTTGTTCAGTCATTGTGTAACACGTCAACAACACTTATCCTGTCCTCGTTCTGAGAAACCTTTAACCTGCCTCAACATGTGGGTTATTTTGGGTTGTGGAAAACAAGGCTTTGTGTGAGCCAGGCCTTGTGGTGTGTGATTCTCTGTCCCAAACCTAACGGCCACCGAGGATAATAGGCCTAAGTCTCTTTCTCTCATCCTTCTCTCCTCTCTCTCTCTCTCTCTCTCTCTCTCGCCCGACATAACAGTCCACTTCCCATCCCCACCCTGGAATACACTGCCCCCCATTCAAGTGTGGCTGAAGCATGCGGCTCAGTGCACGTGTGTGTGAGGCAGACGACAGTGGTTAACAGGGGGCTATTGAGAGGGACACGGAGGTCAGGTCTATCTTTACCAACATTACTAAGCAGATTTTTCGAAACCAGCCTGACCGCATATCCTGTCATTTGCACACACCCCTGACCTACCTCTTAACCACCACTCGCCTTAGTCAAATACACACACACACACACACACACACACACACACACACACACACACACACACACACACACACACACACACACACACACACACACACACACACACACACAGCATGCTCTTGGGCAACATGCTTGGAAGGCTCAAAAATACCCATTGCTGACACACCATCGACTATTATGGTGCATGACATAATTACTGACCAAGGAAACCTTTTTTCAGAAGAATGTATTCATACAAAAATGAGATCTGACGTTTCTTGTTTTGAACACGTTTTTTTCCATGACATGACATCCATAATGGTATTTTTTTTTTTTTTTTACAAAAAGCAGCAAAACAGGAAGCTCTCATTCGAAATTGGACTTGTACGTCAACATGTGAACACCAGCTCAGCGCTAGTGCAAATTAATATATAACAATGGAAAAAAGAACCAAATCCCCATAACTCACAACTGCAACTTAACAACACGACTGCTAACACACTTAGCAAGGCCTACTGCAGTAACGTTACATCCTCAACAAAGGATCAGGCCCACTTGGAATGAAGAAGTCCAACAAACGACATACAAAACCTAAATCAAATTATCTAATGTGTTAAAATGACCCGACGTAGAATTTTCTTCTGACAAGCAAAACGCTTCCACAAGCAACTTGAGTTGTAGAGAAATGTACAATTGAAAAAGCATTCTTCCACTGCGACTACACTGAAGTGTCACAGGCATGTCAGACATGCGGGGACAGTTCAACAAGGACCTGATGACAATACGAGTCTCTCTGGCGACAGTGAAATTCCACACATGCCAATCTGGATATAGTATACTCCTACTCTGGCAATGTACTATGTGTATTGTTTGTGGCTATTGTATTTCTCTACCTCTTGTTTGTTTTTGACAATAAAGATTAATAAAAAAAAGCACCTGTCAACCCGTCATGCTGAGGTACTGATGTGTGTAGATGTGCCATATTGAGCTACTAGATGGACTCAGTCTCCTTTAGCCTTTGAGGATGATTCATTCCTGCCTGATTCATCTTTGTATGGACTGTATCTTAAAACATACCGAACATATAAATAGATTGTAAATTGTCCCTGGTGGTTTCTGTGACTTATGTCCACTGTGGACATTGTGAATGAGATGCTGCAGCTAAATCCTGGTTGTTTGCAGTGGCTTACTGTCATTACAGACCACAGAATCACTGTTTTTCTATACGCAGTGTGTGTGTGTGTGTGGCATGGTATGGACGGTATGGTGTGTGTTTTGACAGACAGCAGACAGCAGTCATACGTAGCAGACGGACAAGTGCGGCAGAGTCGATTCTTTGTGCATCCTTAAATGTCCTTAAACCACGTTGAGCCACGTTGAGCCACGTTGAGCCACGTTGAACCACGCTGAACCACGCTGAACCACGATGAACCACGCTGAACCACGCTGAACCACGCTGAACCACGTTGAACCACCTTGAACCACGTTGAACCACGCTGAACCACGCTGAACCACGCTGAACCACCTTAAACCACGTTGAACCACGCTGAACCACGCTGAACCACGCTGAACCACGTTGAACCACGGTGAGCCACGTTGAGCCACGTTGAACCACGCTGAACCACGTTGAACCACTCTGAACCACGTTGAGCCACGTTGAACCACGCTGAACCACGCTGAACCACTCTGAACCACTCTGAACCACGTTGAACCACGTTGAACCACGTTGAACCACGGTGAGCCACGTTGAACCACGTTGAACCTCGGTCTACAGAAACTAAATATTTCAGTCTAATGTGTTAAAATTAGATGATATACATAAAGCATTTAAAGTGTGTGTGCATGAAAGGGAGAGAACTCTCTGAACTCTCTCTCACACACACACACACACACACACACACACACACACACACATACACAGGGAGGTAGCAGCAGCTGCACTCGCCTCTGTACTCTATTGCCAAAACCAACATCCGCACCTCAGAAACCCCTCCTCTCTGTCTCTCTTTTGCTGCCTTTCTCTCTTCCCTCCTTCCCTCACTCCTTTCCTCTCAACTGGCCGCTGTGGTGTGGATACAAGGTTCAAAGTTTTGAGTTGTTTTAAGTGCAATTCCCCAGTATTTGACAAGCTCCAACTGCATAAACATGTCTATGTTACATTTGTCATTTATGCTAGCAAGGTCTGCAGGTTCCTCTGTGTCAGCCTCCAACCAGTATTCAACCCTCGGGCCCTGTGCCTGCCAGTACGCTAGAAGGCCATGGTATGAATCGATTATTTCAAAACATTGAACTTTTGAACCAGCCAAAGGATGGTGTTTCTAAGAGGAGTAATGTAAACCTAAACTCTAAAATCCACATCAATAAAATATGAACGTCAATTTGGCTGTCTCCCAGTGAAATATTAACTTGAACCTGGCTTTTTAAGGATGAGTGAGAATGTTCAAATGAGGGCCTGGTGCAGAAAGGGGCTACTGTACCTTTCAAACCACTTGCAAAGTAAGTTGAAGTTGTCAGTAAAATCAACACAGCCGTGTAAAGGATCCACCGGTTGATGAGGGTTCCAGATCGACGGCAGTACCATGTTCCTCCCTCAATATGAAGATACATGTCGCATTAACCAGGACATCTAAAGGCATCAACAAAATAAAAAGTGTTTTGTGGAGTTGCACAGGAGTTATCTGCTCTGCTTTCACATACGTACACAAGTAAATGACGTGTACAAGTTTCTTCTATAGTTGGACAGTGTGACAGTTCTTCCATGACAAATCCCATCGGCTGGTGTTTAGTTAGGTAATGGAAAAATGCTGTTTCAGGCATGTTCAATTGGGTCTAGACCAGGTAATGGTCTACATATGGTTTGTGTCGTTTTCATATTCAGCACTCCCATCAGGATAGAAATGCTCCGCCATAGGATGAAGATGAAGATGATCACTCAGGATGGTGTATTCATTCACATTTATTTTGCCCTCTAAGACCCTGGGCCACGCCAAGAAAAGCTACCTCAAGCTACCTCAGTTTTCACTGCACTTTGAATCCTTCAGTTACTCACGTTTCCTTTTTCTTTTTTTTTTGGCAGTTATCTGCAAGTTTTTCTCCCAAACATTGGAAGTTCAGATGGAGGTCATTGGTAGCTTGTTTGCTGTGAGATGTCCAGCGCACTTAAGACTGATCTTGGCTTGAGTTTTTAAAATGTATAGTCTCTACTCCACCTGACTTGCACGTCTTTGGGAGGAAACCGCTGAGCCACCGGGCCGCCCTCCATTTTAATCTACTCGGAGTCAATTTTTCATAGAAGAGACATGAAACGGCTGGACAGAATAAAGTCACAACAATATAGAACGTTCATCATAGGCTGGAAAGTCTCCCTAAAATATGAAGTTTTATTGAGACACCATCAATTACTATACACTCCTACTATTCTACATACTATAAGAGCCTCTGAAAGCCCATCCTCTGTTATAGTCCAAGAACACTGTAAGCCACCTGCTGTGATGTGACACGCTGTCACATTGACTCATACTCAGTCAGTGTGAAGTCGCTGTTCGGTTCACACATCTTAATCAGTGTCCTAGCCTTGTGTGTGTCACTAGTCTCCATCAGGACCTCTGTCTGAAGGCTGTCCGTCTGAGTGGCCACTGGGCAGACGGGGGAAAGATAGGACAGACACACGTATATGTATATGCACACGCACGTCTACACACCCGTGCTAGCGATTAGCGCTATCAGTCCGGAGTGTGTGGAGTGAGCGGCGAGCCTTGAGACAGACAGTCTCGGGGATGAGAGGGCGGCAAGTGTCATTGCTACATGGTCAGACTAGTCAGAGCTGAGTCAGCAGTTTCAGCTTCACAGACACAGGGAATGTTGAAGCTGCCCACTCACTGCCACATAATCCCTTTTTTGTCCCTGCTGCAGAACCTTTACGGTTTCGTTGTCGAGCCTGTTCTTCGTTATGATTACTTCAAGTCGTGCGTGGCTGGACATGCAACCCAAAACTCTTCCACATTTGTATGTTTCTTAGGAAAGATTGCACATTTTCTTTGGCTATTTTTAGTGACCATTTTTTGTGTGTATTTTATAAGGCCTTGCTTCATTCTTAGCAGTACCAAAATGTAATAAAAAATATGTTATATTGGTCGAAACGAGTCTATGATTACAGCCCATGTGTCTTTGAAGAGAATCATAGGTTTAGAATGATTTACTCCCATGAAAATACAAGATTTCCAGATATTAGTTTCTGAAAGGAAAAAAAAGAGTGGGCAACTGGAGACAGGTAGGAAAAGAGAGAGGAGGGATGAAGAGAGAAAAAGAGACAGAGGAAGGGAGTGTTTGAGGAATGTACAACGGTAGGACGTTCTTTCTGCCACACACAGCCTTATAAGGCTGCTGGAAGCACCCAGCCTGATTTGTAGAAGCCAAGGGCCTGATTGAGGAATTCGACAGAACCAAAATAAAGTCAACATTTATCGAGCGTTAAAGAAAACTGAATATGAAAGGGAAGCAGTAAGGATTGGGGGAGGGGGGGGGACCCTGCCTTGCCAGCATACTGTGTTGTTATTTTTGGGTGCTGTGAATGGAGCTGTTATGGGGCTGCTGGTATGGGCGGTGTGTCTGTATGCGTGTGTGTGCATGTGTGTGTGTGTGTGTGTGTGCACGTACCAGGGCTGGGTGAAAGACTGGCCTGCCTTCTGGAGAGAACGACAGCATGTGAGAATGAACACCTGTGTCCGTGTCCACAACAGTTGGCCTGCGGTACACAGCAGACTTCACCTTTTAAATTCTTCCAGCTTCCAGTGTTAGCCCACCTCCGAGACCGAGCTGCCTTGACTTCACAACACACACGCTGTCCAGATGTAGCGCAGCGCCATATGGAGCTAGCTTGGCTTCCAATAAAACGGTAGTATTATATGTTCAGGGGTTGATGATAGTTGTATTCAAGTGTGAAGTATTTATCTTCCTTCCACAATTTCTCTGGGGGGTGAACCGCTAGGCCAAACAAAGCTTCCCCTCACCAGGATGACTTCGGTTCAAGCCCTGTGTCAGCATGCATCTGCCCTGCTGAAGGGTCCTTGAGCAAGTCACTGAATCCTCACCATGGGTGCTGCTCTGTAGTTGACTCTGACCTCCATCTAGGTTTTAATTCCATGGTGAAAAATACCAAGAAGTTTCAGCTTCATGAAGAGTTTCAGGTCCCATTATCCCCTCAGTTTGAGTGTTCTTGTCATATTCAAGTATGCTAGCTATCAGTCAAGCACTAGCACAGGCATTGAGTCTTTTGTTTGCTCCGGTCTGGTCTCTTGGCCCTCGGAATTTGGGAATCAAATACAAATCCAGCCATCTTCTTCCATCACTTCCGATGTTAAGATCACTAGTAGTATTCTTGCAGGTGCCCATATGTGTGCATGTGAGTGGGTGGGGCGCACATTGGTGTTTTCCCTCCGTTACAGATAATATCTCCTCTGCAACTACCCTGACGTTCTCCCTTGCCCTCATATCCAAGATCACACAACTCATTTTCCCTCAAGCTGCTAACCTTTTGTTGCAAGTCATCCCCTCTTCTACTCTCCCTCCCATCTTTGTTGTCTCCCTCCACTGTACGCTTTTGGAAATTCAGAAATGTCGTAAAAATAATCAAGAGTGGGAATGTGCAAATGGGTAATTGAACTGGACGTGGAGGAGTTTGTGGACAGGAAATGGCTGGTTGACTGGAGGATGTAATAGATTGCGCTATGATGGGCCTCCCTTTAGTTTTGAAACAATCAAACAGTAGGACGGTGCCAGCGCCACCGCCATAGCCTTCAGAGTGAGAGGGAGATGACTGAGATGGGACCACAGCACAGATGCTGGAGACGAGATGTAATTCTCTGCTGAAAGAGCAATTGTTCTTAATAGCTTGCCGGGGCAAATAAAGGTTTATTACGCACAATTTAGCCTTGTTTAAAACCAGTGTCTGGAGGGAGCGCTGGTAAAAGAGAGGAAGGAGGGTTTGGAGAGCTTCAAGAACACCTCATTCCTGGCTTGGTGAGTTTGCATGTGTGTGTGTGTGTGTGTGTGTGGGCATGCATGTACTCCTGATTGGATCATGGATTAATTTCACTAGCTGTGGGCCCCAGTCTGTGTTTAAATAACTAATAAGGGCAAGGGCTACCATCGTATTGAACCAAGATGGATTCGAGACAAATTGATTTTGGCATCATTGTGTTTTCCGCTCTCTATCCTCCCGCCCCGGACGACCCCCAACACCCATACAGACACACACACACACACACACACACACACACACACACACAGCCAGGGACCAAAGCAATCTTAAAGCTGTCCAATCCACACACACACACACACACACACACACATTGTTGCAGTTGATCGGGTATGTAAAGATCAGATGACCCCTGACTTGTATGGATTAGCAAAATGTGATCTCTCAGCAATCTTTCCTCTCCATTCCTGATGACTGATACTCTCTCTAATGAGGGCTAAGCCAGGCGATGCCACTGTACGTAAGTAAGTAAGTAAGAAAGTAAGTAAGTAAGATGAGTGACAGTCATACATTCATATATATACACATACTGTACATCCATGTGGAAATACAAATTCACAAAAAGTCAGTTTGAGGGAGAATGACAGGATAGCATCTCTGTGGTTAACACGAATCGTCATGTATTGTAGGAAAAACAAGAAATCACACATACGCTCATCAAGTGATCGACTGAATCTCCTCTCTTTTGTAGCTTTTGGCCTATCCTGACTTTTAACTTGTTTTTTATATTGATGTATACATACGTATGCCTTGATACATATTGCATGAAGACGTACAGGCACATACACCAGAACATGATGCAAATACAGCATAAAGATGCAGAGGCGTGCTGTACACAAGGTGAGACATGCATGCATAATACATGTAAATGCATATGTAGACAGACATGTAAATGCATATGTAGACAGAAGAGAGGCTACAAGGCTGTCTCTCTCCCTCCGTTCGGCAAATCAGACCATGCCGCCATTTTCCTGCTACCGGAGTATAAACAAAGGATAGCACGGGAAGCGGTAGTGACGAGGGACGTAAAGCGGTGGTCTGACCAATCAGAGGCTGAGCTACAGGACGCTCTGCGTGACGTCGACTGGGACATGTTCCAATCCAGTTCCAGGGACGTCAGCGAGTTTACGGAAGTAGTAACGAGCTTCATAGCAACGCTAGTGGATACCATCGTCCCCACGGTGAAAGTTAGGTCCTTTCCTAACCAAAAACCGTGGGTTGATAAATCCATCCGCGACGCTTTGAACGCCCGCACTGCTGCCTATAACTCCGGTCTTGTATCCGGCAACATGGACGAGCACAAGGCAGCGTCCTATGGACTGAGAAGGGCGGTGAAGGAGGCCAAGAGGAGGTATAGGGACAGAGTGGAGTCGCAGATGGAGCAGCGCGACACCAGACGCCTATGGCAGGGGCTACGGACTATAACGGACTACCAGGGCAGACCCCCCGCAATTGTGAGTGCCGACGCATCCCTAGCGGAGGACCTGAACTCATTCTATGCACGGTTTGAGGCTAGCAACAACAGCGCTAGCTCGCCGGCTAACAACATCACCGTTAGCGCAGCCAGAGTGAGTTCTACCGCTGGGGATGAACACACACTCTCTGTGACCGAGCACAGTGTGAGGAGGGCTCTGACGAGGGTGAACACCAGGAAAGCTGCTGGTCTGGATGGCATATCTGGGCGAGTACTGAAGACCTGTGCTAATCAGCTAGCTCCAGTGTTCACCACTGTATTCAACATCTCCCTGGCTGAGTCTGTGGTCCCCGCCTGCTTCAAGAGATCCACTATTGTCCCTGTGCCCAAGAATGCTTCTCCAGCATGCTTGAATGACTACCGACCGGTGGCCCTCACCTCGGTGGTCATGAAATGCTTCGAGAGGCTGATAAAGGACTACATCTGCGCCTTCCTCCCTTGCTCCATGGACCCGCTGCAGTTTGCTTATCGTCCCAACAGATCCACGGATGATGCTGTCTCCCAGGTACTGCACACCACACTCTCTCATCTGGACAGCCGGAAGGGGGGCTATGTGAGACTGCTGTTCATTGACTATAGTTCAGCTTTCAATACCATAGTCCCCACCAGACTGGCTGGCAAGTTGATGGAGCTGGGACTGAACCCCCCCCTGTGTGCCTGGATCCTGGACTTCCAGGCCCCAGGTGGTCAGGGTGGGCAGACACACCTCCAACCCCCTCACCCTGAACACAGGATCCCCCCAGGGTTGCGTCCTCAGCTCCCTACTGTACTCCCTGTACACACATGACTGTGTGGCCAGGTTCAGCTCCAACACCATCATTAAGTTTGCGGATGACACAGTGGTGGTGGGCCTGATCTCCGACAACGACGAGAAGGCCTACCTGGAGGAAGTTGCTGATCTGTCACTCTGGTGCCAGGACAACAGCCTCCTCCTGAATGTCACCAAAACTAAGGAGCTGATTGTGGACTTTAGGAGGACACAACAACAGAGGACGTACTCACCACTGGGGATTAATGGGAATACTGTGGAGAGGGTGAGCAGGTATAAATACCTGGGAGTCCACATCACCGAAGATCTCACATGGTCCACACACACTGACACTCTGGTGAGAAAGGCGAGGCAGCGCCTTTACCACCTCAGGCAGCTGAGGAAATTTAAAGTCTCCCGGAGGATCCTTCAGTCCTTCTACTCTGGAGCTGTGGAGAGCATCCTGACAGGAAGCATCACTGCCTGGTTTGGCAGCAGCTCCGCTCAGGACAGGAAGGCTCTGCAGAGAGTAGTGCGTTCGGCTGAGCGCACTATTGGAACTACACTCCCCACCCTGCAGGACTTATACACCAGGAGGTGCAGAACCAGAGCCTGCAGGATCATGAAGGATCCTCACCACCCCAACAACGGACTGTTTCAGCTGCTGCGGTCAGGCAAGCGCCTCCGTAGTCACGCTGCCAAAACAGAGAGACTGAGACGGAGTTTCTTTCCTCAGGCCATCAGGACTGTGAACTCTGACCTCACCAGGGCCCCCACCAAGACACACACACTGCCCCTCTTATGCACACACACACACACACACACACACTTAGGTAAAGACTACACATAATTTATAATTTATATTATATTATACATACAATTTTCCCTTTTTTTACTATATTTTTTTATAAAGTGCTCTTATTGTAAATATTGTGTTGTTTTTTATATAGAGCTCTTAAAAACTGTGACATTGTAAATATTGTGTTGGTTATTGTAAATAGTGTGAACCTGTTATTTTGCACATTTCTGCTAAGCATTGCCACTTTGCATTTCACTACACACCTCGTGTGTGTATGTGACAATTAAACTTCTTGAATCTTGAATCTTGAACAGACACACACACACGCTGATAAAAAGGAGTCTGGACTGTGTTGGCCTTGGTTTTGGTTTGAGTTGCTCTGCAGTGTGTGTGTGAAAGCAGGTATGCATTAACCTGAGAGCATATTTATTCCACTGTGTGCTTGTGTGTGTGTTCCTCAGCATGCGGCTGTATGCATTTGCGGGTGTATCTCTCTCCTACTCTGCAGTCTTCTCCTCCTCCCTCTCTTTCTCCTTCTCCTCTTCCTCATTCTCCCCCTTCTTTCTTCTTTCTCCTCCTCTTCCTCCCCTACATTCTCGTCCTTCACCTTCATTCTGCTCTCCTCCTTTTCCCTGACTTTCGACAGGCCTAGTACCCTGGCACATCCTGTGATTTAATCCCCACCACTACTTATTACCAGGGTGGTAAAGATTGGCTGGGCTGTGCCTGGGGTTGGCACGGCGGCCAGATGCAAACTCGTTATCACTTTATTATTCTCTATGTCTGGCTCTAATTTATTCCCCTGCTGCCGCCACAGCACTCGCTGCCTGCCTGGACCTCGAGAGCATGCCCAGACCTCGCACCTCGCCTTCTCCTCCTCCAACCCCCTCGCCCCAATTCTCCCTCTGCTGAAAAGCTGAGGTTGTGTGGGATTGAGGGGAGGGAAGATGGAGATGGGCTGGGAAGGAAAGACGGATGGGTGGAGGGAAAAAAGGAAATGAAAGGAGGGATGGAGATGAGGAGGGATAGAGGGAGGGATGGAGATATGAGCAGAGCAGCAGCTCATTAAGATGCTGATTTGGGAAGAGGGGAGTTTACCGACTGCAGGCAGTGACCCTGAAAGCCGATTCAGCATCCTGACACTGTAACACTGGACTGCTTTTTTACTGTGGGGATTGTTCTGCGGAAAACACAGAGCAGGGTTTTTAGGCAATATCTGTTGTGCATTTGAACTCCATTATCTACTGTAGAGCTGTAGAGCAACTCAACAAATCAAAACAGAGTTCAGGCTGTTTTCACATCCTGCGTGCTCTCTCCACAGCAGCACAGTGGACTCGCAAGAACGATCATACAGTATAATGGCCATGTCCCGTACTACAGGGATGGAGTGAATTCAGCAGGGTCACTGCCATGGAGGGACAGCAGATTAATTGTAGGACACTCAATTCAATAACTCAGATAAGGCCTGTTGCATTAATGTGTGCCACTGGGAATACTCTGCCCTGCATCAAAATCAAAAGGAATTAATCATAACATTAATTTGCCCATAAATAAAATACTGTCCATTCTCAATTATATGCATACATACATTAGACCAAGTAACATCCACTCTGAGAAGTGAGCCAACTGAACCTTTTGACTTAAGATCTATAGTAACATGCCACCCTCCTCTCATCATCCTCAGATCACATTTAGTTTGCTCACCCCAGAGACTGATGGGTCATGCATTGATGTATTTTAACATGCTTAAATAGGCTATAGTATAACCAGCTACCCATTTACTTTGTGGTGCATTTTATTTGGCTGCAAGTTGGTATCTTATAATGCACTCCACTGTTGTATCAGCTGAGGCAAGGATGATATATACTGCAAGGGAATGTAGGTTTCTGCAGTTTTTCATACTACACATGCTCGATCTGAACCTCCCACACTACATAAATCAGCATGACAACATTCCACTTCACAAATCTTTATCAGGGCACCCTGTCATATTTACTAACTTGGAAAGGTTAAAGCCAGATACCAGGTGTTTGATAAAAATTTTGTTCTATGAACACGTCTAAAAATGATGCAAATGTTAAGCCGATTAATCATCGTATGTGTGTGTGTGTGTGTGTGTGTGTGTGTGTTTTCATCTTGAGTTTCACATGCAACAACAGACCATGAGTAGAGACGGAGTGGAAATAATGCATTCATGTCTCTGACTACTCAACCATACATCGCTGGAAACCCCCTTATGAAACTCCATTGTTCTCTGCCATCCATCCCAGTCCAGATCCATAGATTAAAGTCATTAATCTTGTCAAACAACATACCTACAGATATCTCATTCTCATCACGCCACAGACAAAGTGCCTGCAACAGGCCCTGGATCCCCCTGAAGCCCTGATAAAGCTCTGTTAATTGACACGCTAATTGCATGTGTATCATGGTTTCTGTATGATCAATGCAGGCTTAGAGAGGATGAGCCCATATCAGGCAATTAACTTCTGTGATGGTAGAGAGATGGCCAGGAACAAAAGACAGCCAAGTGTGTGTGTGGTGTGTGTGTGTGTGTGTGTGTTCCCCCAAGCGTTGAGATTGTAAGGTAGTAAAACCTTAGTAGTAAAAGTAGTAGTAGTAAAATCTGTAATTTGTGAAGCAAATTCAAAAGCACAGATGATTTTATCAACGGAAATGTCAGCATTTTGTACGTTCAGGTCTGAAGATTTCTGCATTTCTACAAAACATTTGTTCCAAATGTGTTGGCAGTGGTGCAGCCAAGTGCAGGGGAAAGGTGGTGATAATTAATGCCCCCCCCCCCAAAGCTCCTGCTGTAAAATCCAGCTAAAACCGGCTTGGAATCTGAGGTGTTTGTTGGTCAAAGCTTTCTCTTGCAAGGTTCTACAGTCATATGTAGGCTACTCTCTGAGGCCCAGAATACCATCTGTAGCGGTGCTCCTACACGTCTGACTCACTACTAGCTCCTTCTAGTAGCTGAGCTCCGTTCCCAACCTCGACTCCTCTTCTCATGGCCTGATTTCCACTACGGGGCCAAGCAGGGCTCACCAGTGCTCACTCATGGTTCCACTAAACATTTCAGTGATTGTTGTTGCCAAGATGAGCTAGTGGGAGCAGAGTTTTAAATAATACTGGTTTGACCCAGAAGTGCAATAGTGACTGTAGTATCTCTTGACCACCACAGGCCTGTTTGTTCAGATTCAATGTGCAGATGTAGAGTTGGCACTGTCCCTTTTTGTGCTCTGTACAGCTTTATCCAGTAATACAATATTGTATGGATTTTGAATGGCAAGATCGGTTCCGGTCACAAGCTAATACCCAGCTCATTGTCAATGGAAGAAATTGATTTGAAACTGATTTCCTATGTTCATATCTGCATGGTATACTAGCACATACATGCCACATACACACCCCTGGATGAACCAAAGTCTCTAGGCTAATCCTGTGGGAGAACCACGGGGACAGCAGTATACTGTGTGTGTGGATGTTTTCACCATTTCTCAACTCTGCTATGGAAATAATGACTCTCTCTCGCTCCGATGTTTCAGATGCCTATCAAGTGGTCCAAGAATAATACATCTCCCTGATAGCTTGGCAAACTGGGACAATCCTTCTTTATTTCCTGCATTGCAAACTCTGTCCCCGTGAATTTGACACCTGGTTCCTAAATTTTTCATTACCCGTAATTGGTTGCAGGCTTACATATGGAATCCTCACATGATGGAAGAAGCGATGTGTTTTCGTGAACCGAGGAGCCAGGGAAAGAGACAAAAATTCTCATTTGAGTCCCATCAGCTTAAAAAGATGAACAACCACAGTTTTAACCCTTAACTCAGCGAGAGGAGATGCTGAGCGCTCGTTCCCACGGGAGGCAGGTCTGAATGCTTGTGCTGTATGATAAATAACGGGACTCATTGGAACGCGTCTTCGATTTTTGGAGGTCCTCCTCCCCCAAATCCCATCCCCATTTCCCCACCCAGCATCCCCGCCCCCACCTTATTCCAATTACCCAGTGTAATCCCAACTCCCTGCTCTCCTAATAGGCAACCGCGTAGAGGCCCCGTCTCCACTGCCGTGTCTTAATCACATATTTCCACGTATGGATGTAAGCTGAGGCCCCCATCAAGCCTAACTCACTGAGTGGCTTAGTGAAATGGTGTGTGCGTGTGTCTTGAGAGTCTAGGGGGAGGGGGGCTACGTCCTCGCTAACACTGTACTTACCATGCAGGGGGTCCGCTGTACCCTTTATTGCTGCGATAATGAGAGGACCATTTGAAGTAAAGTCACGACAACAGTCTGCCGACGTGCCTCTTTGTCTGCTCTGCCTTTGATGCCCCCAAATTCCCCAATTATTCCAACTAATATGATCCCGGCAATCCGCTGGCACACAACCGCCTCGGCCATGCTCCATTTATCTGACCTGTCAATCAAAGCGTCTCTGGGGTGGGGCACAGATCTCCAGAGGACCCTTACCCTCCCCTCCCCCAGTAGAACACACACACACACACACACACACACACTGAGGCACAAGAGCGCGTGTGTGTGTGCGTGCATCTCAGTGAGCCAGCCGAGGCTTATGTGTGTATAATACTGTGTGTATGTCTGTGCTTGTGTATACATGAGTCAGCAAAGGCCCATGCATGTTCAGTTCAGTTCATTTACTGTGAAAGTGTTTGCTTGTGTGTGTGTTTAAAGTCTTGTACATGCACAGTACAGTCTCTGTGTGCATGAGTACATGAATGTGTGCTGCTGTCATTTGATTGGCACGTGTCACGCATGTCTGTCAGCGTGAACGTGAAAAGGGAAAAGTTAACCGTGGCGATCCATGCCCTGCTGCTCAGTTTAACGTCTCGCCGAGATCTAATTACTGCCGCTCTGGATCTCACTCCCTGCTTTTAATTAACACGCCCAAAAAGGGGAAATGGAGCAAAAATGTAAAATTAATTGAACGGAATTTGTAATTCAAAGTGCAGGAGAAGGAGAGGAGATGAAATACAAAGTCCATACTTTTAGAGTCGGCTCCTGTGGGGTTTCCTACCTTGTGTTTCAAGGTTTGTGTGTTTTGAGCCCATGGAGGGGCCACGGCCTCCATTTTCAAAACCAGGCATACGAATTATGCTGTATATAGAGCAGAATAATGATCTGACTTCTCGCTGGGAGAAATAGTCTTTTAATAAGTGTAGGTTGAGAGAGAGAGAGAGAGAGAGAGAGAGAAAAGCTCTCAAGGCCTCTACTACAATTGGAGTGAGAGCATGAATTAATGTGCCAGTCAACATTTATAGAGGAATTACTCATGCTCATACCCTATTGATTTTAACCAACGGGTTCAGACACACACACACACACACACACACGCAAACACTTTCACTAGTCGTAAATGAATTCATGGCTTCTATTCTACTTGTGTTTCAAAGAGAAAGTCAAGTTCATATTTCAATGATCCTTTGGTAGGCGGAAACTAAGGCGTTGGTCAAAACTGGCCAGGAATTCTAATACAGACATTGACTATGGTTCTACTTTTAGTCATAATACAAAAGAAGAAGTTATCCACATTCACATGCAAACAGGGAATAGAGCACATGGTGGTTTGCGGGGACTCAGCATTTGGAAATGTATATTATGAAGTGTGTGAAACATAAACACTCTGGACACACAACTATACATAACAGTTTAGCAGGTCTACTTTAGATCCCTATCAAGTGATCAAAGTTGTCTACTAGACTATAATTTTCATTGTTGGCTATGTTCTTTTTATAGCCATATAATGTCTAGAATTCAGTCAAGTGATGGGTAATTTTCCTAACAGCCCAATATAATCCTCAAACTGACGGGGCACCACAATACCATAAGCAATTCTGAACAGGAGCATGTGCGAGTGGAGAAAGTGTTACACAATGTCTCCGAATTTTGAACCCAATGCTGTAAATTAATTTTTCTCACGTTGGCCCTGCCTCTCCCTGTCCCTTAGAAAATTGGATTTAATTCAGCACAGTAATAATTTTGTTCCAGCTCCTGGCAACGGAACACTTCACAATAAAAGTATATTCCATGGTAAGAAAATAGCAGTCTTTAATTTAATGTTTCAGACTTGGGAATTGATATGTGCATTCATATTTGCAAAACTTCATATGATAGCCGTCATTAACTGTTTAAACTTCAAAGCTAAGATTCAAAGCTAAGAAAAAACGAGTATATCTGTATCCCAAGTTAATATAACACATTATATTTCTCATTCCAGTTGTTCAGATTCTTATTTTTACTGAGTTTGAGATGTCATTTTTCTTCATGTCATTAAAACATGGATGCATTAAACCCTTATTGGCCACATTTCCCTGTTAACTGATGTGACATATTGAATACCACTGGAAACTATATTTTGACATAGACCACTGTAGCTGTGAGCAAAGCCTATGTGCTAATAATATAAACTGTGGCAGTATGGAAGATGTTGAAGGGTTGATCAAACTGATCCGGGTCCACAGAAAAACTCGACGACACTCAATGTTTATATTTGAACAAAATATTTTCTTTATTCTGCAAGAGAACTGAATATGGTGGAGTTCCATTGATAAACGTACATGAGTTCAGCTCATAAACAAATGGAGAATCTACAACCAACAAACTATTGCAACGGATACGAGAAAGTAAAGTGTACTGTGATGGGCCAAACAATTTAAAGAGAGAATACCTAGAGAAGCCAGTAGCAAGGTATGGCGGAGGGTAATACTGAGAAAGAGGTCTCATTAACAGGAGTCAAAGACACAAAAGCCACTCGTAGACGGCTGTACAGGAGGAAATCATCACCATCACTATTAATGTGAAGCAATTCTACAGCAATGGTCCAGAAACACACACTGTGCTAGTGCTAGAACGTGGTTAAATATTTTGCGAACCAGTGTCTTATTGCTTGTATTTTGTCTTTGAAATCTGGAATGGTTAGGCGTTACATAACGTAGCGATCACTGAGGTCAAGAGTACCTTGAATTATGAAGGGTTAGAAGCAGACACATATTCAAAGTGTGATATCTTAAACGTTCAGGTACATATTTGACACGGCGATGAGTTCAAACAAGCTAGGCAATAGTAAACGTACTTTTTATACACGCACTTTTTCTAAGTTGTTATTGACGGTCCTCTTTCTCAGTATTATGTTGTTATAGCATTATACAACCGACACAAAAAGGACTGGAACTTGTTTCAGCTGAGAGCAGTGATGTTAAGTTTGCTATATTAAATTCAGATCTGAATACACCATAAACAGACAAATAACAGTTGTTTTTTTAAAACATCTTTTTACCATTTTTCTTTTATACACAAAAAACAACAGTCAAGAGTACCAAAGATGCATGCTGGATCTGTACGTATGTCAAAAGGGATAAAGGGGAAGAGTGTGATATACACTTTTTAAAATTATTTTTTTAGTTCTTTTTTTTTTAAAAGTTCTTTTTAATATATATAAGAAGCTGTACTCCTTGAAGCTGTGCTGGGTACTGTGATCAGTTAAGCAGTGGTAAGAACACACAAGACTCCTTGGTGAGAATCACAAACATATTCAAACCCGGCTGCAAATAAAACTTTGCAGAACTGCTTGAGGGCGAGTAGTAGTAGTAGAAGAACAACAGACAGTTGCTATTTTAACAGTCCTGGGATGGTAGTGAGTATAAATACACTCAGAAAAAAGGTACAATATTGTAAGTTTTTGTTACTGGGACGGCACCTTTTTATTAAATGACATGTTGTACCTTTTATTCTGAGAGTAAACCTAAGTCTGTTCCTGGAGTTGTTGTTAGAGTTGAAGTTTCCAAAAGTGAAAACTCAACTAAACAGTCAATAAACTTAAGTAAACTTGATAGAACAGATATTTTGGTTTGTCCCACTGACCCTCTCACCTGCTCTTTCTCTCGGCTGTCCTTAGTACTACTATGTGCATATCCCCATTTAAAAACACCTGATGTGAATCTGATGTGGAAATGCACCTGAAGGAAAACACTCGGTCAACCCTCCATCACTAACCCCTGGCAGACAGAAAAGGGAATATTGCATGTGTTGTGGAGTGAGACACAAAGGAAAAACCTGCACAACCTTCCCATGAAGGGGGCATTTTAGACCGCCCGTGTCATGCAGAAGCCCTGGATCTATAACTGTTCCATTTATAATTGTTAACTGTCATTGTCCACCAAGTATATAAAATGTGAAAAATGCATGACCATCGATAAAAAAACAAGTTTTTCTAAATTCCTGAAAATTAGACTTTTCATTTTGGAGATATGTGATTTCTGCAGGATACTGACAATATACAATTTCTTTCAATGCAGATATATTAAGATAGAGAATTGCAAACCAAACTAAACTTCCCAGCTATGATCATCATGTGCAAATATGTGAGTAGCATGAGTCTGGGACGTCTGACACCAATGGCACACATTGACGAGTGCAGATCAGTTTTACTCTATAAAAACGAGCCTCTGCCCAGTGAAGGACAGGGGCATCTTGAGACCTGCCATCGGGACATCATTGAACTAGGATTTCCAGATGGATCCTTATTGACATACCACTTGAAGTACCTGTTTGGTTCAGTCATGTTGAAAAAAAAAAAATCTTATTATAATTATCATTAACAAATAATCCTAGCTAGCTGAAGGGGACACTCACACAACATAACAAGGATGGTATTATAAACGTCTGAGTTCTGGTAATATCAAGGCAATGGAAATATTATAAAATGTGACACTGAAACATCCCTTTCGAACAACTAAAGGATAACAAGAACTGAAATCTTTGGTCTAAATGTCGGGGGGGGGGAAATATGGAAAAAAACAAAACAAAGAACAACAACTATAACTCAAAACAACCCTTACACTTATATTTTCTTTTAGCTTTGTATATGATAGATACTATATCTCGATGTAAATGTATGTGACTGTAGATGCATAAATACACGCGCAGACACACATAAGTATTAACACAAGTCTTTTCTAGATGATGTGTGCAATTTCAGACAAGCCCTCTGTGAAGTAAAAGATCCGAACATATCTCTGAGAAAGTTTCAAAAAGCGCCTCCGTCCCTCCTAGAGTAGCTATGTGATGCCTGTATCTGTAACGAATACTGTACATCTGTCATAAAACTTTAAAAAGTCAAACCCCACCGCTGCTCACCATAAAACAAAAGGGATATCTTCTTTTTTTTTTTTAATAAATGTATATTTTCATATAAAGACATTCAACAGTGAGCAATGCAATAGTTCAAGTAATAGAGTTAGGGATCTTTTGAGTTCCCTATTTGAAAAACAATACCAAAAGTCACCTAAAAAAAAAGAAGAAAAACAACAACAAAAACCTTCAGACTGTGGTGATGGAGGGAAGGAAAGACTATATGCTCCTTTGGGTGACAATGCTGTCTCTGAGCTACAGGAAGCCATGAGGGACAAACCTCTTCAAAGTGAGGACACGCATGCTAAAATGTCAAAGTGGTGGAGGTCTAGCTTAAGTGACTGAGAGTGATTGTGTGTAATTATCGATGCAGAAAAAACCCTGATTTTTCAAAATCGCTGGCTTCATTGTGGTGGTAGTACTACGGTAAACTTTGCAGGTGGACGACAAGCCTGTCCCACCTGAGGGCCTTGACCAAAAACGAGATGGAGACTCAAAAGTCTGTTGAACCGAACAGGCTTGCATTTCACAAAAGCACCTTAAGAGTTAAGATCATCTCATCTCCATTATGGACAAACATGACTGTGGTGCTAAAATGCTTTCGGACCCAGACTTGATCCTATTGTACATTCAACATTATATCAACATACCCCGCCTTTACTGTTCCCCAAATTCGCCTTTTACCAAATACCTACATCTGTGTCCGGGAGAAAGAGCAAGGTAGAGACACTATCGTCACAGCTAGCCAGAAATGGATGTACAACACATGCAGAGTTCAAGCCTGCAACGTCTCGTCCCACCTCGGACAGCACAACTTCACTCCTGTACACACTGCATCTACTACAGCCCCAATCCTGACTGGCTGTGTTGATAGTCTCCTTTTTCTTTCCTCCTCCCTACTTGCTGTTGCTAGCTAAACAGGGAATATTGGGAGGGACCAGACACAAAGAATGCACCTATCTGATTCGGTCTCCTGTGAAAGGGGCAAGACTGCTTCTGAACCACCCCCTCTGCAAGTACTTGCTATCAATGGCTTTCAGCTCCCCAACCCCCAGGCCCACACAAAACCCCCCTCATCTAGCTTATCTCAGGGGCCTAGACCAAGGGCGTGGGCTGGGGGGGGGAGAAGACGGGAGGGAGAGAGGAAGGGCTATAGATAAAGGTGATGCAGTCAAGGGTAGGGTGTTGAGGAGGACACTGAGGCGGGTGTAGATAGACACACGGTGAGCTACAACCAAGGTTGTATCATTCAATTCCACTGCAACACTCTCAAACAATGGCCCTCTTCCTACCGGCATATCTCACCTAAGACACTCTCCTTCAGGCATACTAGTGTGTGTGTGTGTGAGTGTGTGGCCCACAGACTCCCCATGCTGGCTTATCATACTGTGAAAGACACGGCAGACGACAGAGGGGTGCTTGTCTGACTTTGTAACCAGCGTCGTCTCTTCTTACGAAGGACTTGAAACAGTTTTTGGTTCTGACACCCACGCATCCGCTATCCGGTAAAAATGTGATCTCGAACTGTGTGTCTCAAAAGAGCCAAACCATGCAAGTCGAGTGCAGAGCACAAATTTAGAGAAGGGGATGAAGCTCCTGCAAGACATGGGCTGAGTGTGGCTAATTGACAACAGCTGCCTTTGTTTGCCACAAGCCAGGGTCACTAAATCAGTCCCCTCGTAGCTCCGCTAACCTCTCCTTGTCATCAAGGCCTTAAAATAGGATCCTAGATTAGCAGACAGACAGGCAGGGAGGGGACAACTGTCTGGGAAATCCAGGTCCCCTGAGACACAACACTGACCCTATTGTCTCAGACAGGTCTCCCCCATAGAAACTGCCTGAGAAACAGCCAATGGTTGAGCAGTAGCCGCATGATAACAGCCAATCAGAATAGAGAATTTTCATTTCCAGGAAGAATGCGACTTGGTTGTGGTTTTTCTTCAGTTTTTGAAAACATTTTTTATTGTGTGATGGTATATACTTATCTTTTCTTTGACAGAAAATGTTCCCACTGGTTATAAAGTCAAGCACCGGGTAAGTTTTTCAATTAAAAAAAAAAGAAAAAAGAAAAAAAAGAAAAAGTAAAATAAGCAATCAAACAAAAATGACTTTCACTTCAAAAGCTTCACTGTGCACTTTGATTATCTCTCTGAGCCCCAGTGGGGGGCCTTAGTGCAGCTCTCTCTGCTTGACTGCTGACCTAAATAATCATAACACAACGCTGGATTGCACGTTCTTCAAGTTTTTAGTATCATCATCTAAAGCATGTGTCTTCCGCTCGGGACGCCTCCTACCTGCTTTTCTGTGTTACACATAAAACATTTTTTTTTTATCAAAGCTTATTTCTGAAGGTTTTGTAACTAATACACAAACAGTCCCAGCTTATCAACCCACCGACATTCGCATATATGGATTTCTCTTTTTAAACCACACATAAAATGGGTTTCAGGTTTCATGGTCAGGTTTTTCCTTCACACTTCCCTTTAGAGGATGATTTTGGTGAAATTGACCACTTGCAACCTTGCTTGCTCTGGTATAAGTGCTTCTTATTTGACCATCTATAAGGAAGGTCACGGTGGTGCTGTCTCTCTAAGTACCATTTGGTTTCCAAAGTGTCAGAGCGATTGGTGCACAAGCACGCCGCCCAAAACTCTTTTATGTGTGGTCTCAAACGCAGCACTCCCTTGCTGCTCCTTTCTTCATTCAAAAAAAACTAAGAAACACACAATGGTGGACTCGTTGCCCCCCCCCCTCCCTCTCTACACCAACTTTGGTCTCTGGTTCTGGTCTGTGACGTTATCATTTACACATGGCAACAACTAAGTTCCAGCAAAGCAAGAAAAAAACTCTACAATTAGTATAAAAGCAAGCTTTTTTTTTCTTCTTTTAAGACTACAAAACTTTTTTTGTGTTGCTTGTGGCCCCCCCTTTGACTCTCCCCTCCCTTTGCTCCCCTCCCCCTAACCCCTCAGCAGCAATCTATATGGAGGAACACTCAGGAAAGTGTCCGTTGTCTCGTTATGCTACATTGTTTTTGCTTTTCGTACGGAGAGGGACAGAGAACAGACACTTGACATCATCATCATCATTATCTCCTCTTGCATTTAGCAAACAAGCTCGAAGTAAACAAAAGGAAACGTCTCAGAAACGAAAACAACTCCAAAAACCAAAAAAAGAAACAGAATTATCTGAGGGGGACAAAAAAAAAAAAAAAGACTGGAAACAAAAAGGTTAACATGGGAGTGTTTGTTGTCATCTTCATCGTCATTCGTCTACTTGAGTTTCTGTTAAAGTCTGAGCTGGAGTTTAGGTAGCAGCAGGGTCAACCTGAAACTCTGAAGTCTCCTACTCCGTTTCCTTCCTTCTGTCGCTTTTTCACATTCACAAACATTTAAAACTTCCTTGTGCAAATCAAGCAGTCTTTAGAAAGAATGCCCTCCGAAATTGTTCTTGTAAAAATATATATGTATAACTCCAAGGTGGCTGACGTGTGTGTTGCAGCAAGTGTTTCTATCTATCCTTTTCTTGTCTGGTGTTGGGTGGGGTTGGTTTGTAGGTACATATTTCAACGCCCCCCCTCCCTCTCCCCATACCCCCCCCCCCCCCCCTTCCCAAGAGGGGTTCGTCTGTTGTCTATGCGGGGGATGTGGCTAGGCGGGTGGGGCTCATCTGCGTCCGGAGGGCATCTGTGCGTAGACAGGGTAGGCAAGACGCACGTTGAGCGAGTCGTTGTGCTGCACCAGGGAGGTCTGGTGGTAATGGAGCACCAGGTCCTTCAGACTGCTGTACAGGTTGTAGGGCTCAGCGAAGCCGTAGCCGCGCGGTGTGCTGTAGATCACACAATGCTTCACCTCCCCTTCAACACTGGAGACACAAACAGAGAGGAGATTTGATCAGGCTGGGTTCCCTCATGAAAAAAACCCACTATAATATTCCTATAGGTGGTTCTGTGCTACTCAATAGGGAGTACGTGAATGTACTTTTTGAAAGACTTGCTTTTATGTCATGGTTATTATTGGTTTTGATCTCAAAGGCTGTTAAGAAACACATTTCTGTCTTTGGAGTACTTACACTACGGAGCAGGCGTAGCAGCCTTTTTTGCTGCTCTCTCGGATGAGGAATGCTCCGTCTGGCTTTCCAAGGAGCAGCTCCTCAGCCTGCGTCCTGTTCAGGTCCCCAACAAACCAGCTCTTCTCGTCATAGTGAGGCAGGTTCTCCTCCTCCTCACTCACGAAGTACCCTCTGGATGTGCAGAGAGCACACATACAATTACACAAAAGGAGGAGAGACGGCGGCATGGTTAACATCGAGGATCACGTAGAAATAATTATCTTCTCAGTGTACGAAATAAGGCTAGATAAAGTTAACACAGCATGATGCCCACTGTCATATCAATAGTGCTTCTTCATTTTCTCCTCTTTAGCCAATGGGTTGGCAGTAGAGACAAGAACACAAAAGTACAGACTTACTCATCAGTGTTCTCGTTCTTGATTCCCAGCCAATCGTTAATTCGTTTCTGACGTACTCCTTTGTGATTGAGCCAGCTGCAGAGAGGAGAGTGAAAGGAAGAAGAGAGAGGGGGAGAAATTGTGTGTGAGAAAGAGACAGGGGAATTAGTACTACTAGGAAACACTTTAAAGGACTCCTTTCATTTGCAACTTCATTCCTTTAAGGTGCATTGAATAAGCATAAGCCTGAACAGAAATCAAATTAGTAAGCCTTGCAACAATCGTCTGCATAGAAATAATATTGGGACAGGGCCAACTCTGCTAATGCTATTAGACCCATTGCTATGAAGCAGAGCCCACAACTCCGTGGCTAAGAGGAAACACAAGTTTCCAATCTGGCATCCCCCGCCTCTCTGCTTGGGATTGCCATGTCTTGCTAACGGAATCCCCCCCAAATGTCCTGACCTGTCCTGTAAGTCAAATTCTCAGCTACAGGGAAGCTGTAACAGAATTGTATTAGCTATATAGTCTTGACCATACTACAATAGACAATGTAATTAAAGCATGTCCACCTCCTGGACTGACATCCTTCAGTACTCCTGGCCCATCTCACAGCACAAGGCAAGCAGAGCATTTCAGGTACAGACCCAGACAACTGAACCGGAGATGCTGTGTGTTGTACAGTAGTATGGGCCAGGAATGCTTGTCAAGCATGTCAAGTCCAAGAGGCTGACATGTTTTATGGACATAGTTTGTTAATATGTTTTGTAGTCTATTTAACAGACTAGGTCCTTGACTTGTCCTCATGGTCCTTAACATAACCTGGTCCCAGATCTTCCTAAGTTAGCCCCTTACTACAGTTATTCTTGGACTGCAAAGTATTATATATATTAACTTGACATGTCCTACTCACAGTGAGTACTGCTCCTTGATCTCATCATAATTACACAAAGTACTGATCTTGTTGCCTGCTATACTTACACTAGATACTGGTCCCTAATCTTGCGGAGCTGAATGAGGTCTGGCTTGAGGCTGTTCATCTTCTTGTCTGTTTCGCGGTTATCCATGGCTTGTGTCTTCAGGTCCTGCTCCAGGCGCACCTTGCTGTCGTGGATCTCGCCTAGCCGAGACTTCAGCTTCTCATAGTTCATCATGATCCTCTCGATCTCCTTGTCGTTGCCCTCGCGGCGGAAGCGCTCGATGTACTCCTTGCTGTAGCGCTCCTGCGTGTGGCACTGCTCCTCGAAGATCTTGATGGTCTCGTTAAAGGCTTCGATGGCCGTCCGTTTCATCTGGATCTCCTGGAAGGAGGAGAGTGGAGTGGAGAGGAGGATGGATGGACAGAGACAGAGGCATAGGGGGTTAGTCAAAGTTGTAGATAGCAAATGTTTTCCTTTGGGGCTCAACTATCTCTCTCCCAATGGTGCTTAGTGGAGGATTTGCGTTAACCCTAACCCTTTTCAGACAATCATTCCTGATGATTCAGGCCAGTTAAACACCATGAACGGATTAAATGACATGATATGTGTGTGTACCTGCGATGTCTTCGTATATTCTTCATACAGTCTGTCGTACTCTTTGCTCTTCTCCTGGTACTGATTGTGGTATTCCTGCAGCTTCTTCCCCACAGCATCAATATTATCTTCCTTTACCAACTGGTCCTGAGGGACAGAGGAAGACAAAAAGAGAGGGAAGAGGGGGGAGAGGGGGGAGAAAACGTGTGTCAACGTGTGAGCAATATGAGGAAGACGTGAAGGGATGGAAAAACTAATTGCAATTAAGTAGTGAGAAAAAGTGTGCTCGTGTATGTGTGTGCTCCTTTGCTCTGTCCACCCCTGATTGTGCTTACCGAGAGAAACTTCTTAACAGGCTCGTTAATAAACCACCCACAATGCCCTGGGTGCACAGTAAGGTGTGTGAGGGGGTCCACACGCATCACGATAGAGCAACACTGAGTAATGACTAGCCTGGAAAAGTGGCGCGAGGGAGGAAGGGAATAAATGCAAGGACGGCCCTTTGACATGCCGGATGTGTGCAATTATTTAGGAAGCGTGGCACAGAGGCCAGTGAACGGGGCAATATTTCAGCTAGCACGAATCCTGCTGCCTCTGCACTTTGGAGTGGAAACATCAGGTATGGAGGGGGGGGGTTGGGAGTTAGGAGAAAACTGGGAAGAAAGCTGTTCAAGAACGCAGTACTGTACTGACCACTTTAAGATTGAAAGAATGAAAATGTGAGAGAGACCACAGGAAAAACCGTCTGTCTTGTTGGATGAATGTATTGATTTATAAATGTGTGTGTAATATGTACATGTTTACGGGTATTATTGTGTATACCTGCTGGTAGCGGGAGATGGGGTACATGAGCTTTACATCCAGTTTGGTGTTGTATTGGGCCAGGGACTCATGTCTGTAATGGCTGATGAGCTCTACCACTGAGCTGAACGTCAGAGGGTCGGAGAAGCCGTACTTCCCGTCCCTGTGGTAGATCTTGATCAGCTTGTTGTTCCCCCCTTTCCTGGAGAGAGAAGGAGGGATGAGGTGAGGATAGAGGTATGTTTTCACAATGCAAGCCTCTAGAGAAAAGCTAGTGCAGAAATACCCTCCTCTCTCTCTCACACACACACACACACACACACACACACACACACACACACACACCACTCAATATCCACATTATAACTGAATGGACTCCAGGGCTCACTTTCCCCTATAGCAATTTATTGCTAAGCAGTGGGAGATTTGTTCAAATTTAACGGGATGCTGAGTAGGCAAAATGCTTTTCCAACACATGATTTCCCTCAATCTATAGTTAACAAGGGGGATGCCTGCAAAAAGAGGAATGTGCCGCATCCCCCATAAACCGCCCTCTGGTTTTAACTTGCCCTATTCACAACGTAACCTTTTACAGACCTACTGATAAACCCAGGGCTTGTTTTGTAGCTGTGTTACCTCAGCGTGAGTGTGTAGTCGCCCTGCATCTTGGTGGAGGCGTCCCGAACCAGGAAAGTCCCATCAGGCATGTCTCTGAGCTTATCATTCACCTCTTCCCTGAAGAGAAGAGTAGGAAGAAACAGAGAAAGAGAAAGGGGTGGGAGTTAGTTGACTGATCCTGTGCACAGATGGTGCTCATTTGAAAAGCCATTATCGATGGCAGGCAATGAAGCCTTTCCTCTTACAAACACACGTGCCTCCAACTCTTGAGGTGAGTCAAGTTGAGGAATGGATGTGTGACATAGTAAACAGTCCTTATTCCCCAAGAATATGGGGAATGGTGGGAAGCCTATGTGACAGAATGGACTGAGCTCAGCCAAGAACTTCTAATCTATTTGCTAAAGCTGCGGATAACACTGTATATGCGTGTTAAGGCTGGAAGACTTACTGTCTGCGCGGTAGGTGTGGTTATCATCTAAGTGTGTGTGTTTTGTGCTAAGCTGTACTTATCCCATGGTGGAGGTTTTGCCAGTGACTTGCCAGTGACTTATAGCCCCACTGCTATAAGCTAGGTGGTAATTGACACACAATCAATGACACACACACACACACACACACACCTCTACGGGAACTTTGAATCGAGTAAAAGCCTGTGTGTTTGAGTGTGTATACGCAAAACCCTCTCACCCTAAAACACAAACTACTTCACAACAGACACAAATCAGACAGCCCTGAAGACTGCAGGTGTGTGTTACCTGGATATGTCGCCCCAGTACCACTCGGCCTCTTGCAGGGAGCCTCCTGCCCCTCCTTCCTTGGCCCCGTTACTGCTGCCCCCTCCCACACCCACCGTGGAGGGCTGCTGGGGCTTGGCCGGCTTAGGGGGTAGAGCTGGGAGAGAAAGGGAGAAAAAGGGAAGATTTTTTTTTATTTGCTATTGAAACAGAGAGGGTGTACCTCTTGACCAGTGTGAATTCTTTCTTTTTTACAATTTCCCTCAAAAAGTTCATCCCTCCATCCGTGGCTGGTGAGACAGAGAGACCTAGTACTAAGTTATGTCACACAAATCAGATGTTTTATCACAGCACTAATCATAGGACATAGGAGAGATTAGAGTCAGGCCTTATTGTGAGGCTGCCAATTGTACTTCATTCAATTGAGCCGGTCTGGACCCTGGTCTCTCTAATAGACACACACACACACACACACACACACACACACACACACACACACACACACACACACACACACACAATGCAAATAGTAACATAGGAACTGATATTTACATCTCAACAAAGATGTAATGGCGGTGCAGTCAGGGACCACATCGTCATTAATCACACAAGGAAATAGTGGACTAACAAACACGCACCATACATCACCGGATCAATTACTGCGTGTGTGTGAAAAGCTACGTTCTCCAGACGTGTACAGTACACACACATTTTCAAACACAACAGGAGAGTGAATGTTATTGGCTACTGCTCCTGGCTGCCTGGCAGGTTTGCGAGGGTCCTGGGGTAGGATGTGGTGGTGGTGGTGGGGGGTATACCTGCCAACACTGTTTATACAGGGTTTCAGCCCGTCCTCCCACTGTGAGGGAGTTTCCCTGTTAATCTTCTGTGTTTGTTGGCCAAGTAGATAAGGTTAGGACTCCTATATGTATGAATGCATGCACTTGGTTTTCACAATAACTTTGCTAATGTTAGCTGCGGCTTTATTTTGCTGCCAAGATGGCAAACAAAATACTCTTCACACTTATCCATGTACACAGAGACAGGCATCAAGGACTAAGTAAAGTGGGTGCATGATATAGAAATCTGACATGTATGTCAAATCTGAAAATAAAAACTTTTACAGGCATATTTACACGGCTAACAGACAGTAGCCCTTGTGTTTGCTGCATTGCCCCGTGCCAAACATAGCTAACCTGCTCATGACCTGCACTACCTAGACAGCAAACACGCATATCCTCCAGCAGACCAAGTTTTTAAAGTATATGAGCACATCTGGATACAGTTTAAGGAACAGTAGTGAAATCGCTGGAGCTTTCCTATGTCACACATCAGTTTACAGTACTGCTCAACAAGCTCCCATACACACAAACTGGAATCACAGAGAATTGATGGAGAGAGTGGCCTTCAGAAGGACAAGTGCGTTTATGAGTGTGCCATGAAATGCCATTGGAGAAGCCTCTGCCTCCTGCTGAGCACTCGTGTGTGTGTATGTGTGTGTGTGTGTGTGTGTGTGTGTGTGTGTGTGAGAGACAGAGAGACTAGAGTGTCCTAGAACATTCTGGCCTGTGCTCTCCTCAGAAAATGCCAGGCATCATCACATGGATGACAGAAACGGCGCTGACAGGGGAGTCCCACAATGCACAGGGGGAGCTGAACGAGGCCGGCAAATGATATTCAATACTGTGTGTCTGAGTGATTTCTCTCTGTGCAGCAACATGATCATCACTCACTGTCCCACTGTGAGTGTCACTTCACTCATTGGCACAATGCGTCTCTGTGTCACTGAACCTGATCTCCCAGACGGGGCATTTCACGCTGTGAAATGCCCCGCTGTGAAATCCATTTGATTTCAAAAATTGTAAAAAAAAATAAATTCTCTATAGTTCATCTATTTAAGTGTATGTGTGTATATATATTTGCACATCTCAGTTATCTGTTCCATAGTGGCCTATGCCTCCTTAACATAATGTCTATGAGTGTGTGATGTGAAATTTGATATTATATATTTATATATATTGAGAAAATAAATCATATTTCCAAAGCAAAAAATTGCCTATATCATGACTTTTTGTTCACTTAATGCTTTTCATTTTAAGAAAAAGTAATAAACTTCCTACACACACACACACACACACACACACACACACACACACACACACACACACACACACACACACACACACACACATGGCAGAGGGGTGAGCAGGCTGCACAACTAAGGGAGAAATGTCCGCTTCAGCGCTCAGGCTGACACACCCACCCACGCGCTCGTCTCTGTCCTCCTCCCTCTCTGTGGGTGCGAACACACAGAGGAAACTTTCACCTTACTGTATGGGTGTCTGCAGCTGGAGAAAGAGCAGGGGGGTGTACATGGTGCATACGTGGTAACCCATCATCCCCAACACACACACACAGCTCCACTGAGGAATGTGTGAGTGCAGTGGCAGCCGTCATGCAGAGGAGGAAATGCCTGGGCAGGCTCCTCTCTCTCTGTCGTCTTCCCTTCCTCCTAACTTCTTCTCACTCCCTCTTTTGTTCTTTCTTTTCTGTCTCTCTCTCCTCTCCTATTTTCTTTTCCCTTCTTCCTTTTCCTCCCTCTGTAACCGCAGCAGCAGCAGGTAGCTACGGCTCTCCAAGCCAAGCTGTCATTCTATAGCCACACTGTTCCCTTCTGTCAGCGCTTTCTGGGCTCACACACACACGCACGCACACACACACACACACACACACACACAGGAAATTGAGTTCATGTTTAAATATGAACTTTCGTATAAGCAAACTACTTTTGTTCAAGTCCCTGTTATACACACACACAGCTCACGTGACCTTTGGTGCAAATACACGAAAGCACCAACAGGAAAAGAGAGTTAGTAAGAATCTAAGAAACTAAAATTGTTCCAAGTGTCTTAATGGAATCGCAGCACTCTGTGTGTGCACGCGCACTGGGGACAACACAATACCAGCACCCCAACAAAAGGACAATAGGAGGACAACAACAGGAGAATTAATAAGACCAACTACACACACACACACACACACACACACACACACACACACCCCTTTGTTACATTGGAAAGCTAACAATTAAATCAACCACACACACAGTCACTGGCCAAAAGACTACAGCTTATCTACAGTGCTAAATGCCACATCAATAAATATCAGTGATTTACCTTCTTTGAAATAAAAAAAAAAATCATCAAATCATTTTGTGTACTTATAGTTGCCAGAACATCCCATTCAGCATCCAAAGAACCCACGTTTCATATATCTGGGTGGTTTATCACTAGTGTCCCTTTAATGCACTTTCTGTTCATACTATGATGACAGGAGCAGATTTAGAAACATTTCATAACATGATAAGTTATGGTAATACTGAGCAACACATTAATTACATAATTGTGGCGTGTTATAAATCTGTTAAACGATCACTTTCTGCCACAACTCCCGCATGGGCAGAGCGAGAGAGAGCGAGAGAGAGAGAGCGAGAGAGAGAGCGAGAGAGAGAGCGAGCAAAAGCCACTGGGCTGGTGAACAAAGGCGACCGTCAGCGCAGTTTACCCCCCACCACCAACCCCTCCCCTCCTCACCAGACAAAGGAGCAGTGCTCAGCCACTCACTACACACACACACACACACACACACACACACACACACACACACACACACACACACACACACACACAGTAAGCAATATCACTTGTCATCACACATGCAGGGAGAAACCCACAGAAACAGCTCCGTTGTCTCCCGAACAATGAGTGTCATCATTGACTGACTGACACACACACACACAGCATCAGGATGCATGCTCAGCCTCTTGCAGAGAGCGAGCTCTGAGGTTGTGTGTGTGGGCCAGCTGATCGCGGCAGGGGCTGTCCTAAGACCAAAGTCACAGCAGGCAAGTTGTGACCTGGCAGTAACCCACTGCAACCCTAGTGCACACACTACTTTACCTGACCTGTAATCTTCACCTGAGCTTTCAGAAGCACACCCAAGGGCCACTACAATTACTGTAAACTCCAAATACAAAATCTAGGAGCAAAAAAATTAAAATAAACACATGACATGAATTAAAACTGGCTATTTCATCTAATGGAATCAGCTTTTGAATCTGTTGTGGGACGTAATCCCACAACTTTTACATTTGGAACAAGTAAACGCTGATAACAAAGCTCACACTGTAGCTGCAGGTGGTCTGTAAGCCCTGGCGGGTGTGTGTGTGTGTGTGCATCTGTGTCATGCCTGTGACAAGACACAGTGGTGCCAGTATGAGCATCCCAGCCAGCAGACACGTGGAGGTTGCAATCTACGTAAACACAGAGCCACAGAGAAATGCGGGGGAAGCATATATGTTCGCTCGCACACACACACACACACACACTCTTTGGGTCGCGGTGCCTCAAGAAGAATGAAAGGGGAGGGGCTGCAACAAGACGAAAGAAGAGGGAGAAAAAAAACCCCCAAAAACAAGAATGAAACATGTAAAAGAAAACACATGAACAAATTGGAAAGGGGGAAGTGAGAAAACAAGAAGAAAGCAAAAGCAAAGAAAAAGAAAGGAAGCAAAGACAAGACACCAAAAGCATTCGATCAGGAAAGAAAGCAAGAAAGAACCAGAGAAAAGACTTGTCAGTTCTCCCTTACCGTCCTCCACCACTGGGCTCTCTGTTAGCTGCATGCTGCCACTCTTCTCTCAGCTGTTTCCCTCCTCCTCTTTCTTTCTTTCTCCCTACCCTCTCTCACTCTCTCTCTCTCTCTACACGGCTGTTACTCGCTCTCCTCCGCTCGCTCGCTCTCCTCCACTCACTCTCCTCCTCCTCCTCCTCCTCCTCTCCGCTCCGTCAGACTGAAGAAAAGAGAGAGCGGAGCTGATCCTAAAGACAGACGACGGACTAACTAATCCCTGAATGGAAGCCCGCCCCAGCCAATCACGAGGCGGTGAGGGAAAAGGGGGGCTGGACCTCCCGAGAGAGAGAGAAAGAAAGAAAGGAGAGAGAAGGAGAGAGAGAGAGAGAGAGAGAGGTGGAGTTACCCCGGGGGGCATATCCATTCCTTTGGGGACACCTCTGGGATATGACAGTCAGAGAGCGCTCATGCACACGCTGACTCTTGCTCTTGCCGTCTCTCTCGCTCGCTCGCTCGCCCCAACACACAAAGCAATAAATCAACAGGTCCTTTTTTTCACCTCGAAGGAGTATGACTGGCACCTGAATGTGTCTACAGCGTGCCAAACACATCCATCTACGGATTACAATCCTGATAAAAGCCTCTTATCACTCAAGACACACACGGGTACCAAACAGTCACCAGATCAGTTCTCTTATGGGTTCTCACACGTGTTTCCAATATTACAGGCAGGGTGTGATGAAGACGCTTTGACATCCCTGCTGGAAGTGAGTGACGCCCCGAACCCATTTAGCTGCATCCATTTATTTGAACAGCAGCAGCGGCTTCAAAAAATGTACTGGTGATTTTCCGTTGAAAGACGAGACCCGCAGCAGACCCCAGATCCAACACCCCTCACACACAAAGTTGCCATTGGAAACGCAGGCTTTGCCCTCCCCCGGGGGTGGCGCTCCACCTGTGCTAATCACCCCGCACACAAAGCCACCACACACTCTCTCTCACACACACACAACGATGTGCACACTATAACTGCCACCGAGGCTTTCACATTTCAATTCCAGTGTAATAAATATTGTAATGAACATCTGCGGGACGCTGGTCTTCTCCCTCTGTCTCCCTCAAGCTCTCATCCGATCCCCCCCTTCATCCCTCCGTCTTTCTCTTCCTTTGTCTCTCTGTTCTTTCTCCCCATTTTCCTTCTCAGTCTTTATTTCTCAACCTGTCTCTCTGGCCCACGTCTCTTTCATTCCTCTTCCTCCTCCCTTCTTTCTATCCGTTCTGTTAGTTCTTTACATTTCAGGTCAGGTAAAGTAGCAGTAGAGTGTGTGTGTGTGAAAAAAAGAGGGAGAGTGTAAGCTGGTGCTCAGTGGTTGGTACGATTAATGTGAGGACTGAACTCACATTGATGAGCTCATTCAAGCAACACAGGTGAGAAGAGAGCAACACTCTTCAGCTTCTCACACACGCACACGCACACACACACACACCTGACACCTTAAATACTGTGCAATGCACTGCATATATAAGAGGAGTTCAATAGTAACTCAAGGTGGAGTAGGAGCCATTTGTCACCTTTTAAGACCAATTATCAATCACCCCTCTAGAAACTGGTATAGATTCAATCAGAATACACAGTAAATTTCAGGCTGACAACTGACAACACAATTCAGGAGGAATATTTGCAATTTCCAAACTGTACATGTCTCTTTGCTGAATGAATTATTCATGGCACGGAGCGGCACAATTGTCTGCTAAGCCGGCTAAAATTGGCTGAGGGTTTTTTTTTTTTCCAGAGTGACAATGACCCCATATAGGAGTGAATGAATGGCCCTAGGTCCAGCGAAAGCCTGGGCCAGTGGTAGTTAAGTGTGTGAATCACCAGCAAAGAGCCACTGTGCATTTACATCCCTGTGTGAATGGGAGAGGGAGAAGAGAGAGAGAGAGAGAGAGAGAGAGAGAGAGAGAGACAGAGAGAGAGAGACGCATTGAGGAGCACTCTCTCCATTCACTCCACTGTAGCCCTGACACAAAGGTTTTCTAGGGGAGAGGGGGAGAGGAAGAGAGAAAGAGATGGGGGAAGAGAGAGAGAGAGAGTCAATCTTTCTCCCTTTTACCCCCAGAGGGAAAAGGGAGACGTTAACTTTAAAGGAGCAGAAAGGGACTTAGGATATTGGCCAGTCCACTTCACTTACATCAGGGTCACTGAAATTCACCCATAGCAAAGAAGAATTATCCTTCACATTCATTTAAAATATATTTCAAGTGGTCAAAATTATATTTTGCTGATATGCTGTCAACAGCGCATCTATAGAAAATGTATTTACAGTGTCCAAAATATACTTAGATTCAATGTTCTACTGGTACAAATACATTTTTGGTATATTATAAAACATCTCTAAACATATTCTGCAGTATTTTTGCAATATTATGGGACTGTCCTATGGGCTCTCCGCAACATGTCAAAGATGAAGAGATTGCACTTTAAGGTGGGCACAGGATATATAGATCTAGCTAGAGAGATGGGGGGAAAGGGAAAGAGCTACGGGGCAAATTGTAGTCAACAGCGCCTCCTGGATACACGCAACGTCCCACATCTGCGCCATGATCCATTCAACACAGCCGGAGAAAGGGGGTGGGAATCAAATGACACTGGCACTATCACCAATGAATGAATGAATGAAATATAGTCAAGTCTACGTGACAGTTGTCTAGAAAAAGAAGCAAAGACGCGTGCATGAAAATGAACGTTGCACTTTAGATTATTGCATTCATCGGATGCTTTTTTCCCCTCTATCATTCATTATCTCTCTCTTGCTCTTTATCCCATCCCCCCGTTTCCTGCACCGGGCAGAGCATATTTAACTATTTCAGGTGATCGGGATATATTTCAGACAGTCTGGGGTTGTGTAATACAGACACGGGTGCTGGTAGTTCATGACAAATGTAGGTTATGGCTTGATTGCAAATGCGGTTATAGCAAAGTGACATGGTGGGTTTTTGGCGCAGACACTAGTGTGAAATGATATTGCAATCTTTCTGGTATGTCTTTAATATGAATGGTCTGCTGGTGGCGGATAGGCAGAGGAGGACGTCAGCTACCCTCACAGACTAGATGGGACTATTGTCTCCAAACGAGACTGTCTGTGTGCCGCTTCCACAGCAGGCTTGCAGACTATACTATCTGAAAGTGGACGCAAGATCTACATTTACAATAGCTTTTTCTGCTACGAGGGAATGATCGGACAGAGATAAACACTGTGCCAAATGGTTTTAACGCACGGCCGTCAGTAAAACCCAAGTAGAAGATGAAATGTTCCGACAGTGTGGCAACAACGTTGTAACAATATCTATACGAAGTGGAAACGCTCGTGACTAAAAAAAAACAAGACATTGCTTCTCGTATCAAAGTGGGCAACAGAAGAAAAAAAAGGCCCACAGACTTCTCCAGTCCACTGCTCACTTTCTTGGTTTCCCAAACGAAACAGAACTACAGTAACCCAGTAATACATTTTACATGGCTCGTATACAGATAAACACCCGAGTAATATTAACGTGAAAACCACAGGAGAAATTGTATTAAGTCCGATAAGGTCACTACCAGAGTCCCTTTAGGAATATTACAGGATTATGATGGTCATTTTTCGGTAGAGACTGCCGGCGATGTGCGCAGGATGTGCGCCACAAACTTTTCACCAATTTGAGCAGACACTAAGCTAAATGACAGTGTGCACATCCGATAAAAGGCATCATTCCTACCTGGTGGCTGGTCCATTTCTATGTAAAATATCAGCTCTGTGGAGTAGGGCATCATCACGTCCCTCCAGTCATCTTCCTCTTTATCCGTTGTCCAAACTGTATTATACATTGTTTTGTTTAACTTCTACTTCACGAACACACTTGTCTTAAAAAAAAGCACACGGAGAAAAACGACGAAAAACGACATATAAAAGACACGATTAGATACCCCTATCTATCTATCTGCTAGAAAGTCTCCTCGTAGTATCTGAATTCCTGCTTCAGACTGGAATAAATAGACAACGAGCAGTTCTGTACAAGCACCGGGTTTCGACTGCTCCCTCCGACATAATAACATTAATAACTTTAAGCTCTTCATGAAGGCCCTCTAAACATGTCCTTAAACAGTCGTGCAGGCCAGAAAGTAGATGCCAGCTCTACTTTTCAGTCCGCTCTTCGCCGCCGGTGACACCGGGCTGCAGGCTTCATTTTAAGAACACTGACAGAGAGGCAGGGACAGTCTCGCATCGCCTCGGGAGATACCACTGCACCGGGAAGCGAAGGGGTGGTCCAGACCCCTCCAACCGTGACGCATCGGAAAAATTAGATCCACTGTGTCCTATCCACAAACAATGAGAAACACTTAGGTGTACTATTACTCGTATCTTCTATAAGAGGGAAACTTATTTGACACCTTTCAGATATTTATCGACATAGTTTCTAACCGCCCCTCCCCCATTCTCACAGACATAGTGGTATGCCCCGTCTCCCCCAACCCACCAAGTTGAGGCGCTGAGAGCTGCCGAGCCTTGCGCACGCTCAGACTCTGAATTTCAAAGCCAATAGGAAAATTACTTTACTTCATCCTCTGAAGCGTAAGTTGCAAATTTTGTGGTTTTCCTATACGCCCTGCACCTTCCCGACGAGTGTATGTGGACACAAACGGCCTCTTGGCTGTTGAGTATTGGAGAAAAAAAGTCACAGTGGATGCTGTCCAGATGAAGATACATGTGATCAAGAATTGAACAGACAATTCAAAGCATATAACATATTGATAACACGTGAATAATACCAATAATACAAAAATACCAAACTGATGAATTCATTGTGCCATTACTTTTGACTCATTTTGATTCATTTCAGAATATCACACCAGACTACATGTCATGCATTATACTTCTATAGGCCTTTCTCACCATATGTTGCTCTCATGGTTACAGTGTGTAAACAGGCAGGCCCTGCAATCTCCTGAAGGTTGCTATTGTGCATATGTAAAGCACCTTTCTAGGACAGCTCTGCTTCCATGGCATCCACTTTGACTTTGACCAAGTGCCTACCTTTTATCAGCCTCCGTTGAGGAAGCAGGGTGGCATAGTGAGTATGCAGACCTCCCTTCAGTCGGAGGACCGGGGGTTTAAGCCCCCATGTCAGCAAGCATCCGCCCTGCTGAAGTGTCCTTGGACAAGATGCTGAACCCGGGACGCATGAATACTTTTCAAGAATACGGTGACTGAGGTTGCCTTTGGAGGACAATCAGTAGTCTATCAGTGTATCTTCCATCACTTATGAGTGTGCATGGGTCCTGTGTTTTATAGTTTAATGGCTCCCCTGAGTGTGTGGGATTTTGTGTGTGTGTGTGTGTGTGTGTGTGCTGCAAGATATCAGTGATTCGGAAAGAGACACAATAGTGTGGTATATCTCCCCGACACGTTCCCCTGTGTAGGCCTGACTCACTACTGTACACACTATCTATCAAGGAGTGTGTGTGGTTAGACCTTTTTTAGGTGCAGATTGTACGCTTGCTGTCATGGGACAGACACAAGCAATATACTGAGGGAAGGATGGAGGGAGGGGGGGAGGGAGGGGGAGAGGGGAGAGAGAAAGATTGTAATCTGCCCGGCTGCAGTGCTAGACCAGAGTAAACGATGCTGGATAGACAGAAAGAAGACACCAAAGCAGGAGAGGGACAAGGGGAGGGAGAGTTGGATGCATTGGTTCCTGAAGTTTGATGGGGGGGGGACATATGTTTGGACATACTGTTTTGCTTGATCACTGGGCTTGAACAGTGCTGGGACAACCTGACTGGACAACCTGAAGATAGGAGCTGAGTAAAAGCTAAAATAGATGCTATGGAAACACAACTATCATCTTGGGGACACTAGAGACCACACACACACACACACACACACACACACACACACACACAGCTAAGATAATATGCTATGTACTTGTGGGATTGTGGGTTCAAATCTGTTTCATGACCTATGTGGCATATAATTTCCTCTCTCTCCCCCTTCTATTTTGTCTGTCTAATCAAAAGTAGCACACTTTTAGGGAAAAAGTGGGGTTTGAACAATGGCTAGATCATCTGGCCCCCCAAAGACCCAGCCAAGGCCCAGACTGGCCCAAACCCCCCAACAATCTACATATGATAATCTCCTATTAATAGCCTAATATCAATACAACGTGTCTTCAGATGGTGGCACCAGTAATTACAGCTGGTCTGTCTGTCTGTGTGGTGGCCTAGTTCAGGGAGCAACAATAAATGAAAGGTCTGCTCCCCAATCTGCCGTCCATCCATTCTATCCTCCGTCCCCATCCACCCATTCATCCATCCATCCATCCCCTCCCTCTGTCTGGTCTGTCTGTCATAAGAGAGGAGAAGAGGAGGAGGGCTGTGAGTCCTCTTCTTGCCCCAGTAAAAAAAAAAGGGGAGGGGGCTTGGGGAATGTCAGTGAATGAAATCTATTTAATGCAGCAGTCCACGACACTGTGTGTGTGTGTGTGTGTGTGTGTGTGTGTGTGTGTACATGGGGGCGGTTGTTTCACAGATGGCTCGTGCTGGACACACACAGCCCACAGCTCCTCTCTGTCAAGTGTGTCAACCAGGTTTAATTGCTGCTGTGTGTGTGTGTGTGTGTGTGTGTGTGTGTGTGTGTGTGTGTGTGTGTGTGTGTGTGGCTGGACAGATGGATCTCTAACAATGACACAGGAACTGACTCTGCCCCTCCTCATACAAAGAGAAAGAGAGAGAAGGAGGGAGGGGGAGAGAGAGAGGGAACACCAATGTTAATCTGTGGTGTTCTAGCCATCAACATTGGGGTCCCCAGGAACCTCCTGAACCATAACGGACATGCGTCCTATCTGCAGTATATGCATAATCACATATGAAGCAAGTATGTGTGTATTGCTGCCAACCCCCCCCCACCCTCCTCCCCAACTCACCACCACCCAAAACCTCAATTTTTCAAACATAATTTGTTAATTTGCTAGGGGAGATGGTAAGTGATGCCAGCCCTGCCGTTCTCGCCTCCTCTCAAGCATCTGCTATACAGGTGGCGTGTGTGTATGGGTGGGTGGGTGGGTTGTGTGTGTGTGTGTGTGTGACAGTGAGAGAGCGAGAGAGAGAGAGAGAGAGACAGTGTGTTTGCATAAGACACAGAGAGAACGAGAGAAGAGAACCTGTGTGTGTGTGTGTATGAGAGAAAGAGAGAGAGAGAGAGAGAGAGAGAGAGAGAGAGAGAGAGAGAGAGAAGCACAGATGACCTCCTGGGAATCAGGTGTTGAGTTTGCCATTTCTGTCGCCATAGAGACCAAAACATCCAGCGAGGCGCTAACAATGTCTCTTTTAAGGGGCTTTGCCACAGACAATGGTATTGTCTGAAAGCTCCTACCGTATGCCACCTACTAAATTATATGCAGTGGGAATGCATGAAAACCATGCACACACACATTTTAACCATTAATACACACCAAACCCAGCTTGGTGTGCTCTTCATTTTCCTTCAGTCAGATTAAACTGTATACTCAAAATGCATTTCTACATAGCAGGCAGAGTGAGCTTTCAGACAAAGCCAATGTCTAAATATGGCCCTGAAATAAGGCTAAAATCTTCAACCGTTAAATTGCTGTCCCTCCTTAAGAACAAGGAGTTCAGTAAACTGGATTTAATCAGTTTCTACATGTGTGCATTATCTATGTGCATCTGTGTTTGCAACACATTGGAGGTCACACACACCACCTGTGACCCAAGCTACACCATCCAAACCCACACTGGAACACCGAGACATTTTTCTTTAACCACTAAACATAATCATTTAACTCAACAGCTTTTTTTCCACAGCTATTGTATCTGGTGAAATGAGATAGAAAGCCAGACGCAATGAAAAGGGCGAGCGGCGCCATCGTGACCCTCCGACACCTGTGAACGCTCGCCTTATCTGCGTTATAACGCATGCGCGGGGACTCCTTTAGCTTAAACAAGTAAAGAAGAAACTCAAAAGGTGGAGTGTTTCATCTCGGTGAAATAGAGAACATTATGGGGAAGACGTACTTTTATTTTGACGCATGAATACTTGTCAAGAATACGCTGACTGAGGTTGCCTTTGGAGGACAATCAGTCGTCTATCAGTGTATTTCTTCCATCACTTATGAGTGTGCAAGGGTGTGATTTTCAGTCCTGTGTTTTATAGTTTAATGGCTCCCCTGAGTGTGTGGGATTTTGTGTGTGTGTGTGTGTGTGTGTGTGTGTGTGTGCTGCAAGAGATCAGTGATTCGGAAAGAGACACAATAGTGTGGTATATCTCCCCGACACGTTCCCCTGTGTAGGCCTGACTCACTACTGTACACACTATCTATCAAGGAGTGTGTGTGGTTAGACCTTTTTTAGGTGCAGATTGCACGTTTGCTGTCATGGGACAGACACAAGCAATATACTGAGGGAAGGATGGAGGGGAGGGGGGGAGAGGGGAGAGAGAAAGATTGTAATCTGCCCGGCTGCAGTGCTAGACCAGAGTAAACGATGCTGGATAGACAGAAAGAAGACACCAAAGCAGGAGAGGGACAAGGGGAGTTGGATGCATTGGTTCCTGAAGTTTGATGATGGAGGCGGGTGGCATCATCGTCTCATGGATTTGGAAACAACAGCCCATAAACACGTGAGCGGAGGGTAGAAGGATGTTTCACTGTACAATGATGAGACTGCGGTCTGCTCACTGCTCGGTCTATTTCGGTGCTTATTATCCATAGCCCTCAGCGCTTTCATATTTCGTCTGCCACCGTAATAACTAGAGTGGAAAGTACAATTTAACTGTAGACACGAATAGGCTGTTCCCCGTGCAGTCCCCACGCTAAACATAGACATTGGTGGAGTGGGGGGACTGGCACACACACACACACACACACACACACACACACACACACACACACACACACAGAACACTTGCGTAATATGGCGCGGCACTTTTGTATATATTATGCATAAGCATTTTTTGAGGGTGCACTGTTTTGGGTGCAGGGACATACATAGTGCGTTCGTTATATGCTTTCACTCCTGGCTACAAGTGTTGTTAAAATGTGAGGTGTGAGGTGATCACTTTTTTTTTTTTTTTTTTTTTTAAACATGAGATTCTCTGCATCTCTCTCCATCTCTGTTGTGATGCAAAAAAAAAAGGTGCCTGGATAAGCCAATGGAGCTCACGGTTACCTAGAGCGGTCGGTGTGTATGTGTGTATGCGCACAAGCATGCCTCCATCTGTGTACATGTACACCAAGCATGCATACTGTCTGTTTATGAGTGTGAAATAGTATGCGAATTTGTGTGTGTGTGTGTGTGTGTGTGAGCGCATGCATGCATGTTTCCATGAGTGAGAAAGTGTGAGTTCATGTGTGTGTGTGTGTGTGTGTGTGTATTATGTACGGCATACGGAAGAGTCTCCTGCATGTAATCACAGCGTCAGTGTGACCAAGCCACTGCAGTGAGCCATGCAGAGAGGCCATATTTTCTGCTATAGTTACATATGGCAGCTGAAACACTGGATGCCACTTCCACCCCCCATATTGCTGTTGATTTCTGGAAACCTCTTAAGTCCAAATTTCATGATTTCCCTGCTTTCACATGGATTTAAGGGCTAGGTGGTCCCCTGTGTGTAAACTACATTTTAAAATCCCATGCTGCATAAAATTCAATTTAAAACATACATCGGCATCAACTAGAAAATAGGAAATCTTTTCCTAATTCTTGAAAATACAAGGTTGGGCTTGCTGCAACCTTGTATTTTGGAGCATTAGTAACCTTGTGGATGGAGCAATAGCCTTCCTCCTCGTCTCTGGGGCAGCAGACTATAAAGCAACCCTTCTAACTTCTCAGCCTAGGATGCGAACCAGAATGTTACTCATTCCCCCGGGTCTCAGAATGAAAACACATTTCTGCTATTGCTATGTTGGGACTCACTGGCAATACGCACACAGCATTGTGGAGCCAAATCAACAGTTTAAGAAGACATTTACTAAGGAGCTTCATGAGTGCTTCTAATTTTTACATCTCTTCTTCTAAAAACAGGGTCCTTTACTAATGTAAGGTACATGTTCGAGTGTGGGTCCCAGGGTGAGAAAATAATTGAACCCCATGTCCAGAAAAAGGAAGTTCAAGAGACCGCTGCTAAGTACTTTTTTTTTTTCTAAGTGAATTAGCCTCTCGAGGGGTAAGACCTAGCTTAAGCTTCCCTACACGAAATACTGTGCTGTAGTACACATCATGGAGGCTTTCAGCGTTTGATCAGGCCTTTTGATGCACTGCAGCCTCTGGTGGATCCTGCACGTTGGATTTACATCGGCTGCTTTGGTCTTATAGTGAGCTGTCTGCTGGCCGGGAGTCATGTGCGCTCCAAGTCAAGCAAACCGATTAGCTTCGCTGTCTCAAAGTTTCCAGCTCAGCTAATTCAATGAGAAGCTCCAGTTCTAGTCCTTCCTTTTTCCTTTCCTCTGCTATCCTGCCCTTTCCTCTCCCTTGCCCCGATCTATCCATCCGCAGTCCAATGATCCGTGGTACTGATTGCTGTTCTAAATGGATTCAATTCCTTTTCTGGCATCGATTCATCCTGTCTGGCACAATCAAACCAATAAAACTGGTCCAATTGTGTAAACTGCACACCGTCTTTACAACGCATGCAGGAAAAAGAAAATGCTCAAAGTAACTGAAAGGATTTCTATTAATTATTGACACTGGTCTGCTGAGAAGCCGGTCTGTGTCTTCCTGGTCTACTGTTCAGCAACTGATTGAGTGTTGGAGTATATGAAATATTTCATAATGCTTTTGAAAACGAGGGAGTTTGCAACGCATTTTTCTTGTTTAAAGGGTTTAAAAATACAAATATTTCCAGTCCAGTGTAATTGTCTTTTACGTCTCTCCTGGCCTCCATCTCTTACCCCTCTCCGATCTCTCCGTCCTCCCCAAATCTCTCTCTCTCTCTCTCTCTCTTTCTGGGCGCCTCAGACAGAGTGCCAAACAGGGATATAGCCTGGGAGCAGGCAGAAAGGGGAGGGCAGGAGATAGACGACTCACTCTCACACGCACACACACACACACACACACCCACCCACACACACACACACGCACACGCACACGCACACACACACTCCAACCCAACCCATATCTCTATGCCCCTCCTCCTCTCTTTCTCCTCTCCCCTCTCTTTCAGATTGCAATATCATGCTGGCACAGACTGAAACTCCCTGCAAGCATCTTGCTCTTCTCTCTGTTTCTGTCTATTCATCCGTCTGTCTCTTTTGTCTCACTCTCTTTGAGGTGAGCGGGCAGACAGACAGCCAGTCAGACAAACAGGCTGATATTAAGGCACACCAACAGACAGACAAGCAGGCAGATGCTGCAGGAATATAGACGGACATCGTGTCGACTGACACACGAGTACACAGACTGGTGGACAGACAGAGCAGAGGACAGACAGACAATTCACATCTCTCCCTCTCTCTCTCTCTCTCTCTCTCTCTCTCTCCCTCTCCCTCTCTCTCTCTGGGCAGCCAGACAGAGCGGAGCAGACGAGAGCTGACTCGGTAACGGGTGATGTCATCGTGCAATGTGAGCGTCCCTATGGCCCTGGTCCCATGATGCAACACTCTGGTGACACTCTGAAACAGGTTGCTGCTGCTGCTGCTGCTGGCGGCACCCAAAACTGCTGAGCCGCCTCTCTCTCTCTCTCTCTCTCTCCCTCTCTCCCTATGCATGTTTCTAACACCTCTTGTTCTCTCTGTTTCACTCTGCAGCTCTCTCCATTCTCTGCCCTACATATTTCACCTCCCGCTCCCTCTCTCGATAGCTTTTCTTGTTCTCTCTTTTGCTCCCTCTTTATATCTCTCAATTTCTCTGCCCTACATTTCCATTATTTCAGAGTCTTTTCATTTGATCAGACCCCCCCCCCCCACCACCACCCCCCCCCGCCCTCCTCTGCCTCTACTCCTTTCTCTCTTCTATATTTGCTCTCTACCCACACAGACCCCCCCCCCCCCTCTCTCCCCTGGTTGTCAAGGCAGCAGGGCACCATGGCTCAGCATTACTCATGCAGGAGCACAGTCAGCCAGCCGGTCAGACAGACAGACAGGCAGGCAGGCAGACAGTCAGTCAGTCAGAAAGACAGGCGGAGAGCCAAGCAGGCAGGCAGTAAGTCAGCGAGGAAGCAAGCCAGCCAACGAGCCAGTCGGGCAGGCCTGGTCTGAGGAAAAGACAAAACTGGCCGCACAGTTAACTCTTTCCTCTCAGCACATGACACAGGCTTCCTCCATCTTAACCCTCTCCTCTCCACATGGACTGTTTAAGTCTTAACGGGATAGGTTCACATTTTGAGTTGAAGTATGTTATTCTTCTCAATTTACCGTATGGGAATAAAAGCCTGAATGGTGCATACATCAGAGACCATTTAATGACTGTATAGAGACTGTGAAAGCACACAAACCTATCTGAGTTTGTGTGTGTGTGTGTGTGTGTGTCTACTTCCCTTTCAATCCTTTGAGGCCTTGTTTTATCAACAGCTCCCGAGCAATGATCAAGCACTCATAGAGACAGCAGCGCAGAGGCAGAGCAGCCCTGGATGAGATTACAGTACAAAACAAACACCACCCCCCCCCCTCCCCCCTGTCTTTCCCTGCCCCACCTACAGCTCCCCTTTCCCTTTCTTTTCATGTCTCTTCTCTCTCCCTCATGCTGCCTCTTATTCTCTCTCTATCATTCTGCCTCCCTCTCTTTCTGTAGGCCTCACTAGTTTTACATGCAGCACGTCAAGCTGCAAAACAGGGTTTGCAACCCACTGCACCGCTACGAACACAACGCGTCCCCAAACTACTGCAAGCCTTTTGACTGTATCAGAAATCTGTTGAAATAACAACAACACGTGTTGCTACACATCTTTAATCTTGTTTAAATGCATCTCGAACCAGCCTCATGACCGTCTGCAGGCAGAGCTGACCTGCCGTGAACTAGACTAGCCGTACAGGGCCCCTCTCCTGCTGTGACCTGGGCTGGAGAGGATTAGCGAGGCAGCAGAAGCTAGGTGTGTCATCCCCTCAAGGTCTGTTGGGGTGAGGAGTAGAACGAGCAGCGAGGGCTGAAGCCTGGGCTGGGATTAGCAGAATGGTGCCGACCTTAAGGGAAAGGCAGGCTGGGGACTCTTCTTTCCCTCTTCTTCACCATCTCACATGTCATTGTCTGTGGCTGTCTGTCTAGGTGTCTTTCTCTCTCTATACTTACTATGCTATGCTTTTATGTGAGTGATGTGAGTGAGATGGATATGTTCTTGTTGACTTTCTCTGTTGTGGTGATGTAAATCAAGCACTTTATACAAGAAAGTGCGTGACAATGGAAGTGGTTGCGAGCTCTATTTGCATCCTTCCTCTGTGGATGCCATTCAAATCACTTGTAAGAGTATCTGCAATTGTGCAATTATACCAAAAGAAACCTCACACCGTCATTACGTCTTGACACGTCTCACAGAAACATCTCAAGCACCTGTCTAAGTAATTCTCCAACCCCAACTCCCCTCAATTGTGCTGTGCTATTCTTCTATACATTCAATAATGTATAGAAAATGTTGAGAAAACCTTCACACAGTGCTATCACCAGAAGAGCCTGGTTAGTATCTGGCTGCAGGGCTTCCTCCAGGCCAGGCAGAAGACAATATGGGGTCAAACAGGGAGACCAAAGGCTTTGTTTTGCTGTGGCTTCAATTTGACATCAATGCTTGTTGAACAATTCAGATTTTCACCATCTTTTGACACAGGTAATACATTATTTTACCTCTCAAATATTCACAGCACGGTTAAATGTAATTACACATTGCACACAACCTGAATTTAAAATCAGTTGCAAGAGAGCTGCACACTGGTAGTGAAAACAACCAAAACAAAACTAGACCTAAAGAGCAAGCCTTCAAGGCCCCCTTAAGCAAGGGTCACAACCTGTGTGTGCTCATCATCATCAGGTTTCAGAATCAGGGCTAAGCCAGTCATCAGTGCGGCAGTAGCCAAAAGGTCAGAGAAGTAGGCTTATGACCGAAAGGTTGCATGGGTCAAATCCCTGAGACCATCTGGGGAAATCTGCGGGTGAGTATTGAATGAGGGATGTTATCCCCTTAATCAGTAACTAGCCTCAAGGCGTCCTTGAGCAAGGCATCCCCCAACTGCTCCAGGGCAGCTGGTCCCAAGAGAAGACTGTGGGAAGACTGGGAGGCTTCCAGGTGTGAATGTGTTACTGAATCAGTGGGAAGTAGAGTTTTGCTGAAAAAGGATATATAGTCCATGTTCTTTGGACAAGAATATTTGAGGTTGCTTGTTGTCAGTTGTTAAAATACAGCCACTTCTGCATGATAAGCATGCAGCATATGAATACCCACTGACCTCTCCTCCTCTTCCAAAACCCAGAAACAGATCATGGCTGACTGGCACTGGTAATGGCCCAGTTTCCACAGCATGGAAAAATGAGGCTTTGAAGGCCAGGGCCAACCCAAAGTGTTTAGAATCACCGTGACAGGATCAAAAATACTATTCATGTATTCAAAACTACCAGCATATCAACCGAGACCTATCTTACAGCTGGTCTAACAAGGTGGAATTTAATCTATTTTTTTTCACTTAATCACTTATCCCCCTCAACGCTTGAGCTTCATGATTAGTTAGGTTCCAGTGGAAAAGTCACAAGTGTGTCCTTGCTTGGGCTATCGCAAAACGGCAGGTCATTTGAAGTGAGCAATGAGATAAACAGTAACCCCCAGCAGCCTATAGAGGATGTTTGTGCGTGTGTGTGTGTTCAAGGATTCAAGGAGTTTAATTGTCACATACACACACGAGGTGTGTAGTGAAATGCAAAGTGGCAATGCTCAGCAGAAATGTGCAAAATAACAGGTTCACACTATTTACAATAGACCAACACAATATTTACAATATTTAAGAGCTCTATATAAAAAAACAACACAATATTTACAATAAGAGCACTTTATAAAAAAATATAGTAAAAAAAGGGAAAATTGTATGTGTAATATAAATTATAAATTATGTGTAGTCTTTACCTAAGTGTGTGTGTGCATAAGAGGGGCAGTGTGTGTGTCTTGGTGGGGGCCCTGGTGAGGTCAGAGTTCACAGTCCTGATGGCCTGAGGAAAGAAACTCCGTCTCAATCTCTCTGTTTTTGCAGCGTGACTACGGAGGCGCTTGCCTGACCGCAGCAGCTGAAACAGTCCGTTGTTGGGGTGGTGAGGATCCTTCATGATCCTGCAGGCTCTGGTTCTGCACCTCCTGGTGTACAAGTCCTGCAGGGTGGGGAGTGTAGTTCCAATAGTGCGCTCAGCCGAACGCACTACTCTCTGCAGAGCCTTCCTGTCCTGAGCGGAGCTGTTGCCAAACCAGGCAGTGATGCTTCCTGTCAGGATGCTCTCCACAGCTCCAGAGTAGAAGGACTGAAGGATCCTCCGGGAGACTTTGAATTTCCTCAGTTGCCTGAGGTGGTAAAGGCGCTGCCTCGCCTTTCTCACCAGAGTGTCAGTGTGTGTGGACCATGTCAGATCTTCGGTGATGTTGACTCCCAGGTATTTATACCTGCTCACCCTCTCCACAGTAGTCCCATTAATCCCCAATGGTGAGTACGTCCTCTGTTGTTGTGTCCTCCTAAAGTCCACAATCAGCTCCTTAGTTTTGGTGACATTCAGGAGGAGGCTGTTGTCCTGGCACCAGAGTGACAGATCAGCCACTTCCTCCAGGTAGGCCTTCTCGTCGTTGTCGGAGATCAGGCCCACCACCACTGTGTCATCCGCAAACTTAATGATGGTGTTGGAGCTGAACCTGGCCACACAGTCATGTGTGTACAGGGAGTACAGTAGGGGGCTGAGGACGCAACCCTGGGGGGATCCTGTGTTCAGGGTGAGGGGGTTGGAGGTGTGTCTACCCACCCTGACCACCTGGGGCCTGGCGGTCAGGAAGTCCAGGATCCAGGCACACAGGGGGGTGTTCAGTCCCAGCTCAATCAACTTGCCAGCCAGTCTGGTGGGGACTATGGTATTGAAAGCTGAACTATAGTCAATGAACAGCAGTCTCACATAGCCCCCCTTCCGGCTGTCCAGATGAGAGAGTGTGGTGTGCAGTACCTGGGAGACAGCATCATCCGTGGATCTGTTGGGACGATAAGCAAACTGCAGCGGGTCCATGGAGCAAGGGAGGAAGGCGCAGATGTAGTCCTTTATCAGCCTCTCGAAGCATTTCATGACCACCGAGGTGAGGGCCACCGGTCGGTAGTCATTCAAGCATGCTGGAGAAGCATTCTTGGGCACAGGGACAATAGTGGATCTCTTGAAGCAGGCGGGGACCACAGACTCAGCCAGGGAGATGTTGAATATAGTGGTGAACACTGGAGCTAGCTGATTAGCACAGGTCTTCAGTACTCGTCCAGATATGCCATCTGGACCAGCAGCTTTCCTGGTGTTCACCCTCGTCAGAGCCCTCCTCACACTGTGCTCGGTCACAGAGAGTGTGTGTTCATCCCCAGCGGTAGAACTCACTCCGGTTGCGCTAACGGTGATGTTGTTAGCCGGCGAGCTAGCGCTGTTGTTGCTAGCCTCAAACCGTGCATAGAATGAGTTCAGGTCCTCCGCTAGGGATGCGTCGGCACTCACAATTGCGGGGGGTCTGCCCTGGTAGTCCGTTATAGTCCGTAGCCCCTGCCATAGGCGTCTGGTGTCGCGCTGCTCCATCTGCGACTCCACTCTGTCCCTATACCTCCTCTTGGCCTCCTTCACCGCCCTTCTCAGTCCATAGGACGCTGCCTTGTGCTCGTCCATGTTGCCGGATACAAGACCGGAGTTATAGGCAGCAGTGCGGGCGTTCAAAGCGTCGCGGATGGATTTATCAACCCACGGTTTTTGGTTAGGAAAGGACCTAACTTTCACCGTTGGGACGATGTTGTCCACTAGCATTGCTATGAAGCTCGTTACTACTTCCGTAAACTCGCTGACGTCCCTGGAACTGGATTGGAACATGTCCCAGTCGACGTCACGCAGAGCGTCCTGTAGCTCAGCCTCTGATTGGTCAGACCACCGCTTTACGTCCCTCGTCACTACCGCTTCCCGTGCTATCCTTTGTTTATACTCCGGTAGCAGGAAAATGGCGGCATGGTCTGATTTGCCGAACGGAGGGAGAGAGACAGCCTTGTAGCCTCTCTTGAACGGCGTGTAGCAGTGGTCCAACGTTCTTTCCCCTCTGGTAGCACACGTAATGTGCTGATGAAAGTTCGGCATGACTTTTTTTAGGTTCGCCCTATTAAAGTCCCCAGCCACCACCATAGCCGCGTCGGGATGCTTGTTCTGATGCCGACATAACACATCATGTAGGTCCGATAGTGCTACGTCGGTGTCCGCTTGTGGTGGTATGTAGACGGCTGTGGTGATGACCGAGCTGAACTCCCGGGGAAGGTAGAATGGACGGCATGAGATAGTCAGATGTTCCAGGTTCGACGAGCAGGAACGAGAAAGAGTCTTAATGTCCTTGGGGTTGCACCACTTGTTGTTGGTCATGAAGCAAACCCCTCCACCCTTAGATTTGCCAGACTCTTCCGTTCTATCCGCACGGAAAACAGAGAAGGACTCGGTTGGGCATATGGCTCGATCCGGCACCAGCGGGGTCAGCCATGTTTCCGTCAGACAAAAGACGTTACAATCCCTCATGTCCCGTTGGAATCTAATCCTCGCCCTAACATCATCCAACTTATTATCCAGAGACTGGACGTTAGCAAGAAGGATGCTGGGCAGAGGTGGACGGTGGGCTTGAACTCTCAGTCTGTTCCGAATTCCGCTCCGTTTTCCCCGATGTTTCCTCCTTCGTCTCCCCGTAGGTGAGTCTCCACTGTTGTTGTTGTGGCTCGCTCGTACTATCTCTGCCGGCCACGCTGGGTCGATGGGAAAAGTGGACAAAAACCTTTGTTTTGCGCAAAAGTTTATGTCCAAAAGTGTGCTGCGTTCGTAGGATGTTAGTGCCGATGTGTTTGAGCAAAAAAAGATATTAAAAACAACCACAAAAACTAAAAAAACGCACAATCTCCGCGGAGCTACCACGACGGCGTCTAGACACGGCCGCGCCATCTTAGTTTCAAGTCAATAATGTGTGTGTCAATGTGTGTGTGTGTGTGTTGGGGTGGGATGTCTAGGGTGGCAGGTGTACAAACAGATTTACCCTGAAATCCAAAAGGGACAGGCCCAGTGTTTGTCACACTCACACACTGCCTGCTGTGGGGACAAAGATGTAGGGTCACCAAGCACACAGGGGCATAGTAACCACACACACACACACACACACACACACACACTTAGATTACTGTAGTTCCATGACACCCACAGCTCACACCAGACTAAATGAAACACGTCAGGCTGAGCCAACCTGACCGATACCGCCTGAGATGAGAGGGATTCCAACACCTCATGGCGGAAATGAAGGATTTGCTGGAGGAGAGGAAAAGTGAGGGAAGAGAAGGAAAGAGGCGTGTGAGGTAAACAAGACGGTCCTTGCGGTGGGTAAAAAGTATGCTGCGATACTGCCAAGTCCAGAGCCGGTGCTGCTAAGCTAAGCGGTGTGGGAGAGGGAGAGCAGACACGGGGGTCTGAGTGTGAGCGCGCACTGTGTCGAGCAGATACCGGACTACGCTGAGGGAAGTGATGTGAGCAGAAAACACTTTCTTTCAAAAACTGAGTTAGCGTTGGGGAGCAATTTAAGTCGAAGTAAATCAAACATGGTGTGTCGAGGCAGTCATTGTAAAAGCCCCCCTGTCATGACTGGATGCAGTTAAGCAGAACTAAATAAGCTCATCGTTACACACACACCCACACCTTTCAAATAACTGGTTCTGGCGCTTTAACTTTTCTCTAAAAGAGAGACCCCAGTGCAGCCAGCACTTGGGAGTAAATATATAAATATGATTTATATAGAAATATGGTTGTTATGCCTCGATACATACAACCTAGAAAAACACTTTATTTCATTCAAAAAGCGATAAGATAAATTACTGCCTCCATATATTCGGTCCTAGGCAGAGGGTGATTTCATTTCTCAAAAATTAAAGAAAGATTGGGAGTAGTATTTTCCTGCCCACTATTCCCCTTGGTAAATTAAAATCAGAAAGTACTTTTACTTTTTACAGAGGAGTGTCGAACACTAAGTTGGTCTGTTGAGTTAGTCAGCGCCAGCAGCAGCCCTCTCCATCACTAGCCACTCAGGGCCAATACAGCACAGTATAGGGCTTGTTTAAGATTAACTAACGAAAATGTCTGTAGATGATGAATATTTGTGATATTAAATATTTAAAGAATAAGTCCTTCCTTGTTTTGTAACAGAATATTTATTGGAAATATATGCACATAAATATAAATACAGTTATGGCAGAAATAAGGAAGCAACAATTAAAAACCAGCTAGAAATCAGGGTACTGAAGTAGACCCCCTAAACCAACTGGTGTCAGAACAGCAGCGCCATTCTAAGATACTTAGCCAACCAAGGTCTAAGTGACAAGGTAAAGGTCAGAGAACAGTCTGTGTGTGTGTGTGTGTGTGTGTGTGTGTGTGTGTGGGGTTGTGCCAGCCTTTGGCTCCATCCTTGAGACGACCGGGCTGAGGATGAAGGACTGAAAGACAGACAGACAGATATGTGATATGTGAATGTACAGCATGTACGCAGACGTGCAGACGCAGGAGCATAAATCAGGCTTTAGAGTGACAAAGAGTGTTTGTGTCAGAGCTCTCAGCGGGTGTGAGCAGGGTGTGATCAGCTTGTGATCCACTAGATATTAGATTAGAAGTGAACCGGGGTGAGGTGAGGTGAGGGGGGGGGTGGGGGGGGTAAATGGACAAAAAGAATTGCTTAGCAATGTGGAAAGAGGCAGACAACCTCTCTTTATTCTCTCCCTCCCTCCCTCTATCTAACCTCCCCTTCTCCCCTCCACTCACCGGCCAACGCATTAAAACAGTGAGAAGAACCTTAACATGAATTAACATGTTAACATTCATTTTGAAAAGGCACCAGTGAATGCAGAGACAGCCATGTGGATATTAAGGAGGCTCAGCAGGCCGTGGGGAAAGCAACTCCAATCAAAGTTTTTGCAGAAGCCAGCCAAAGGAGGATAGAGAAGAGCGTGCATCTGCACATGACATGGCACCTCATTACATTTCATTTTCCTCCTTCTCCAAAAGGCTGCTAGATTTAGCACCAAAGCATATGATAGCAAAACCAACCCTGCTTACACAGTGGTTTAGAGTTCATCGTAATCACTTAAGGTATTTTGCTGCATCATGCCTTAACCTCAGGAAACACCACAGAAGCTAGTTCGTCATCATGCTGACAGATGTGACAGATACTGTGTTTATGTGTGTGTGTGTGTGTGTGTTTGTGTGCAAATCTGTGTAAGCCAGGTATATCATCCCTCATAATCAATCACACAGAAAGACATCAAGTTATTTCAGTAAAACAGATGGAAAGTAAATGCTTCACTATGCCGAACTAAAATCTGTTATGAATAAGTTGCAGATTCATTCAAAATGTTCAGCAAGCCGGTGAATGTGGAGATGTCATCATGTTATATCTATTATACACTGAGTTTTGTTCGATAATCCCATGAAGACAGCATAAGTCTGGCAGTCTGTCTGGCAGAATACGCCTGGCTTTAACTCATACAGCTGGTTTAGCTAGTCAGAGACTTAACATCAACTCTTCTATGAACAGACTACAGTATGATTTATTTTTTTAATACTAACTACTGGCATATGAATAAGCACTCAGATCCAAGTTGAGAACCGTCCCGAGGGCCTGGCCTAGATTTTCCCCAGGTCAGTTAAGGATACCGGGGGCATGGAAGAGCACAACAACAGGGGTAATCCAGGATAGCTTAATAGCTAGGTAAGACTAATGGGAAATGAACTGTGTGTCTCGTCCATAAAGTCATGGATCTAACACACACACACACACACACACACACACACACGCACACACGCACACACACACACAAACAAACACACAGACCTGGGGTAATCAGTGCTAGGTTTAAGTCTAATGGGACTTTAAGTGGTCTCCTCATTGTGCCTGATTAAGACCTTTTTGGTAGAACTCTCCTTCCTGTGTGGTCTCCTCTCTATCTTTCTCTCTCGCTCTCAAACCTCATCCTACTTTATCATTGGCCAGCTGTTACCTAAGCCCCGGTCGTTTACCCTGCCCCAAGCCAATCAGGCTAAGAGGCCATATGTCGCCGAGAAGACTGAGCAGATACAGTAAAACGTTGTGAACTACTGCCTGCTGCGTGAGGCTGTTGCTCGGAAAAATCCCCGCTCGTGTCATATACTGACCTTTCTTCCCTCTGACGCACATTCTCTATCTGTTTCTCTCTCTCTCTCTCTCTCTTCTCTTGCATCTCTCTCTGCTCTTTGTCTGTACACTGGTATCAGGAGTGTGGCACCTCACTCCAATCTAGGCCACGCTGTCGACCACACGCGCTTTCAACAGAATAAGAGTACTGCTGATACACAGTAGAGCTGTGGCAGTGGACGCTGTAATCTGGAAGTCCTGGGAACACATTTAGGAAGGCAAAACCAAGTTACCAGGAGCAAAGGGCAAGACTTGACATTCATCTTTCACCCACAATACGTTGTCTTTAAAGGATGCAAAATATTGGACCCAAGCCAAATATCACACAAAAAGTAGGTCAAAGTTACAGGATCAAATAAAATGTGTGTGTGTGTTATGCAATGACAATAAATTGGGATCGTTCTCTTTTTTTTTTTAGTGTGCACGTGTGTGTATATGCTTTCTTGTGTGTGTGTTGGTGCTGAATATGCTGGTTTAGCTCTCTCCTCCAGCTATGGTCAGATTGTGTAATAAGATTAGCGGGGTCAGCTTAACATGTATTAATCAGGCTTTACACAGAGAGAGAGCGCCTGATACAGTCAGCTTTATCCAGCTGGAGGCAACACCATTGTGCTCTCAGTGTGTCTGTAGGGCCTAGAGGACTCCCCTCAAACCGAATGGATCTAAAACTTATATTCACACACACACACACACACACACACACACACACAAGCTCCATGGGAAATAACACAAGGGTTGGAGCTTCTATTGCCAATGGGAACGCCCATAAAATAACTAAAAAACTGTTTATGTACTTTTCACTTTTACTGTAAGGCGCTTTAGCTTAATGCGCCCACCAAATGGCCACACACACACACACACACACACACACACACACTCACATATATGCTCGCTCACACAGTAGACATGTAAGATACAGGTGAAAATATCCACTGCATATGTCTTTAGGATTCCTGTCACCACCTCAAGGTTACCTGGAGCTCAAGTCTCTCTCTCTCCATATACATGAACCCTCATATACAGAGCATATGTGGAGTATATAGGGTTCATTGAAATTGTGGACACTGTCAAGGTACCCAGGGTGATTTTCTGGTTTCAAAACTCTTCTGGATGCAAACTAGGTGACTGAGCAGTACAAGGTCATATGTGTGGATACCAGAATGTGGATTTTCACTTCCCCAGTAAGATCAGTGAGCTGCGGGTTCTCTGTTGAGGGAGGTTTCTGCCTGGCAGCGATGTGACGTCCACTCTGCCCACCAGAGAACTGAGTCAGTGCTTGGAATGTGGAGATGTGTTAATCAACACTCGCACGATTTTAAATGGAGTGTAACGGTGTGTGTGTGTGTGTGTGTCCAGAGGGTCTTATCGGGTTGAGCAGCTGTTTCCTGCTCAAACCCAGTGGACAGCAACACCAGACCACTGACTGACCACAGGGCATATGTACATGTGTGTGTGTGTGTGTGTGTGTGTGTGTGTGTGTGTGTGTATAAGTAAAAACATTGCCTAAACTTCAGTGTAAATGTATACGTGTGTTGCAGGTTTAAATACATCTGAATGCACAAATGTGTGTGTACAGTGTGCAAGTGTGTGTGTGTGTCCAAAATGATGGATTAGCCGCCAACGTTTGGAGGACCAGTGGAAATATAACATGAAAGCTCTGCCCCGGGGCGGATTGGAGAGACGCTACGAACAACTGGTGATGAGTGTCTTTGTGTGAGACATATGTGTGTGTGTGGGTGTGTGTGTGTGTGTGTGTGTGACATGCATATGTGTGTGTTGTGACATGTATGGGTGCTTATCTGGGCATCTGTGCATCCAGATGCACACCCGCTTTAGCATATAAATTGACCTGCGCGCGGACACACACACACACGCACACACACACACACACACACACAAACATGAGTTGACATTGTGTAGATATAACACAATTGTCACATGATGTCACATCGTAAGTGTGACATAATGTTTTGGCCCAAATAAGGGATTTAGGATCTAATGTGAATGAATAGGGGGGTAAAATGATTGCCTTTAACTACATGCAGCGCTAATATTGACAATTTGTGCTTTGTTTACTCCATTATGCCTTTTTTTTATTTGTTGAGGCGGATCCTGTTCCCGATCCTGGTGGGTTTTGAGGCTGCGATGAATAAAATAGACAATCGATAGCCATACTTAGCTTAGCATTCCCTTCGTGACCCGAGGATAACGCAACCACGTTTGTTAGCAAAATATTTTAAAAAAATTCAATAATGTGATACAATGTGTACTGTCTTCGTCATATGTCATTTCTACTTTTCATTATTTCACCGATTTCAAAAAATCCCTATTTTCGCAATAGGCATAAAAAAAAAAGTATCCGGATACAGTCTGAGAGCCCTGATATGACGACAACACTTGGGAGGACTATATATAAGTGTGTACGACATAAGTAAAATTCTCCTACTCACTCCTCCAGAATTTCTCCTCGGGGATCAATGAAATATCTATCCGTCTATGAAAATGAAAGCAGTACCTAGCACATATGGACTTTTCATTTTTACAGCCGTTTATGAATTGTTTAAATATTTAATAATGTATTTACTGCTTGGTATAAAACTGAGTTATACATTGCCAAAAACATCCTGGGCTGTATGAGAGCTAACGTTTAAATCTAGTGCCTTGTGGATTGAAGTGCTCCTGTATGTGTGTGTGTGTGTGTGTGTGTTATCCAACTCCAGCTGCCTTTTAAAAAGAGAGAGTAGTATCAGCTGATTTGGGGCGAGTGCAGCCTGTCTCTCTCCTGCCTCCCAGTGGGACAGCATGCAGGATGGCACTAAAAGACGTCGGTACGCACTCACCAAAACGTTTGCAGACACGCACCGCAAGAGAACCTGAATTATCCTTCATTCTGTGGAACATTTGACCAGTGCAGATGAGCATGAGGAACCAATTCACTCGCCCTGATTGTGGTATTAAGGAAAGATAAATACACAATGGAGCATGCACCTTCTTTTCAGCCATTGTTGAGGGGAATATACACAGGCTGTGCCACTTGAGCTGAACACCCATACACGCAAACGTGCCCGCAACACACACACACACACACACACACACACCATCATCATCATCATCATCATCAGCTACCACACGCACCCACAAAAACAAACCTTGCCCTCTGACAGTGATGAATGCTGGATTAAATTGTCAGCACACTAATCTGACAAGTTGAGTCACCACAATACTGCTGAGGGCATCAACATGCACACACACACACACACACACACACACAGGAATATGACATTGAATTTCCCAAAAGTGTAGATCTGGCCTTCACCCAGAATATGCTGGCAAGTGGAGAATTGTCCTCGTTTACCCTCTTTCTATCCTTAAACAGATTTTTGTGTGCAAATCTTTAAAAACACAATCTCAAACTGGTTATCGGGGGGAGTGGAGTCATATTTGACCATTTCTATAGAAGCGGGGGCTCTTACATTTTTCATTTATTTTTTGTTCAACATGTTTGATTTATTCTATCACCCAAGGACAAAGACTCATTTAAAGTACAACTCTTGTTGCAACAGCCTTGTAACACATTGTGAATCCCAAGCCGTATCTGAAGGGCCCCATAGATCACAACTTACTCCTTAGTTTGAAATACCCACGCTTCAATCGAGGTCATTCATCAACCAACAGTGGAATTACCTATGTTTGAGTGCCATGGTTCATAGGTTTGAACCCAGGCTGCAATGTGCCAGGCCTCTTTATGGCACATGGCTGTCTAACCGGGGGGGGGGAAACCACATGGAATCTGATTCTTCCCTGTTCAGACAGCCGTGAAGAGATCACACACTGGCTGCAACAAAAAAAAAAAAGAGTCAAAACTCAGTGTAATTAAATTGGAACTACATAACGCAGACCGCAGATGTGATCCTGCTTTAATGCCAACATGTTTCCTTAGACTCCTCCATGTATTTTCAGCAAAATAACTTGCAATAACTTGCAAAATAAAAGGTTTAAACTCAAGGGATCCTTAAAAACGATCTTCCACGTGTTTCAGGCAGAGCCATCGATTAAAAGCATTTCAGTGCCTGCTTTACAATCCTGCTTCAAAATAAGAGCCAGAACATGGCACCCAGCACAACCAGGCCAAACTCTCTCTATCAAGGGCTCTGGTTTCAGGACAGGAGCCTTTCCTCCCATCACCCCCATCAACGGACACTATGGTGGGTACTAGCGACACTCCCCCACTTAGATTAGGCCTCGTGAAGACCAGACCGTCCTGCTGGCTTTTTATGATGTGTGTGTGTGTGTGTGTGTATGTGTTATCTATCGCTGTGAGCTGTTGTCCCAAACCCCTCTCTCATTCCTCTCTCTCTCCTCGTACCCTATTTTTCTCTCTCTCCCTTCATCTATCTTTCTATATGTCTCTGTATGTCTCTCTCCATCTCTGTGTGTGTGTGTGTGTGTCTTCTCTCTGTCAGATCCTCTCTCTGTCAGCGTGTCACGGGGCTTGCTGCGGGAACATCAAGCTAACATTAATGACAATGATGTGCCAGTGACATCTTTCACTCTGACACTGGCCAGATGCACATATGCCTGCAACACTGTGCTTTCATCAATGAATGACAACCATGTGTGTACGTGTGTGTGTGTGTGTGTGTGTGTGTGGGGGTGTGTGTGTGTCAGCTCCCCTACTGTGCGTGAGCAGGAAAGAGAGATAGAGATGACAGAAGGAAAGCAGGGTAGAGAGAGACAGACAGACACAGAGAGAGAGAGAGTAGAGATAGATGCCGAGAGGAGGAAGGGGGTTAACAAAAAGAAAAGGATGATATGGAGATTTGGCATTGAAAAGAGAGAGAAAGGGAAGAGAAAAGAAAAACAGAGCGACATCTGCTCCTGCTCCCTTCAAACCGATGTGACACATGAGGGAGGATGTCTGCCCGGCTGCCTGAATTTATTACACTAATAAGATTCTCCTCAGCTCCCAAAGAGTCCCGCCTCAGCCTCGCTGTATGTTGAACAAACACTGTCAGACCTGCTCAACAGAAATCTATACACTTCACACACTGAAACTCTGACTCCTTTTCTAACATCATTTTAATGACATTCTTTTGGCTAATTGGATGGCGTGCAGTCAAAAAGGACAGAGAATGACATAAGATGTACTTGAACCCACCATTTGGATGGGCCACGCAGAACCTCAAACCCATTTGCACTCTGTCTAGAAGGATGTAGCCACGCCGCGAGATTTCACACTAATTCAGCCAAGATAAGTCTGCCTAGCACAGATGCAAAAGATTGCCATAGAAATCCTTTTTCTCAGAGTCTTTCTCAGAACACCTTTGAAGGAACGGGAACTTTGGTGCATCGCTGGTTTTGAAGAAAATCTTGCAATATTAATCATCTTATGCCCTGTGTATCAATGACACAGCAGAGATACACCATGTGCATCTTGGGTACATTCACATATGTTTTTGAAAAGTTTGCAGATGGGGAATAAAACCCTAAAAACCTTAACTCCTTACAGACTCAGAATGCATGTAAAAGTGATGCTGAGCAGGCAAATGCTCAGAATGTTTTAAAAGGATTTGAAACTTCAGAGAATTCAGACTGATGAAATATCTTCAATATGTCTGCCTGTGGCGGGGAACTCGTGTTTCAACCAGGAGTACCAAGACAGCAACTACAGTTTTAAATGATCACTGCTCAATCCTGCAGATAATTCAGAACGTGTCCGGAAAAATAAAAATCACATCACCGGTAACTAATATACCCAGACAGCTTCGCCTCGACACCACCGCTGACATCTGCTCGTCTCAGGAAAGGTCAGACAGTGCTGACGGAGAGACTTATCAAGTACGTCCCGGCGTTTACAAGGCTTGGACAGCTACTGCGCATCCTTTTCCTTCCTGTCCCATCTCTGGCTTTTTAAGAACTTTATTATCACTGGCTAATTGATTGTCAACAGCATGAAAAGCAACATGCAGATGCAGCTAAACAGCCCATTGTGGTGGTGTGGGGATAATTAATGGCGAGGAAGGAAAGAAGAACAGGGATATTAGAGAACAATGGGAGCCCATACATACACAGCAGCAAGCAATAAAGGAAGACAGAACAAAAGCAATATTATAGAGAAGGGGGGATCAATCAGAATGAGGTTGGACTGGGGAGTGAGGCGTTGGTAGTGCTGGTGGGTGAGAGTGTGTAAGTGTGTGTGTGAAGCGAATTGGCTAAGAGGAGATGAATAAGGAAAAATGGGCTCAGGGATTAATAATTAAGAGCGTGGCACACACACACACTTGCTCACTCAGAGTCACACTAACATACAGTCAGTCATGACACAGATAAAGGATAATGCCTCTCCAGACAGCCTTCCCCCTTCCTTTATTAAAGCAGTGTGCTGCTGCTATGTTGGGCTTATCGCCTGGACACAGGGCACCATTCTCCACTACAATATCATCATTATTTACACCCAGATGGAGAGGGCCTATTGTTAGCTAGGCCTGTGTGTGTGTGTGTGTGTGGGTGTGTGTGTGTGATGGGGGGGAAACCACAGATTTATGTCCACCCGTGTCATGACCTTGTGCCCCTGGTCTTCTGTGGGAAGCCTCGTCAGGTCGGTGGTGTGTGTCTGTGTCTGTATGTGAAGGGGGGGATGTTGGGTAGGGGTGGGTGTGTGTGTGTCTTGGTTGGGGCAACCACCACTAACAATAGGCTGGACAGTGAGAGGGGTCTGGAGATTGGGCTGGGGGGGTCAGAGGGGTGGGGTGAGGGGCCGACAGACAGATAAAGTCCATGTTCAAAGTAAATGAGTAGTTGACCTAGGACCAGGTCTGGCCTGGTTCCTTAGCCATAAGCCGTCTTTAGACAGTAAACCCTCAGTCTAAAGCAGGTATAACGTGAACAACTAGACGTCTACCTTCTACCAAGCATCTCTAATAATTGTCACGAGGCATCTGCTGTTGAAAAATAAATAAAATCAGATGATTACGACGATCGGTGCAAAAAGGCCTTGGCAAAATGCGGGTGGGAGTGCAGGCGTTCAATGAAAGAAAAGGACAATAAAGAGAACAACATTTTTGACAATATCCGGATGGGGAAATGTGTCTGTCATCTCAGCACCACCTCCATTAGTTCCCATTAGTTAAATTCTGGCAAATGACGACAATTTTGCAGGAGACAATTTTGACACGTAGACATGGGCTAGCAGGCTTGTAAATTTCCCAATGCCTCAGGCTGTCTGTGGGGGAGATGTGAGGGAGATGTAGGGGAATGGTGTGGAATATTCATCGGTCTGTTGGCCTGCTTTCTATCACTGGATGGGAAAGACGGGGGGATCTTGGCCCTCATCTATCAAAATAAGCAAACTTGGAAAGCATCTTTTTAACTTATGCAATGAAAGGGCCCGTAAACAGGGTTTTGTCGAGCATTTCAACATCTTTCAATGTTTTACACATGGGGAAGTATTAAAAATGAGGCCCAATACACACAAGAATAAAAGGCATTGCTCTAGGGACACTGATCAAATCACATGAAGAGGCAACAGAGAGGCCTACGAACGTTTAACATCTGCATCTGGATGACAGTAGTATAAACAGTGGGTCGTCCCTGCAGTAGAACCCTGAAGCCATATTCTTGGTTGGAGTGGTGGAATACTTTGGGGACCATGATTTATGGATGAAAAGGCCCCTGGAGGACACTGACAATCAAATGGAGGAGCTCTTTATCTGCCTGAGCACAAATCAACTCTCTATGTGTAAAATAAATGTTTGAAAGACGGCCAAGGGTTATCAGAAGGACCTGATAAGAGTTCAAGTCTATGGGAAAATCCTAGTGCTGCCTGCTGATGGCAACCTTTATTATAGCATCCTCTCAGGTGTCTGTCTGTCTGTCCTGCTCCTTGCTGTCTACATTCAAAATCTAGGCCTGGGAGATTTCACACCCATGTGATTTCATTTTTTTTTTTTTTTTTTTGCTTTAGGGTGTGATTTTGTCAGTGGAAGGATATGAAAAGTGAGGGATGGGGATTACAGCAGTTTCCTTCCATAGCTCTGACATTTAACCTAATCTGCCTGCCTGTCTGTCTGTCTGTCTGTCTGTCTGCTGGAGTGTACATCATTCTCTTTGTGCCTGCCTGTCTATCTTCTCCTGACTGCGGTCCCTGTGAGTCTCTACAGAGGCTTTTTTATGAGAATGACCCTGATACTGCAACCTGAGTCAGGCTCTAAACAATCTGAGGTTATCTACCGACAGGAGTTCAGACTAGACCTCAGCTACACGGGGTAGAACAGGCCATAAAGGCCTTGTACGGCACCGGCACACACATCTGTGGCAAGTAATTGACTGTAACCCCAAGATGCAGCGCTGTAAGACTTGAACATCTAAACTACCACCTCCGCTCAACACCCCCTTTAAGAGTTTCTGTCCGTCTGCCTGTCGCTGTGCACACCTCACTGCCTGCTGGTTTGAAAATATGAACGATCTGATAATGTCTTTGCATATCTGTCTGTCTGTCTGTCTGTCTGTCTGTCTGACCGACTGTGTGTGTATGGGAGTGTATTTGTGTCTAGCTGCGGGGGAGTGATATACTCCCTTGGCTGCTCTGATGGACAAGCCCATTCTAACTGTTACAGCCTTTGCAACCCCCTCCCCCCTCTCTCTCTCCCACACACACACACACACACACACACACACACGTTCAATAATATAAATCTGAACACTTGACTCTGCACATGGGCAAACACGTTCAAAGTGCTCTCCCGGTTGTGGATATGTGCGGTGCAATTCGATTACACAGATTGGACTTACACAATCCTGCCCTCAATAACCCAAGCAATTTTGATTTCAATGGATGATGGGGGGGGATGGGAGGGGGGGAGAGAAAGAATGGTGGGAATGTGAAAGAAAATGCTGCAGAGATGGGACCCTGTGGGGATAAGGCACGTTTCTGCGCACATGCACAAACACACAAAATAGGAAACCCGGGCGGGCGTGCTTTATATTTATCCATGAATGAGACGGCAATTGATGGAAAGATGGAAAGCGGAGAAATAGAATCAGAAGTGAACAAGGCAGAGAAAAAAAATGAGAAAAGCAGTGGGGGAGAAATGTATGAAGACCAGAAGGCAGTAAATGCACCCCCCCCTACCCCTCCCCTCCGATTTCTTTCCTCTTTGTCCCATTAAGGGAAAGAGTAAGTGAGAGACTCCAAGGGCATGTCCGTCCCCGTGCCCATCCTCTGCCCACAGAGCTGTGTGCCATTACATGACACCATGGCGTGCTGTGCCAAACTCGTGCCAGGCCGTGTGGCTGGGTACCGTTCAAGGACAAACAAATCTCTGGGGAGGGGAGAGTTTGTGGCTGTAGGGGAGGTGGTGATAGAGGTGGATGGGGGTGGGATGGTGGCAATGGTGAGGTCCTACAGTTACAGTCACTCAAATGACTGCATCATACGATAATAACGCACCCGACTTGTGTTGAGTAAACAAACTCAAATGTAGCTTTTGCACTTTCGAAATATACCGAGCCAGCCTGATTACAAACAATGGCTGGCGAGAAAAATCCTGAAACACCGCCCCTCGGTCTCAGCCCAGTCTTCACCTCGGTCTGTCTCTCCCTTCCTCCCTCTATCCTTTTCTTCCTCTAATAGGATTTCCATCCATTAGGTCTTTTATCATTACCTTCATGCATGGTAAGGAAAGAGAGATGAGTTGGGGTGTATGGATGCAGTGAAGCGATAGGGAATCAATAGGCCTGTAAAATGGACAATCAGGCAGTAATCTGGCCGCCTATAGACCATGAGCCGGACTGCTGGGGGTCCTGAGGGGGCATATTAGCTCTATCTGGTTGGGTGAGGTGACACAATGCTTTTAATCTGCTATCTATCTATCTATCTATCTATCTATCTATCTATCTATCTATCTATCTCTCTCTCTCTCGCTGTCGCTGTCCATCGGTCTCACTTAACAGTCTCCAATTAAAATGTCTCCATGTGTCTCTGTCTCTCGCCGGGCAGGCTCTGATTAAAATGTATACCTTGTCTTTGTGTGCCTATCTCCACTCTCTCCGTCTGTCTGACAGGTTGGTGCTCCGGTCATTTCACACCGGGTGGCAGGTTGGCTGGTTAGTTAAAGAGTCCACTGCTTATGTACCTGAGCAACGTATGTGTACTATAGAAAAAAATAGGTTGAAAGTACAGAGAATGAAAACTGTACTTTAACCATCCACACACATACACACACAAGTAAGCATGAGTATGATTATGAGTAATAGTCACATATAATGGTAAAACATGAACAGTGTAGGTAACAGTTAAGCACCTGACCCTACACACACCTCTCACCTGCCCAGTAACCAGTGTGAAAAATGAATATGAACACAATCCATTTAAATTATACTTATTATTAGAAACTATTTTTAGTATCTCAATACAACAAAACTGTTCCAAAAACTGATTCAAATGGTGATTATTCCTCAAATCATGGTACATTTTTAAGGTTTATGGAAAGAATGTGTCTCAAGTCAAGTTTATTTGTACACAGCCCTTGATCACGGTTACAGTCTCACAGGGCTTCACAATGTGCCACATTATGAAAACAGTAAATGACGACACACGACTCCCCCCAACCCTTAGACCCTTGCAGAGGACGAGGAAACTCTCCCACAAAACCTGTTAGGGAGAAAAATGGAAGAAACCAGTTTGGGCAGTGAAGTTTGGTTCACTGTGGTTGGAAGAGTGCACACTCAGTCATCCAAGAGATAATGGATACAACATTTAGTTGTCTCCAAATGTTTACCTTTTGTGTTATGATCCCAAGATTGTTTTGGAGGAAGATGAGTGTCTGTTAAACACTCTTTTACTTAGCAGAAAAAAATGAATACTACTGCTACAGTGCACACCACAAGTCCTGACTGTAAGAATGTGTCTCAGCCAAGCCTCAGAAGTTCTACCACTGGAGAAATGAACACGGCTGGCCTCATAAATCTGGACAATTCTGTAAAATATGCTAGATATGACCAGTTTGGTAACTTTATTTCTACACGACAGTTGCCAAACCATAAGGACAACCTACACACACACACACACACACACACACACACACACACACACACACACACACACTTCACCTCCCAAATGCCCTTTGACCGTTTAGACAATGTCCTGGTCACGCTGGCGTCTCCTCTGATAGAGGAATCCATCTTCACCTCCTCCACCCCGTTTGTTATCACACACACGCCATCTGGACGCACACACACATGCACCCACATGCACTCTTTCTATGCATGCAAATAATGCACACACACACACACACACACACACACACACACACAGGCAGGAAAAAGAGTCTCACCTCTTATACATGCATGCACTGTACAGTACTGTCTGCACAGCTTGAGTACATATGCTGACACGGCTGTTTGTGCCCTCCTATGTAAAATTCGACCTAAGGTCCATTAATTTTCATCTCTGCACATCTCTCCCTCTCTTTCCTACTCTCTTTCTATTTATTTATGTGTCAATCTTGGCAAGAGCAACACGCATGCATGCACAAACACACACACACACAAGGAATTGGAGGAATACTGGTGTAAATACATGTGGGCATACACGTGTGCGGACACAAAACCGTATATTATCAAATACGTACATGTCTGCTCATGTAATCTTATTAGAGCTCTGCAAGATATTAGATTTTGCCATTTTACAAAGTAAACAGAGAATTCTAGGATTTTCACTGGTGCCAAACCATAATACTCTCAATGAGCCGGTGAGATCCTCCAGCTCTTCTGACTGAACTCAAGACTAAAGGTGACTTTGCTTTGGCCATCCGGTCCAGAGGAACTCAGACCAGCTGGTGAAGTACCAGCTTTTAGATCACGGCTCAGTATGCACTTTGATCGAATAATTGTTTTCAATTCTGCACTTTTAACCTTGCGTTGTTTTTTCTTTTACCTCATTTCATTTCACAGATTTCTTTTTTCTTTGAACCCACTGGCACTTTATATCCTTTCACCTCCTCTTATATTTTACCATTCTTTCTTTCTTTCTTTCTTCATGTTCATGTAAAACAACAATGACAATAAAGAGGATGAACTTTAGCTTCCCGGCCTGATATTTACTCTACTGAATATGTGTGGTAGAAAGACGAAATATGTACACCTGAACACACACACACACACACACACACACACACACACACACACACACACACACACACACACACACACACACACTCGTCTAGCTCATGATTCACAAGGACAACGTCAGCGCTGAATGCTGTTTGGATGTAAATGGGACATTGATTTCTGGATGGAAGGTAACACCCCTGCGCTGTCTGGAAACACATGCACACACACACATCATCATCCGAATGAGGCCTTGACCGTCTAGTTGGGGACTGTGGGCCACCGAGAGATAAGGGTCTATCAATCTAACCATCCCCACCTCAGGTCCATCTCTCTCTCTCTCTCTCTCTATCTTTCTCTCTCTCTCTCACACACACACACACACACTCACAAGATTCATTTCCTCCCACAGTAAATGGCTCCCCTGTGGCTTACACTCCACTAGTTAGCGCAGCAGCTAATTTGTTAGCCTAGGCCTAGTGGCATCATTACCTTCACAGGGGTTAAAGTTCAACATCATCATCACGGGGAACACACTCTTCCCTGGTCCTTTTGTGTTTGTCTGGGTGACCCTGTCATTTCTTTCCCTCCTTATTCTTTCCTTTCCTCTCTTAACTAACGACTATTTAGCACCACGGCTAATACCTTCTCAGGGGTTGAAGTTCAACACCATCACCACAGGGAACACACTCTTCCCTGGATGCTGTGTGTTTGTCTTGATGACCCTGTCATTATTTGTTCCTTTCTCTCTTTTTATTCTTTCCTTTCCCTCCCTCCCTCCCTCCCTTCCTTCCTTCCTTCCTTACCACTCTGGCTAATTTGCTCGCTGTGGATAGGGGCATCATTACCTTCGCTACGGCTCAATGCTGAATGCTATCATTAACTACAGCCTCTTCATCAAGAACATTCATCTCCACCATGATGCTATCTTTCTATTTGTCTCGCTGGATGACAACTACTACACTTCCCCCTGCTTTTTCTTCCCACTCTCTCTTTCACTATCTACCCATCTATCTCTACGCCTGTCTCTCTTTCTCCCTGCCTCTCTTCCTCCTTTTCCTCCCCCCCCCTGTTCTTCTAGGTATATGATTAACCCTTTTTTCCTCACCAGAGATCATGTGTTGTGTTGCATTGCTGTTGAGTCAGACAGCGGGGCTCAGATTAGACAAACCCCAGACAGCATTATGAGGGCAGCTGAACTAAGCCCTATTAGGGAGAGTCATTACTCCGGCTGTCTAGTCTTGCACGCACACACATGAACAAATGATCCATAAAAAAATACCTCCAAAATGACTCCAAATGAACCTGATCAGAGTTCTTTGGCTAAAAATAATAAATAATTTGAAAATGCATCAAAGAAGAAAGAAAAAAAAAAAAAAAATTCTATTTCCTCTTGGAGGGTATTTTGATAACCAGTGTTAACACCAAGGCATGTAGTTAACATCTATCACACTCCCAATAACTCACTCTGTCAATAGTACATTACAGTTAGCGTGGACGTTCTAAGCTATTGGATTTCCCATATACGTCATCCATCTAGCGCCTACAGCATTAACATCAAGGCCTCCCATTATCTGCAGCTCAAGTGCAAAGCTTTGATCTCCTACAGAAATCTCACACATCCAGATTTACCTTTTTTTTTTTCTTTAACTGAAAACTAACACATCCCATCATGTGCATAAAAATGTAACGACTCTGGGATCGAGCCGCAGCATCGGCAGTGCTTTGTAAAATGTTATAAAAAATAAATAAAATATACCAATTGTGCTTGATGTTTTAGAAATACAAGTTTTATGAAGTCTCTTTGTGATACCGATTTATTGTAAAAGATGGCAATTAGTGTGTGTAGTTGTGTGACTAGTACATATGGTTCTTATTGAACCCTATGGCATGAGCTGTATTGAATGTTTTGTGTAACGGTTAGAAGGAAGGAGATGTTGTATTGCATTAAGAGCACTGTGGCATATAAAATGTTGCATTCATACAGACACACACACAACCTGACACAGACACATACATGCACACACACACACACACACACTTAAGTTCACACATCGACGAGCGTCCACACACACCCCGTTGACTCTGAGCCTGTTGGTTATGATTGAATAAGGAGACGGGAAGGAGGATCGATGAGTGGTGATGAAAAAACATCAATACAATTTAATACTGTAAGAGCCAGGCCTCATCTGCTCGCCTTACTGGTCCTAAACACCTGTCACTCACTCAGGTGCACGTGTACAGTACAGCTGCAGCCTTAAGGCACGATGTGGCATCACGCCTTCGTTGGCCTCTCGTAAAACCAGTTTGAACTGTTCTGCCACATTCCACCATCTCTGCATGAGAGCGTGACTGCGGCTCTCTGTACATTTGCAACGTCTCAGAGTGTTTTTTTTCCCCAGTTCCCCTGCAGGACCTCCGCCTTTTTTTGCTGGGGAGGTTGCTTATTATTTTGTATTTGCCAATGAGAAAATGTTGAGATTTTTACTGTCCCACAGCACAAAATGACCATAATATATCTGTGGGGGTTTGATAAGTTTGTTGATCAATACCAACGGCTCAATGATTACTGATTTTTCTGGCTTTCAAAAACACTTTCTGGCCCACACCTCCTGTTTTGGACCCTTTTTTAAGATCACAACCATTTGCGGTTTTCTCCAAACACAAACACACATAAAATTGATTTTCCTGTCTGAATAGATACAATACAAACAGTATTTGCACTTCTGCACACCCCTAATACACACACAGGTCAGGTGCATCGATGTGTATACCTCTCTCTCTTTCACACACTCCCAGACGCCATGTGCCATATCCTCAGTTCACCCTCTTAGAAATAAACCCAGCGGCACTTTCATCGGTTCTGATCTTCGCCGTGCTCCAGTGACCTCCTCTGACCTCATGGAATTAAAATGTATAGAAAAGGCACTTCCTGCTTTATCATAGTAATCTCCTTTGGTATAGATGGCTGGATTTTTAAACCTTGACATCATTGTTATGGAAATGATTATTGTTGTACGTTGTTATACACACATAAGTCTGAGGACTGGTATGTGGAAAGCAGCAGCCAAACGCCATGGAAATACATCCACTCTATGTACCATTAAGTGCATCGATGTATCAGCATTAGTGGAATAATTGTTAACAGCAGCTGATCTGATTAGCAATGAGCATCTTTTCCAATTCTGCAAAGATAATGACCTTATTTAGTTGGATCAGCCGAACTCTGATTCAAGGATGCGATCTGAGTCAGGATGTCCTTTTTTTTAGCCATTTAATTTCTGTGTTATCAGCTAAATAGCCATTGATTGATTGATTGATTCCAGAAAGCAAATTGGTATGTGGATGTCCACTGGAACCGACCTAACTAGTTATCAGCTAAATACCCATGAGTGTTGATTTGACTGTGAATGTGTGTTCTACTCTTCTACTCTTCTACTGACGCATTTGCTGCTCCGGCGCTTTCCACTTATAGCACACAGAGAGAGCTTTAGTGTATGCTGTAGTTCAGACGGGGAGACTGACTGGCTGGTTGACTTGACCCAAGTGTGAACATTTAATCAGCTTAACATGACATCGCTGCAGCCCTTCGCTGCTGGGATAAGGGGCAATTCACCCTGCACTCTAAAACCACAGAGCAATGCTAAGCCATATGCACTGACCCACGCTGATCTCTACCTCTCGCTCTCTCAAACACACACACACACACACACACACAAATATCCATACATTTACAATACACACACACAGGCATGCATGCATACACATTCAAACACACAGACAGCTGACAAAGCTGAAAGCCTGCAGAGCTTATAGGGGTGGAAAACATGCCAGACACGCTGAATCCTATTTAGCCAATGCTTTTAGTAATGTAAAGTACATGAGAGAGCATGTAAAAGCAGAGGTATGTGCAGTGCTGTGGGAGCTTAGGTTATGTTAACCCAGCTTAGGTTAAAGTGCATAAGAGCATCGATGATTGTGAACTGACATAAGTCCTCAAAAGAGAGGAAAGGGTACTGCAGGTTTATTCAATTGAGTAATTGTGGATTTGTGTGTGTGTGTGTGTGTGTGTGTGGTGATGCATTAAACCTACAGTACACAGTACAGACACAATAGGCAATTCACACATTGAAATTTCTAAAATTCAAGCTTCCTGTGCATTAACACAAACATGCTATATGACAGAGGTGGGACACTACATGTTATACAAATACAAAAGTGTACAGCAAGTGTTTAAGACTAATATACTGACACAAGGCTAAAATAAGACAGCAAAGTAGGCCAGTGGTTTATGTCAGCCAGCAAGAAAAACAGCCTTATTCTCTGATGTGTTTTGAATGGGGTTTATGAACCGTGGGGTTATGAAACATACTGACCACAAACAAACACTTTCAATAGAAGTAAAAACATTAAAAAAACCAAATTGGGGTGAGAGAAATTACGCTGACTAACCATCTGACATATCAGGGATTAGAGTAACATTGGACCCATATGTCAAATCTCCTCTTCCTTCCTGTCAGGTGTAGGGACACGTTGTTGGTGACAAGTGGGAAAGCCAAATCTCTCCTGGCGTTGCTTTCTGACAATACACAGTGGCTTTCTACCGCAGCACCATGGGCAGAAAGAGCAATGATCTTTGCAGAGACAAAGGCTCCCCTCTGTGTGTCGGTGCCAGGGGCTTCCCTTGTCCTGACTGACACGGGGGGAAGTGACAGCCTGGATGGCCCAGCGCTACTGTGCTACTGTGTGTTTTAATGTCACAAGCCTGCGCTGGTGTGTTCCTTATCCTTAATCTCCATCAGACATCACACACACACACACACACACACAGATAATCAACTATGGTGTCATGCTGCATCTGTTTTCTTTAACATTACAAATAACTTATTTATAGTAGTTCTATGTTCTCTAACAACAGGGTGGGTCTGCTGTTAGCTTCCAACCACTTGACTCTTCTTACACTGAACTAGCGCCTCTTCAACCTATACAACAAATTACGGACTGTCTACTAAAAACAGGCCCATTATTTGTAGTCAATAAAATCAATTGGTGCTCCAGAGGGAGTTAGTTACCTCCTACGCTTGCTGGTTAGCTATGGATTAGCAGCCACTCTCTATCCACACTTTGTTGCTTTTACATCTCTCTGTAACTTCATTTCAAACATCTGCTTTTGTGTACTAGTACAGTATATACATAATAAAACACTGCAGGGTGTCCTGAAGTCGTTATTGCTCTGTTAACACTCCTAACTCACTAAATGTACACTTGTTGCTCGCAGCTCTAACCTCATTTTCCTACCTTCACTGTACAATACAAAAAAAGAATCACTGAGGGAGGATTATGTCGTTGTCACCTAAAGCCAATTGCTCTCAGAGAGAGCTTTGGACTTGTGTTTGGATAGGGTTATATGGCTTAGGAGGTAACTGAGGACACACACGCACACAAACGATTGGTTGGCTGGTTTGTTTGCTTTAAGGGCTGGTGCAGTGGACAGCATAGTGACCTTGTGAACTCTGGAAGGAAGGAAGGAAGGAAGGAAGGACGGAAGGAAGGAGCACAGGAGAGAACAATCTTCAATGATGAGGAACAGAGAGCAAGAGAGCAAGAGACAGAAAGCTGCAGAAGTGATAATACAAGAAAAACAAAAGTTGGAGCAGTTGAACTGATCCCTAAAGCTGTACAGAGCACACTGTGACAGCTCACTGAATAATTCACAACCTACACCTTTTCCAGTGAGTCTTTGATAGAGAGAGAGAGAGAGAGAGAGAGAGAGAGGGAGAGAGAGAGAGAGAGGTCCAACTGAGAAGTATTTTACACATTTACAAAGAAAAACTCCAACAAATGCATGTAGAGCAGAATTAGGCCGGTTCCCCATTAATAATAAATACTCAAAAAAAAGAGCACTAAAAATCTTGATTCATCTTCAATCCAGCCCCAGAGACTCGCTTCATTTTAAAGCATTTAAAACCCAAGAGCTGAACCCTGAAAACAGTCCCTGAGTCAGCTGTTACTGAGACTGACCAATCCTGTTCAATCCAAACCAGTCTCAGAACAGCACTGCTTTCCTCACTCCAATTAGAGTAAACCAAACTGTACAACTTAGCAAAGAGTTGTATCTGGAACATAAAGAAACCAAAACACAAAGCAAAGTAGAAATGCTATCAGGCCCTAAACACAATATAAACTGGCTGAATATCTCTTTACCTAACCAAGTACAGGCTCAGTGACCAGCTAGCCATAGAAAAAGGGAGATATAAGAAATGATGGCAACCCATAGAAAACAGAATATGTGGTCACTGTAGGACAGGTGAGGTTGAGACAGGGATGCACTTTCTCATGAAATTCACCAAAACATCAGGGATCAATATCTAACAAGAGTCAATGAAGTTCTTCCCCCCATTCACTGAGATGGATGACCAATCTAGACTGAGACACGGGGCGCGACTTACCGCCCAATATGTTCAAAGATGTCACAACCTGAGGGACAGTGAGTGGCCAACATAAACACACATCACACCTGACACACACAAACACAAACACAGAGAGAGAGAGAGAGATTGATTGATTGATTATTTCCCCACCCAAGAATTTTATTTTGGCAAAGGGAAAGTCTACAGCGTTTCTGTTAGTTCTACTACGACCCCCACTTTGTGATTTCCCCGGTGCAGCTTTTTACGAGAGAAGAAGAAGAAGAACACGCAGGACGAGGAAGCCTGTCGGAGAAAGTTTGCCTCCGATTTATCGACGTGCCCTTATGTCTTGTTGTTTACGCTGGTGTGCACGCGAGCGGAGACGATCAATCCACATCCTGTGCCACGCAAAGAGCGACGTCAAGAGCCATGCCTCCCCTCGCCGTCGCCACTGCCTTGACACGGCGAGGAGACGGTGGGGAGGAGAGGATGGATGGAGGGAGACAGGGAGAGAGAATAGCTTGTGATGGAGAGATAGCGTGAGAGGGAGATAGCAAGGGCACGCTATCGTACCCCCTCTGTGAGTCCGATGCATCTCTCTCTCTCTCTCTCTCTCCCTGTCTCTCTCTCTCTCTCTCTGAGATGCAACCCCACAGAAGGCATACAAATGTGCAGAGGTGCTCTTTGGGTATTTTTTCAACCGGCTGAACATGCAGCTCTTCTGATAGTGTTTCTCATTTCATCACTTATTACACACACACACACACACACACACACACACACTTCACTTGTCACTGTCTTTCCCACACACTCCTTTGAGGGGCCTATGGGCCGATGAGAGATCTCAGAGCTGTCAAGACCACCAGCCCCCGCCGGGAGCAATCCATCACACAACATGGAGAAGAGGAGGAAAAAGGGGAAGAGGAGAAGAGAGACAGAGAGATGAGAGTATTGGACGTAAGGGGGAGGGGGGGGGAGGAAGGGGCAAAGAGGAAGGACAGGCAAGAGAGGAGAGGAGGAGAAGAGAGGCAGATGAGGAGTAGAAGATGGGAGGAAAAAAAAGAGTGAGGGAGGGAAAGAAGAGGAGGGAGGCAGGTGAGGAGAAGGAGGAGAGACAGAGGAGGAAAGGAGTGGTGGTAGTTCTGCTCTCTAGAGAGCATTGGATTCATGATGCATAACAACACCAAACTGGTCTTTTATTCACCCTATGAAGACACACACACACACACACACACACACACACACACGGCCGCTGGAGTGCAAATGCCACTCAAGTGAGAGAGTAGAATACAAGTGTGCTCACACACACACACACACACGCTTGCACACACTTTCCTGGAGTGAGCAACTACTCTAGCGAGAGAGCTGAAAATGTCAGGCACTGTCACGCAACAGGACCGCACTAGGAGAGTCCACACTCCTGCAGGACTCAGGACTAGTCCAGACATTCTTCAGGGATAGGGGGTGGCATGTCTGTGTCTGTTTGCATGCTTCAGTCATCACTGGGCTCAGTCTGTGTATATATGTGTGTGTGTGTGTGTGTGTGTGTGTGTATGCGGGAGTGTTTCAAACCAGTCATCACTTGGGATCACCACTTGCAGTCCGTTGCTCCCGTCTAAACTACACTGGACGACAGAGCGCTCAGCATCCCGAACATTTCATCCCCCCAACAGCTGCTAGTGAGGTACGATTACGAAAGCCTGCGAGCACAATATTATTATGGAGAAGTATTTTTATGAGGTAATGACAGACCAATCTGCTGACACCGTGTAGAGATTAGTGGCCCCCATAACTCATTTATGTATTTAGGTCAGAAAATATGAACAGCGTGAAAACACTGATATAAACACTGAGGAAAAGGATTTTGCACGGTACTTAAATAAACTTCAGTGTGTGTGACTCGATGGCTTGTGGCACAGGGTGCATAAAAAGTGCATATATACGCGTTTTCTGTGTGTCTGTGTGCGAACACGTACATGGAGGCATTTGTCAGTGTGTTAAAAACCTTTCATCCCCCTTTTTTTTGGCGAGTGCGGGCCAGGCGGTAACAGCTGTGACGGTCTAAACACATTACCTCCTCATGCTAAATCACATGATGAAGAGACACAGAAACTAGCCTACTAAATCATATCGGGCCTGCTTAGCGTGTGCGTACGTCTGTGTAAGCGTGTGTGTTTAGACTCACCGTCATAACGTCTGTCTGCTTCTATAGACTTGAGGGAGAGTGTGTGTGTGTGTGTGTGTGCATCCCTTGGCTCAGGGTAATGGTCTAAACATCAACAAGGCTGGAGTCTTGCCCAATTGATTTGTCTCATTAAATGCTTACTGGATATTAGGGCTCCACATTACTCTTGCACACACACACACACACACACACACACACATAGACTAAACAGGCCCAATATAATTGAATATGAGGCCTAACATTGGGAGGTAATGTGTTTACAGCATCGCAGCTGCTACCTGGAATTATCTGTTACTTGATCGGCCTTCGCTTTGAAAAAGGAAGATGACGGATAACACAGACAAATGCTTAAATACCTTCACGTACATGTAAGCACATCAATACACATTACACACACATTCCACCGGACCTCGGCGTAGGAAATTGGACACTAGCCGGTGTAGCCGTTCAGAGGCACCGTAGATCAGTATGTATGTGAAGTAGCGGAGACGGCTGGGAGGTAGCGAGGCTCCGCTAAGTGCTGGTCTGAAAGGTTGTGTTGACACGCTGACATAACAGGATCAGACACGGCCTGTCAAAATGTTTGTATGCACGTTAGAGACAGAAAAAGAACAAGAGAGAGAGAGAGAATGAGGGAGAAGGTGTGTATGCAAGAGTGAGAGTGAGAGAGATGACGTGGTGAGTGACAGTGTGTGTGGGTGTGTGTGTGTATGAGTGTGTAGGTCTCTGTGTATGTCAGTGTGTGTCTAACCGGTAGTTCTTTCTAGGAAATCACTGGATGACGCAGGTAAAGAGGGCAGTGTTTGGACATAATCACCTACCGCCATGAACCCTCATAACTAGCCCAGCAACGCAGAGGACAGGGTGACTGGCTGTGTGTGTGTGTGTGTGAGAGAGAGAGAGAGACAGAGCCAGAGAGAGAGCTAGAGCGAGCAAAAAAAAAGAATGACAAAAGAAAAACAATTCCACCCAATAAGTGCAAACTGCAAATCTTTTTTACTATGGATGGGGACATGCTGGCATGTTGGTGTCATCCAAAGGGCGATGTGAACAGAGCTTTGGGTCTGTGCTGCTGGGCCTGTCCTTGCATTGGCCCCGCCCCAGCGCTCACAGAGAACATATTCAGCCAGAGAATTAATAATGAAACTCAAAACGATTGAGTTCACTTAAAAAGGGTCATATCGCTCAAGAACACGTTCTAACATCCAGAACCATTCCAAGACTGGACCTTTGTTGGGCCTCGTTCAATGGGGTTACGTCCAACGGGATAATCTGAAACAGCCTTTATGAATGGATTTCATCAAATGTAATACTTTTTAAGTCTAGCTACTCCAAAAATGTGACGAACGGTGCGGAGGTGGATCAGTTGACCTTTGACCTCTGCTGGCATCGCCGCTCCGAGACGTGGTGTCCTTTTCAGTGAGTCCATGATGTAACGAGGCAAGCTTCAAGTGAGCAAATATAGTAACCGAACTCAAAATTCCTAAGGATTTGGATCACACGTCAAAGGCCCGCGGCCAGGATCCCGACTGTCACGAATTCTGGCCCGCATTCAACTCTGGGTTGTACGTTCATTTCGGCCCTCCTGGCTGCAATTAGTGGTAATGTAAGTCCCAGTTGCATGCGGCATACCAAACAACAGTCCTCTCTTCCTGTTCATACACTGACACCTAGCAAGTAAGCTCAGACGTTCGCTCAAAATAGCTAAAGAAAAGGTTAATGCGGAGGATGCCAGCTCCAGTTTCACAACAGGTGGTAGACTGAGTGCGTCTTCGCAGTCTTTTACAGAAAAGCTTGTATCTCTTGTTTGCCCTGGAACCAAGTGAGTTTTCTGAGAACATTTTGTTCTCTGATTTACAAGTACACATCAGTAGAAATGGAGATAAAGACAAGGGAAAGAGACTTCAGAAAGTTGCTGAATTGTCGATCTCTCCCTGCCTTGTCAGTTGGTTGCAAAAGAGCTCAGCACCGCCGCCACTTCCCCCAAGAGCAGGACGCATGCACAAACTGAACACGCTCACAGAAGAACCTAATGGGAGATTTGGCAAATGTGAGGCTCAGAAATTCAGTTTTCAACTTTTTTACAAATCCATTCTGCAGTGCAATGTTGAAAGTGTGCCAGAACACTCGTAGATAGATCTGACAGAATTACAGTGCAACAGCACACAGAGGGCCACGTTTGAATCGGTTCAGGAAGAGCCCAAGTTTTCCAAATTGTATCCAATTAAGAAGGACCTATTTGTGTGAACCAAGATGAAGACGAATCTTCCCACATGTCAGACACAGACTTTCTTGCCACACCTCAGGACTAGCTTTATCAAGGCATCAACAAAGTGGGGGTCAGGTATCCGGGCCAGGCCTACGACTGAACACCATGCAGCCATTGTCATACTATCAAAGCCTCACAGGTAATGCAGGACCAGTAGAAACATGGTCATGCAATTTCACACAAAAATATGCCTGTGAAGTGGCTGTATATTAGTTGGACCAAAATTCAACCAAATTTCATTATTTTGGTTGTTTAGGGCTAAATGATAATAGTAATGAAGGTTGATATCATTTGTCTCAAGGTTGGACCAAATTTGTCACATGATGCTCTTAAAGCTGATTGAATTACAGACACAACAGGTTGAGGAGGTCATACTAAAAGACAAAAGAGCTCGAATGAGGATGGAGGATAGAGTGAGATCAGGGAAGAGTTGATAGAGTAATAAAGGGATTTGAGAAAAGGTGAATGGAGGACAGGACGACTGGTTAAAAGACATGTGGCTTCGTATTCCCTATTGAAAACCCATTTGCTTGCTTGGCTTTCAACTTAAACGACATGTACTGTATGTTTCTGGTACCTCACTGTATGTACTCTACCGCCACGTGCCTGCACTCATACACACACACACACACACACACACACTCTGTCCTGACGTGTTATTTCTGTAGTGTGAGTTAAATGTTGCCAATACGTCAGTTAGGCCTTGCCAGGGAAAAGTTGTTACCACAAAGAGCGAGAGGGAGCGGGAGAGAGAGAGAGAGATTGACAGGATAGCGTGTGCTTTTCTTTTTCCTAAGCGAACCTCGCCCTGCAGAGAGCTCCAGAATGCAAAAACTGTGGCTTTCCACATGGGGAAAACTCTCAGGATTTTGTCAATTTGTCAGCAGTTGCTGTGAAAACATGAGCATGTGGGCAGAGGGAGAGAGAGAGGGGGAGAGAGAGAGAGAGAGAGAGGGAGAGAGAAAGAGGCTGAAAACATGTACAGGGAGCTCAATACGTTTTGGGACAAAGAAGCCTTTTTTCTTGATTTCTCTACACTGCAAACGTTTGGATTTGAACTCAAACAGGTATTTGTATATATTGGTTTTACCATTTAGAAATGACAACAGTTTTTTTTCCAGTCCTCCTGTTTCAGGGGACAATAAATGTGTTTTGTTGCATGAGCAGTGCAGCATAAAACAGCTGTTCAACATGAGCAACAACGTGGTGTCAATGAAAGTCAATGAAGCCATTATCAAGAAAACTAGAACAAAACAATCAGAGACAGACACTATTATATACTATATATATACAGATACTATTACATGCTTACCAAGGCACACAGGAACATCATTAAGAAGAAAGAGAGCACTGGTGAGCTCAGCCAACGACCTGGTCAAGCCGAGGAAGATCTCTCCGGTGGACGACCGAAGACTTCTCATCATAATGAAAAGAAAAATCCCCGAGCGATTGTGCGACACGTCGGGAACGCTCTCCGGCAGGCAGGTGTGGATGTGTCAGTGAGACCCGTCAGACGTCCCCAGCAGATGTACAGAGGCTACACTTCAATCCCATTGAACATGCATTTAATTTACTGAAGATGAGACCTGAGGCAAAAAGACGTCACCAGAGAAGACACCCAGCATCTGGAGGATTTGTCAAATATCAACATCAGTGCTTTATTGTACATAACATCGATCTGTCCCAATAAATATTGTCCCCTGAAAGAGGATAAAGAAGGTTGTCATTTCTAAATAGTGAAACCAATATTTATACAAATACCCTTTAATAAAAGCTGACAACCTGTATATTAACCTCATATTATTTGTTTGACTTCATGTCCAAACACTGGGAGTAAGTGGTGTGGGTGCACATGTGGATGAGGATGCTTGTTTGTTTGTGTGTGTGTTTGCGCCCATCAGCTGATTGAAGAGAAAGAGCACTTCATAAGCCCCATGCCCCTATGGCCTGAAGTGATTCCCACAGTCACACACACACACACACACACACACACACACACACACACACACACACACACACACACACACACACACACAAAGCTAGAGAAAACGTTGCTTGAGAAACAGTGATTCCGCTGTTCAAAACAGCATGCTTGTTTATTTGTGCTTTGGGTTTTTCCTTGCTCCGCTCTGACTCGCTGTCCTCCGCTGTTCCTCCTCGCTGTTAGAATGAGTGTGTGTGTGTGTGTGTGTGTGTGTGTTTGTGTATCTATGTGCGTGCAAAGAAGCAGACAGATCTTTTGCCCCACATTCCTCTTTGACAACATCATTAGCAGCCTGGCTGGCCTGGGCTGAGCTGGGCGAGAGTACACACACACACATACACACACACACACACACACACACACACACACACACACACACACACACACACACACACACACACAGTTTCCACGGTGGGGCCAAGAGGAAGGCTCGTTCTGCACTAACTAACTAATCTAATTGCTGTTAAACCAAAACATTTATTCTGTATGTAATTGAAATGCATTTGAAGTTGCGATGCTTAGTTTCTCGTCATCATGATTTATTAAAATAGTTGTGACTTGTGAAGAAGAACTCAAAAAACCAGAATCCACTGAACCGCTCAACATCTCAACTCAAAATATGAGCACACATATTGTCATATTTCCACCCTGCTGGACAGCCTTGCTCTATTTGTGGATGCCACATCGATGGAGATTTAAAAAACAGGTGTGTGTGTGTGTGTGTGTGCATGCTTACAGTGGGGTGCTTGTTTTTGAAGCACCCTCCACTGGGTTTGTGACCGACAGCCACCCCGTTCTCTCTCTGTGTGTTTACCCCCACCAGCCCAACCAGCCCCTCTCTCCTCTCTCCTTGCCCCAGGGTACAGACGTCTCGCCACGGGGGGCGCTGGTTTGAGGGAGACCCAGGAGGGCCTCTTTGAAGCCAGGACCTATCCTGCAGACATATCCCACCTTGGGGGCTACATTGGCAGGTGGAGTCCAATTACTGGAACTCCCGGCAGTGGTAGTGAGAGGAGAGGAGAGGAGAGGAAAACACTGCAATAGAGATCAAACCTTTCGTTGTATTACAATCAATCAATTGTGAGGATTGCAGCTCAACCTCCAGGACAAACTACACCAGATATAAAAACCATTAAGAAGTGCAGCACCTGCCTCATATCATCATCAAGAGATAAACCACTGGTGACTAAAGCAACATCTAGCGAACATTACCATATTGTCACCGCCATGTCATCATCATCTGTTAGTCACCAGTGGTTGATCCAAATATCATCATTTGGCACTTCTCCAATCATCCAATCGGCTCTTAATAGTCATTATGGAACTCAGCCAAACCGAGACGAGACGAGAAGAGAAGAGAAGAGAAGAGAAGAGAAGAGAAGAGAAGATGTTCAACCTGTCTCTAAACCCACACAGGGAAATGCATGGACTTAGCGTGTAAACTACTACTGCAAAGTGCAGGCTGATTTGCGAGTACTTCTAGTCGTACTGCAGTAACACAACCACAGCCCTTTGATTCACTGTGTTCCCATTTAAAGGCGGTGGATTCCAAAAGCATTAGGATGGATTAAGATAAGATATCCATAAAATAGTTGTCTACTACATAGCCAAAGATTCTTAATGTCCGATGGCTTGCACATGCACCCTATACATGTCAATGATATTTTGTTGTCACATTTTCCTCCCAGTCCCTTTAGAGACTTGATACATTAGTTTTGTAGAGCTTTGTAGATGAGCAGCCTTCCCAGAACAAGACACATTTTGAGACCCAGGGTGAAAACAAATCGATGTTCTTATGTGATCGGTTTGATGTAAATCTGCACTGGTGGTATCATTCCTTTAGATTTCAATATATAGAGTATTTGATTGGCTGAATGTGTTAAAGTAAAGAAGGCTCTGAGTTCTCAAACCAGCCTTGAATCATCAACCTGCAGCACTGAAACACACAATTAAGATATCTTCCTTGCTGCGGATTTTCCGATTAGATCCCAATTCCCTGCAATTGATGAAAATGATTTGGGGGGTATGATAATCCCTACATTTGGTGGTCTATTGCAAGAGAGCATTTTTTCACTTTTGTCAGAAAAGCAAATAAATGAAAACATAACATTAAATAACTAAATTACAGTTTGGGGTCTGCTTTCGTCCATGTTTAAATGTAGAAAATAGTATAAAGGATAAATTAGCTTTTCTCACAGCACACCAAGAGAAAAAAACAAACACACTAACACAAAACTGACCAAAGTGTAGCTTAATCCCAGAAATACAAATATTTTTTTTTAGATTATTATGCTAGCCTCTGTACCTGAGGTGTGTGTGTGTGTGTGTGTAGTATCACACTTATTGGTCCAGGTAATCATAACCCTGGCTAGCTGGTTTCTGTCTGTGATGCTCTTTATGGTTAACTGGCAATAATCACAGGCTCAGTTTGATATTCCTACAATTAAAAATAACACATTTAATGTTTTAGTTCCAGAGCAAAGGGACAATTACCCAAATGTACTCATTATTATTTTAATTACTACGTTTTTATAGTTATATGGCGACATACGTGCACACACACCTATGTGCATGTGTGTGTGTGTGAGAGAGAGAGAGAGATAATCAGCTGTGACAAATACAGACAAAGTTCTGTTATGAAAGTAGAGCAGAGGATTGCAAGAGGATAGCGTGAGAAAGCCCAGCAACTCTTGAGTTGTGACCAAGGCTAAAGTTCGCCTTGGGCTATCATGAGCCTCTGCCTGTCTGTCAGGCAGCACATCTCTAACTCCCCCTTCTCTCTCCATCCCTCTCTCTTTCTTTCTCTTGCCAATTCCCTAAATATTTCTCTCTCTGAATCTGTTTTACCTCCATCTCTCGTTCCTCTGCCTTTCTCTCTTTAGTATTCATTTTCTGTTCATCTCCCTGTCTACTTCTACTCTGGGGAAATAAACAGCAAACAAACAAAACAAAAAAACATAATGCTCTTTCTCTCTACCCCCCCCCTTGTCAGTTTCTCTCCCTCCTTCATTTTCTTTTTGTTTCCTCCTCTTTCAAACAGAATCACAATCATCTTTGCATCTCTCATTACTTCCAACAAGTCTAGCTTTTTGAAACAGTAATAAGGCTCCAAGAAAAGCCAGCTCGTTTTCATTTCCTAACATTATTAGTGCTGGAAGGAGGTTGAGCCCAGAACACACACACACACACACACACACACACACACACACACACACACACACACACACAGTATAATCCAACCTGCGTTACCATGGCTGCTGTGAAAATGCAACCATTAATGAGCAGTGCTATAACTGAAATGGGGTGCAGGATTTACAGTCCACCATGGTTTCAGTCATATATAAAAAGACATGGGGACTGCAGCTCTGTGCAAACTGACAATAATGCTCACTTCATTCAAACTAATTGAAACCAGAATTCGCAACAGACTATAAATAGCTTTTTTTTTTGCATTGTTAGCATTCTTCATCGTAACCAGTTTGTGCTGCAAGCCACACGCTCGGGGTCAGCTTTACACATAGGGTACAATAAAACATTAGACTTTTTTTTAGTACTTGTTGAAGGAAAAAAAATAGATTAAAATTCAAAATATTGTTTTAACATGTGAAGTGTGGAGCAGATGAAGGCAGACACCGTGTACCGCATTATTTTGAGTTTGCCTCTCAAAAGGTTTTCGCACGACATCCTCTCCGTCTCCCCCTGGTCTTCCCTGACATCCACGGCTCTATAGCTCTGCAAGCCATCCCTCATGTGGAAGCCATTGTCTCCCTACAGAACATTCCTACTTTGGGACACAGATGTTTTTCTCAGTAATTAACCTCTAAAACAGAGGCCTTGCCCAGTAAAACGAAGTATACAGCTGCCGACACATAAAACCGTCAAAACTCCAGATTTAGTGATTTTGATGTTTTCACTTTGAAGGTTTATGTGGACCATTATGGATTGAATAGATTTTGGCTGTCAATCTGAAATTTATACTTTTTCTTAATTGCTGAAAAGCATTTTCCAGATTCCAGGTTTTCAATTCAGCCACAGCAATAAAAAAAAAAAAAAAGAGTGACCAGAAAGTCCTCGGTGTCTTCCGTCTGATTACGGTGAGATATGGCATTTCTAAATGACATTTACAAAAGGTTTAACCAAACCTAATTGACATTGAGGAAAAGGGGGATGTCGCCCCCTAATAAAAAAGGTCCCACTTTAAAAGCGACAGGGTTGTACATACAAGCACACACACACACACACACACACACACAAACAGCGGTGTAGATGCTGAGGCGAGTATGGGCCGGTCATAATAATTAACCCTTCTAATCAAGACTCAGTCCTTGTGTTATCACTCAGTAATTGCAGACTTCTAATCCTCATTTAGAGTAATTAATCATATATGAACACACGGCCCCGCTGCCAATTATGACATATAATGAGATCTCATTTAGCATTCCCATAACGGAGCCAGCCATTTACTCTGAGCTCATCATCATTAAGAGATATGGTGAGTAAATTCCATCGGTTAGATTATCCAGGACCTATGTAGGATGTACGTCTATGTGTGTGTGTGTGAGACAGAGTGAGAACAGAAAGGCTGAGGGTGGGCGGGTGGTGAAAAATAATTACGCTTTGAATTTTGCGTATTCCTTCTCAGGTGTGTGTGTGTGTTTTGTGGTGACCTTCTCACGCTGTATACAGGGGGTAGCTCTGTGAGCGGCGGCAGCCCCGGTTAATCCTAGTTTACAGACAGTTTAAATAGCAGCCTTAGCAGCAGGGGGGTCCAGATTATCCGTGACTTCAACTGTCATCTCTTTCATCCATGCTACCGGCAACAGCAGGCGACTGTTCTCTCCCTCTGTCTCTCCGCATCAGGCTCTTTTGTTCCTCTCTCTCTCTGATTGTCTCAGTCCCTCTGTCTTCCCTTTCATTTCCCCTCTCCTCTCTCTCTCCTCTCTCTCTCTCTGCTAGGTGTTACATTGTGTATGGAAATGGGATGCAAATGGTTTGATTAGACAACAACAGAACTCAGGAGAGTCATTAGGATGACCTTGGACGTGGCGGTGTGTGTGTGTGTGTGAGTGTGTGTGTGTATCTGTTTGCAGAGCGTTGCTCCGAGCAGAGTGAATATAATATCAGATGTGGATTATCTCCATGAGGAGGCCCCGCCACAATCATCGGCTGCCTCATTACTTATTAAACAACCTCGCTGTGGTTTGCAGAGATGAAACCCCTCCGCCTAAGAGACTTTAAGGCAGACAACTCAGTCAATTCCCAGCCTCGATCGATAGAAAAGTTCTTCAACTTCTGACTCGAGTACAATTCAATAGCAGCTATTGACGATGAAGGAATCGGCAAAGTTACACCGCGAGACAATAGAACAACAGTTTGGACTGGGAGGTGCCCTGGTGGTCGTGGCCCTGCTACCCACTCACCCTTTTCTCTCCCCTGATTCTCTTCAATAAATACAGAAATAGTGTGAGCTCCCCTTTACATGAGTCACTGATGCCGTCTGCAGCTTTATCCTACAACCCCATGAATCTTTATTGACACCCAAAGGATACGGCTCGCCTCAAACTGTAAACCCTCTCCAATCCTTGACACCCAAACAATGCGACTTGCTCGGAACAGGTGACCTCACCACCTCTCTTAATTGTTATCGACACCCAAAAGATGCAGCTCGGCTAAAACGGTGATACCCCCCCTAGAGATCTTCAACATCACCCAAATGCTGCAGAGGCTTGTCATCTTCTCTTCTCTTTAAGCTGCCCCTTTTGCTGGTTTTGACCCAATGGCAATCTTCCCCATCGGGACGTGGACCTATGGCAGGACCGACAGGAACAACCTTAACTGTATTAGCAGCTGATCTGGGACTGCGTGACGCCTTAAGGGACTCGGACAAACTGGTTTACTGGCTGACGTCATGCTCGGTTTGGTCCATTACCAGCGGGCATATTGTCAGACACAGCAGCCATTGTTTGAGGGAGAGATACCATCGCTGTCAACCGTTCCGTGATAAGAGCAAGGGTGTGATGCAACTTAAAAGAAAGCGATACAAAGACACAGACGCACAAAGACACGATCGAGAACGCACAGAAAAAAAAACAATCCGTATTTGCATTGCAAAGATATGAAAAGGATTTAAAAATCACCTCTCCTAACAGGGAACACTTTCAACTGCAACCTCACCACACACTAACGTAACCATACATGCACACACACACACACACGTTATCATCTATGACAATTTTTCTAACTGTTGTTGTTTTTCAACAGCTTGGCAAAGTAGCACTTTCCAGAGCCAGTTTGCCTTCACAAGCAAACATGATGATGATGTGATTTAGACTCTTAGACTACTGTAGTTTACAAATCATCTCCGCAGGCAACAAGATGAAAAAGAAAATATTACTTTGGGGGGAGGGGGAAAACAGAATTAAAGAGATAATGAATAAGCTCTGAGTTGCCCAGTCTCGCTCATGTGGTGGAAACCAGGCGGATGAAAAACAAACCGTTTAGCTTTGCTTCAATCACAGTGTTTATCTGTCCCGAAAATTTCCTGATTGTAGGAAATGGTGATAATTGCTCATTTTGGCAGTGGAGCTCTTCTAAAGTCCCTTTTTTGCACCCCTAACATTGCTTAAAAGCCTGTGCTGGATTAAAATGTTTTTTTTTTCCTCCACATTTTATTTTCCACTGAGTAGTTTTTTCATTCATTAGTCATCCACATGGCGATGGTAATCTTTCCAGTGAAAACGTTAGCGCTACTTATGCCGCTTACCTGCTCGTTAGACAGTAGAAACACCGTTGATGGAATGCTACGCTCAATTACCACCATGCATGTAATTGAATGGATTTGCAGAAGATTTGCCAATTCAAGAAGACCTGCGATACCGGATGGAGAGGAGCAGTCTCTTCTACTCCCAGCGAATAGACACAATGGTCATGGTCTTGAAGTCTTGAAGAGTCATCTAGATAATGTCAGGGAAATTAGCGTTGCTTCGCTGGCTTTCTCAACGTGTTACCACAGCACACGGTGTCACTCACTCAACGTTTACTTGACATTTTGTGTTGAACATCCACTTTTTTAAATGCCACTTGACCTTCCACTCATGGGATGATGCCTAATTCCTCTACAATTGCAGGTGTATTGAGATTAGAGATTAGAGAGATTGCCATAATACACCTCAGTCTACCATGTAATTCTGGTATGTACAGCCTTAATGCTCTGTGCATGGAGGGCTTTACCGTGTCTGCTTAAAGGACCCCGCTACTTTCCCACTGAGCCTTTTACTTCTCCATTTAAGAGGCTGGATAAGTTCTTAAAAGCTTATTACCAACCAATAGCTCCATTGTGGAGCAATGCCGCTGCAAGCCCAATACAAGGCCCACAATGGACTATTCACCAACTCTGAGGCTACAGATCAGGCCCATTATCCAATATGTGTGAGAGAGAGAACATATTGTATGTGTGTGTGTGTCCATGTTCATAGCACTTATCAGTATCATCTTCCTTTGGCAGGACATATCTGGCAGTGATAAAAGCCTTTTGACACACATGCACATGAACAGGCAGGCTCACGCATGCACACACACACACACACACACACACACACACACACACAGTTCAGATCGGATCCACAGTGGGACCCTGTCACACTCTTTAATTAATTAAATAAAAAAACTGCGTTGGCCAGCCACGTGTGTGCATTTTGTCAACGTGTGTGTATCTGCCTGTGTGTGTGTGTGTCTTTGTGCTAATGCGTCCATGTGTTGGGGGAATCCCTTTAGGTTGAACAAATTGGGGCCAGAATGCCCTTAGAAAGCCAATGAGATTAAGCTGAAAGTAGGGAATTAAAGTGTGCATACTAGGCACATTGGGAAGGCTAATTCAATTGCGGGGCCTTGAATGCAGCATTAGATCTATAGTATGGGTCACAGCCTCGCTCAGCCACTTGATGGGAAGCCACAGCACAAGGGGGCCATTGACTGAGGGCCACGTTATGAGCGATTCACATGTCGGAGAGCCTAAAATTTGATAGCAGCGCCGCTGAATGGACAAATTCAGCCGCTGACATTTGTAGCACCTGTAAATAGGCCTCTTGTATTGATGTCATTTGGTCCTCGCAGCATGGCCCAGACATTTCTGATGCAAGCTGCTCCCTGACAACAACTATACTTGCAGGTTACAAGGCTCAGGGGCTGGATAGGAGAAACCTTGGGTTGCTTGCACTGCCATTTTGAGTCTGAACTGAATTCAACTGAATGGGAGGGAGGGATAAAATAACCACTGCAAAATGGCCGGACATCAAGTTTGAGCTCCTATCTTCCACATCAAGTGGAAGTAAAAGATTGGTGAAACGGGAAGCTAATGGCTCCATCCTGCAACTGTACTCATCATTCTCTTATTACTGTAAAGGTGAAATGAGGCAATGATAAAACCTCTCCATCCACTGATCCTTCTTTTCGTTTATCTCTTTCCTTCCTCTTCCCATATTCTCTCTCTTTTTCCTCCCAAATTTGGGATTTCTCTCACATGCAGGAAGGAGTGATACCGGTAACACCATTGATTGTGCAGGAGGTCTTAAGGCCCAGCACCTCTTGACCACTTGTGGAAAAGCAGATCCGCAGAGAGACAGAGGGAGGGGGAGGTAGAGAGAGAGAGAGAAGGGATGTCGAGGGGAGGATGTAGAGCGTAGAGAGTCTGCTAAATGTAATGTTAAATGTGTATTGAGGGGTTGAGGGATGCAGGAGTTAGGAAGACAGAGATAGAACAACAGAGGAAGACAGGAGGACAAGAGGCAGGGAAGGAGGGATGGGTAAAGAGAAGTAGACAGAAAAGAAATGAGAGGAGGAAGAAGAGGAGGAGGAGGAGAGGACATCTGCCCTTAGCTGCAGGGTCTGAGTCGAAGCCAGAGATGAGGTCAGTGCCGCCCTGCTGGACACACACTGACCACCAGGCTGAAGGAGAGAGAGCGTATCATAGGTTACACAGAGCCTAGCTTGACAGCAGAACACATCCTGTCTGTCGAAAGCTGTTGTATACACACCTAGTACCTATAAATACAGGCCCCCTTCGTGAACTACGGGGTTCTGCATATGGTTAGCATTACCTCTCTCTTCATAAACCATCTCCTTGTGACGAGAGAGAGAGAGAGAGAGAGAGAGAGAGAGAGAGAGAGAGGAGAGAGGTGCTTATGATAAAGGTCTTGATATGGTCTCTGTTTATTATACTATTGAGAGCACAAAACTCATTACTTTTGATCCCTCATAGGCAGCACAAACATATCAGGCCAGGTGGGGATGTGTGTGTGTGTGTGTGTGTGTGTGTGTGTGTGTGTGTATGTACTATAAGTGTGTGCAAAGGACATCTCCAGAGGACTATGGCAACTCATGAAATGTGGTTTGCACTATCACCCCCCTGTGTGTGTGTCCATGTGTGTGTGTGTGTGTGTGTTTGCGAGCGCGTATGCGGCCACATGTATGTGTGTCATAAGATCTATGAGATTACCATTACCTGTGGTCCCCCTGCTTCAAAGCCCACCCTGTCAGCCACCAATTACAGCTCCCCAGTCACCCATAAACCTCCCAGCATGAAAGGAAAGGTGAGAGCGCCTCTTTATAGGAACCTGAAGAGGGGAAATGACTCTCGCCACTCAATCTCTCTCTCTCTCTTTCCTTTATCCATCCCGGTCTTTACAATATCAGGCAGATTTCATGTCTTCATATAAAGTGCCCTTGACCTTCAGGCAATTTGAGGGGCTTGATAGAGCATCGTAATGGGGGCGCTATAACTTTCCATGTGGTTGAGCAAGGCAGACCACCGCTGGCTAGCAGGGCAGCTTGCTATAGATCAGTTGATAAAGTGCGTTGCCATAACTAGTCGAGCCTATAAAACACATATAGCACAGCGGGCCAGGGGCTAGTGGCTGGAAGGCTGCACTGCAAAAATATCTATCTTGACAAGTTGTGTAAAATCTTGATTTGCTTAAAACGAGTGAAAACAATCTGAAAACGGGATAAGACAAGTCCATTGAAGTTTCACCAATTTCTAAAATTTGCCAATGTCTCGAAGTCAGCTGGATCACTCCCCTGATATCAAGATGAAGATAAAAAATTGTTTAAAAAAAGCAGTTTTTCACTCGTTTAACTTGTTTAACTTGTAATATTTTTGTAGTGTGCCAGGCTATGGAGGTGAGGGACCGAGCAAGAGGGAGGCAGACAGAGGAAAGGACCGATATGAAGAGAATATATGAAGAGAGAGAGAGAGAGAGAGAGAGAGCACACAAGGAAAACCTTACAAACATTCATTAACCAATGGAAGCACCTCCAATCAGTTTTATTCCTAAACCTTCAGCAGATTCAGGCTCAGTACAAACAAACTCCTCACCCCACTGAGTTCGCAAACAGGTCTAATTTGACAAGCTACAGTAGTAAACCCCGGAGGCCGAATTCACAAAGCCTTCCAAGGCTAAGAGCTACTCCGAACTGACCAATTTAGCCGTAAATTCTACAAAATAAAAGGCAGGATAAAGTGCTTTGTGAATACTGATCAACCCACCCAGATCAACCCTGGCCAGCAGAGCAGCCGTTCTCAGCGCTGCCCGGGGGCAGAGAAACTTGACTCATTAGTAATTCACATCGGGCTGAGTCAGGATGAAAAAAAAAAAAGAGTAGTTTTGAATAAAAAACGTTATTTGTGCTGAAAACAACAGATCCCCACGGACGCTGGTGCTGAGAAGAGAGGAGGAAGAGAGGAGGGGTGCGTCTTTCAAGGTTGTGTGAAGCAAAAATAGATAATATAGACATATGGAGATGGACAGAGACACATTCACACACACTAAGAAGAGCACAGTTACTTGGTCAAGCAGTGTTCTGGGGATCGGATTGCATTCGGCCCCTTCAAGGTAAATGAAGACCAAGAAAGAGAGAAAAATAAAGCGAATGAGTGAGGGAGAGCTAGAAACAGCAAGGGAAGAGATTGCAGGACTAGGGTTGATCATACAAAAGTGAGAATAGATTAGAGTTAGCTTCCCTAATTGCAAGAGGAAGTTGACTCCAGAGACGGGGAGCTCGGTAGGAGAAAGCTCTGCTGTCTGTTGATTTCTTCTTGATTCTCGGGACGGTAAGAGAACCAGTGTCCAGCGACTAGAGGGCACGAGGATGAACATAAGGGACAATAAGGTCAGATAAATATAAGCCTGTGTAGCGATTTTTACACGTTAGCAGGAGCACTTTGAAGTGTGATCTGGCAGGAATTGAAGGTAGGTCAAAAACGTGGTCAGATTGTCTAGTTTTAGTTTCAATGTTCTGGCTGCAGCATTTTGCACGAGTTGAAGATTTTCAACGCTGGAGTTTGGTAGGCCAAGGGTAATAATGTTGTTATACCTTAACAGTCTTGGTGATATGTTTTGCATAAGCTTACTGTAAATGTTAGGTTTCATGTGAATGTTAACTCACATTAATGTTCATTCTCTGAGGATTGGTACATATAAAACGACCTTCTTCTGGCTGAATCACTTGTTAGACCTCGAAGCCTCATTGTAAGTCTACACAGCTCCAGGCATGGAGTTGCCTCTAGCCGTCCTCCCAAACATGCAATTATCTATGTATTGGTATTGCAGCACAGATAGATTATAATAAAATAGAATATTTATTGGGTATGTTATAAAAGCACTGGTCCATGGACTACAAATATACCGTTGGGAGGAGTTAATAGAATATCACACAGACTAATTCACCATTATTGATTTCACTCTCGTTCCTTGCCCACCAAAGTTTCCCTTACCAGAAATAATTGCTGACAGAATGCAGAGTTAGGGCTGGTATGAGCTGGGTGGGCTGAAGTTTATTGAATTTTGGGTAATAGAATTTTGATGCCCCCCAACTGGAGATGGGGAGAGAAATCCTCCACCTCAAAAGACTCTCCATCACGAGAGTGCCCTGAGACTCGCCCTGCTCTTCCCTCGCTCTCCACCGCTCACACTGACATTTTTCAAAAGTATCTGCTGGGTGGAGAAGGGTGAAGAGCAGGTTGGGCAGGTAAGAAAGTGTGTGTGCGTGTGTGTGAATACCAATCCTACATGAATGGGTGAATAAATGGATGAATAGAAGGGAAAAAAGGACAAGAGGATAAGTGAACAGAGGAAGGGTAGAAGAACGAGACCACAGAAGGGAACTAGCAATGAACTAGCGATGTGAACTCTCTCACTAAATGACTCACTATCCTCTGCTCAGAGCTCAGATGAGTGAGCAACTCTCCCTCCATGTGTGTGTGTGTGTGTGTGTGTGAGGGTGAGAGAGAGAGATCAAGAAAAAAAGAGAGACAGTGTATGTGTGTGCTTTCAAGCATGTATTATTTTGTATGAGCATTGGTCCACTTGCTTGTGTGTTTTCAAGCATGTATTTTCTCTGGCCGTGTGTGTGTGTGTGTGTGTGTGTGTGTGTGTGTACATACGCAGTGTAAACTGCCTGTCTAGCAGCCAGAGAGGGTACTGCTGTGGCACTGGACTGGCGGGATCAGAGGTGTGCGAGCCACGCATGGATGCGCTGACGCTAACTTGTAGTGAAGGAGCGTTCACAGATCAAGACCCCGGCCTGAACAACAAAGGCTAGCCCGAGTTCAACCGAGGATTAAGGAAGAAACTCCCTCTGGACCAGGGCAGCCCGAAGTGGAGCCTGTGGACCAAGTTTGGCTGATCGCTAAGACGCTTTTGGCCCTTCAAAGGTTTCCAGACAGTGTTAAAGTCTTTTATATTTGGTCTACTTTATCACAATTTCATTATTTGTGAAGAGTAATCTTGAGATAACTTGTTTAACTTGTTTCCTCGAGTACCGCATTTTCCAAATTATATTTTCATGCGATCCAAAACTGATTTACTGGTCTCTTGGGTAGAGCCCACTGTGTTTTTACAATGATAACACTTGTTTTCTTAAAGGTGTAAAAATCTTGGAGACAGATTTCAGATTGCATATCAACTTAGTTCAATAATTGAACAACTAACATGACCTTGATATTGTTACTTGTTTCAAAAGAGTTGAAACTGCACGGGGAAACAAGTTGAAGTTCTCTCACTCCACTGGCAGATTTCTGCACTTACTTTAGGGGAAAACAATATTTGAAGAATCAAAAGCAGACTCAATGACTTGTTAACATGGATATTTTTGGAGTGCTGCAACAAAACGGGGGGTTAAGAGAAAAAGAGAAAGGAATGAAAGAGAGAAAGAGATAGTAAAAGAAAGGAGGATTGAAGGAGAGCAGGATATGAGTATATGAGAGAAACAGCTCACCGATGAGAGTTGATCCCATGACCTTCTGACCCTTACAATTCCATACGAAGGGATAAACATGAGCGGTAGGGGCTGTTTGATGTTAATTCAAGCTTTACATGAGCACATTACAGCAGAATTTGGACATTAACCAGGGAAGAGCTTCATCCCAGAATGCATCATAAAACAACTCAACCAGAGAGCAGTGTGCTGGATGACGGGTGTTAGTCAGATAATCTCCTAATAGACACTGAACTAAGGGATGAGGGTAGGTAGGGGTGAGATGTCACTGTGTAGCGGATTAAAGGGAAATACCGATGAAATCAGCTTTTAAATGCGTCATTTCTCTGCCCTCAGGAAATCCTTATAATTCCTGACCCAAACTGTGAGAACTCCTCGGTGTAAAGTAACACCATATTATAACATTGTTCAATGCACTGGGCTGGAAAACCCTTTTTTTGCTACGTAACAATATTAGCCAAATGTCTGCACAGTAGCTGGAGTTGTACTTTCTCTGCAACAGAGTAAGAATTTGATTCACAGAGTACACACACACACACACACACACACACACAGAGTCAGTGTGTGTGTGTGTGTGTGTGTGTGTGTCAGACCACTGTACTCTGTGACCCTCACCTCTTGGCCTCCTGTTGGGACCAGCCAGGCCACATATCTCTCTGTATCCAGCTAACAAACTCATTTCAGAGGCCATTACCCTTCATCTCACTCCTACCACAACCCCTACCCCTCCAACAGAGTGACAGAGAGAGAGAGAGGTCATTTGATTTTCAAAGATCCAAATGTGGATCACAGTCAGTGAGAAATTTGATATCAAAAGGTTCGCTATGTAACTGTGTGTCTACAGAGTTATAGAAAAACATCTGGAAGATTGGGAGAAGAGTAGATGAAGACAGAGGAAAAGAAAAGACGATTGAAAGTGGCAATCTGCACCATCTTTGGTGTTAAGCCCTCACTGTTGAGGTGTCAATCAAACAGTGTGGCCAGGATTTTCTGTTAATGAAGTTTGGATGGCGCTCTTTTCTTTGTGTGTACAGGGTGGCTATCGCTAACGCTAGCTTCCTGTGCACTGGAACAGCAAATGTAAAACCTTCCACAAATGTGTCATACAGTATATATCTATGGGGAAATGGCAGGGATTAATACTTATTAGGAATTTTAGAATGGAGGTCCTGGTGTGGAGGTGCATACCGTGCACCCCTGGGTGGGTTGGGACCATATGACAATCCATTCATTGTAATATAGGGGTTCCACCGTGACCCCTGACCCTTTACCTCCATCTACCCACTGTCAGAGCCTCACTACCCACCAAACGATAACTCTCTTAGGGCTTAGTGTTGACAAATGTGTCCATAGCTTAAAGACAGAGGGGCTGATCAAAGGGAAGAAAACCAGGAGGGAGAGTGGATCGACAGCAGTGTGTTTGCACGCGCGTGTGTGTGTGTGTGTGTGTGTGTGTGTGTGTGTTATTAGCTGGTACACTGAGCCATGTAATTGTGTGCAGCTGAGGGAGCAAAAGCTGGACAGGGACCAGTGTGGCTGCTCTTCTAGGTCAGAAGGGCCACACCCAACCACCCACCAACCACCCACCCAGCCACCCACACCCACACACACACACCAATGGGGAATTCCAGAAGCTGACCAAGCCACAATGACTTTGAGTGTGTGTTTGTGTGTGTGTGTGTCAGTGTGTGCAGTTGGTTGAGATGAAAATTGCAGCCCTCTTACTGCAGTTTGGTTGACTAAATTTCACACACACACACACACACACACACACACACAAACGCCAAATACACACACTGAGCCTGAGAATTTATGACATTAATGACATTAATCATGATCCCCTACACACAGACAGGCACATATCAGTTCTGTGTGTGTGTGTGTGTGTGTGTGTGTGTGTGTGTGTGTGTGTGTGTGCCCTGGTGCTGACCCCGTACAGCAGGATTATACTGGATTATAAACTGGCACTTTCCCCTTTCCTCCCAATGGGATCGACTCAGGGCATGACTTCACTGTGAACCCTTCACACACATACACACACACACACACACACACACACATACCCGTGCACACACACACACACATACCAAAATGATGCATGCACACATATAATATTTCTCTCTCTCTTGCACAAACAAACACGCCCTCACACCCTTCTTGGTGCTCTCAACTCGGCTTAGGGCACCATGTGTGTACGTGTGTGTGTGTGTGTGTGTGTGTGTGTGTGTGTGTGTGTGCTCTGACTCTTAGCAGTGTGCTGTGTCACTCTATTGACCATGGTGGTCTGGTCAACCGTACGCTAAACCGTCAGCCAGCGGACAAGCATATGCACTCTCTCTCTTTCAGTCTCTCTCACTGTCACTCTCACACTCTCACTCTCTCTCTCTCTCTTATATGCAGAAACACATGAAAAACCAGCAAGTCAACAAGTATGTACAGTTGCATGCACACATCCATGTCTACACAGACACACAAACACACACACACACACACGGACCAAAAGCCCTTGATACAGCAGTTTGGTCCATGCTATGAATTCCATTTTGCAGCTCCTTCTCTACAATTATAAAGTGTTGGTGGCAGATATGGATCAACCCCCATCACAACGTCACCATGGTGAGATACCCAACATTCAGCTACAGTATAATGACTAGTGATTTAGCTATGGCCAAGGAGGATTGTGGGGCTGACTGCCATCACAAACTGCCCTGGCTAAGCTCTATTTATAGCTTTAGCCGCCTACTAGCACTTTGTTCAGAGGACTTCATTCATACAGAGCAATGTCTTTCTGATGAACAAGACATACATGACAAATCTTCTAAAGACTGTGGATGGATTTTATTGTAAGTGAAAGTCACGACATTCCAGAGTGGACACCGACATTGCCCACGTTGCTTTTACGGGATGTTTGGTTTCTTCCTCGTTTACTGCAAATTGAGTTGGGAGTTTATATCATGGCTCAGTTTTTAAGAGACAATACAAGGCAGTAACGGTGGGGAGAAAGAAAGAGAGAAAGAGAGAGAGAGAGAGAGGAGATGAGATGGTAAGTCAGTGAATCGGTCTTCCGACATTACGTTTTACCAACAAACCTCCCTTTGCTTGCAGTGGCTCACGTTACCAGCCAAATAAACGGCCTGAGAGAGTAGAGAGAGCAAGAGAAGGCGTTAGTGTGTGTACGTGAGTTTGTGTATGACATATTCTTGCCAAGCTGCGGGCATGGCGTGCGTGCCTTGGAAGGAAAACAGGCCATAACAAAAGCAGAGCAAAAGGGGCCAGAATGTGAATGGGTGTGTTTGGGAGTTTGCAATTTCTTTCCCTTTTTTTTTTTTTCACCCGTTGGTTCTAGCGTGCTGGTCATGGCTGACGGATTGGCTTAACATGCAAGTGATACACACACAGGGATCCAAGCGCGCGCACACACACACACACACACACACACACACACACACACAATCTCATATGGACACAGACATACTGAGCCAGAGCACTCAGGTGGAATCGAGCTGGTCATATATTCAGACTCCATTTAGAGAACAGGCTTGGAGGGCAGGTCTCTTGAGGGGTCAACGGACGTACACACACAGACACACACACACACACACAGACACACACACACACACACTCTCACAAATGCTCACAAACCTCTGTGTAGGGGTTAACGTACCGCCAACAGGCACGGTGGTAACCTTTGACCTCTACTAATGCTGTCTTGAGGGTTGGCAGGGGAGGTAATGGGTGAGAAAAATGCTCACACATGAACCTGACCTCTCTCTCCCTCTCCCTCTCCCTCTCTCTCTCTCTCTCTCTCTCCCTCCATTCAGCAAACAAAGGAACACAGGCAGCCCTGCTGTCACCCTGCCTTGCCATTGAAAACAAGCAGCGAGGCAGAGTCTGCTGCAGACTCACACCTTGAGGCGTTTAAATGACTGCACGTGTCCATGTCAGCGAGGTGGATTCATAAAACAGAGGGCTCGGTGCTCAATCACGTTTAAGACAATGTAAAATAACCGATAAACGCACACCTGTGACCATATAACAGTTAATTTTAATATTAACACGTTAACTGAAACTACTGTGTCCGCTTAATTATATTGCTGACTATATTGCTTGCCAGAAGAATAACATTTAATTATGATTATTTAATTAAAAATACTACTTTTTGTACATTTGTGTTCTCCTTTTATTACAATGGTGTTTTGGGAAAGCAGTAAGCCACTGAAGGCTTTGCGTTGTGTGTGCATCGTGCCTAACAACCCCCTGAACAGCTCTAACATCCAAATGACTTATTGCTTAAAATAATAATTCATAGTTCATGAAAGCTTTTACATTTTGTTTTCCATGCTGTTCTTAATACCCAGTGGTTAGGGTCTTTCCCAAGACAAATTGCACAGGGAGTGATACGTTTTATGTTTCTGGCAGCAGTAACAGTGGTTTAATAGAAGAACTGGGCAGTTAGTATGAGATCGTGTAGACAAAGATAAGACCAATACCTGCAGAAACTCAAACTTCATCAACAGAAAACACACAGTAGTGGACACAGTTTGATTTGATTGACAGGTGATCTCTGTGCACAGTGCAACAACATCACAGCAATGAAGGCTTAATCAAAGATCACCAAAATAAAAAAAACAAACCTAAGATCTTGTAGATTACCATTTGAAATAAACTGTGGCTTTCCATCACTGAACAATAAGACACTTAAAGGTTCAGAAAATATATAAACAAGGCGGTCAAAAGGACTGCAACATCCTGTACAACCATGCAACAGAAAAGCCCTTCTAACCCATAATGACGTCTCACCGACCACAGCCAGCATGGAGTGTGGTCGGAGGTATAAAGAGGTCGGGATTCAGCTTTCGTCACGAGGCCCCATTGGGCTTTCTGCTTAGAGGATATCTGGGTGGGAAAACACATCACAGCTCCACATATGGTAGATAGATAGATAGATAGATGGATAGATGGATGGATAGATAGATAGATAGATAGATAGATAGATAGATGACAGACATACAGACAGAGAAAGAGACACAGCCATAAACACTCAGAGATAAAAAAGAGAATATACAGTATTATAACAATTTCCCACATCATTCTCCTGATTACAAAACACCTAACGGCTCCTGAGGCAGTCGGCTTTGCTCGGCGCCCCACAGAGAGAGAGAGAGAGAGAGAGAGAGAGAGAGAGAGAGAGGCAGACGGGGAGACAAAGAAGGTTGTGTAAGAGATGTTATAAAAGACACACTTCAAAGAGAGGACAAAAACAGCTCCCTCTGGTCTTTTTGTTCCTGTGATGTAAGCCTGCCTGCCCGCCAACACACACACACACACACACACACACGCAGCTACATGAAACATGCAAATACTCGCCCTCACACATGTATGCACACACATACCTGAGAAGACACACATGCAACAACCCACTCTCGCAAATATTTGAACATAAATAGCATCGACATACACAAACGATGAAGAGCGCCACAGGGCCGAGGACTAGAGGACAGAACCAGCACACCCTGAGGGAAAGCTCTGTGACATGTCAGGTGTGTTCAGGTCTGCCTGCAGCGTAAATCAACTTGAGCGTAACTCGTGTCCTTGCGTGTGCTTCCCCGTTTTGAGTGTGCCTGCGCTAAAAAACATTGTAAATCACCAAACGTTACGGCAACGGGCAACAAAAAAACAGCTCCCTCTGGCCCAGACTGACCCCCCGATGAATTCACCCAGTTGCCTAAAGGGTATCTGTGTGACCCGTGAATTATTGATCGCCGCTCCCTCTTGGCCTGCTGACATTGCCCCAGCCTTTTGTGTGTGACCTACAAAGTATCGATGGGAAGGTGCCCACAAATGACTATGTTCTAAGCTATGATTGGGCGGTAATGTGCTGTATGTGTGTGTGTGTGTGCTGTCCTGCTTTACAGTGAGTAATGGTGTTCTTGTGTTTGCGTATGTAGGTTAATACCAACCAACCATCCAGGGAGGATGTAGCCCACCCATCTATTCAGCGGTAGAGAACGCTGATGTTGTCGAACATACTTCCTTGTCTCATCTTGTTTCAACCAGAAATCAGCCTCTCATCTGCCAAGTGGCCCCCCGCGACCTTAACCGTGACCCCTCCGGACACACACCGCCACCACCCACCAATATGTCGACCCTAACCTTAACGCCACGGCCCTCCAATACAACGTCAAACAAACACAGACTGACCACTAACATTAACCCCAATGTGAACACACACACACACACACACACACACACACACACACACAGGCAAGCAAACACTGACCCCAGCACACACACAGATACTGACCCACTGACATTAACCCTGTACACCCACACACACACACACACACAGACACTGACCCACTGACATTAACCCTGTACACCCACACACACACATACACACACACACACACACACACACACACACACACAGACAATGACCCCAACAGACACCCGGGCCCTTGCAATCAGCCACACACCTGCTGCCTGACCTTTCTTTGGTTCTCTCTCTCTCTCTCTCTCTCTCTCTCTCTTTCTCTCTCTCTTTCACACACTGCACACACACACACTCATATACAGCCTCCACTGCCTGACTGAAGAGCCTGAGGTGGTTGAGTCTGAACCGGAGCCTGAACCTGACCTTGAAGCCGCGGTGGTGGCAACTGAACCCAAGCCGGAGGATTCAGCTGAACCCAAGCCTATGATCGGAAATGGTTGCAACCGAGCCAGATCCAGGACCAGAACCTGTGGGGGAGGCTGCTGAGGATGGAGGGTGGACCCTAAGGAGCCCAGGTGAGAGAACCCAGCCATTATTCTCTAACCTGTTTAAATTGTTGTGGTTCCAGGAGAGTTTGGAGCAGGGTGCCCCCGGTCCAGAAGCTGTGATCGGAGGCCTTTCAATCCAGGTGGTCTATTCGGGGGAATGGTATTAGTGATGGTGAGCCAGAGTCACCCACCATTACTGCATGACCGCTCAGCTTGCCCTACAAGTCTGAGCTGAGGGGGAGGGTATGTGGCAGACTGGGCTACCTGCCAGCCAGGAGGGCTGATTGGGAAAGACGTAAGAGTGGATTTCCCAGTCCAAGAGAGAGAGAGAGAAGCGAGAATATCCAGGCAGCAGCCAGGAAGCCTGCCAAAAGCTTTCCTTAAGCCTTCGATTAATGAAGATAAGTTTTAAGTGTTTTAAGTTGTATTTCAGTTAATGATTAACAGTGAGCGTTTTGTGTGAATCCCACCATGAAGCGTGATCTCTGCCAGATAACCCTCAGATTGGGCTTGTGACCCCCCAACTTTCCCCCTGCGGTGCCACAACACATACAACAAAGACACAGTATACACACACACACACACACACACAGGTCAAAGCTCCTCTGTGCATTTTCCCCATCACTAAATCATAAAAGTAGTTAAATACAAGCTAGCTGAATGTCATGTCTGGGTGCTGATCTATATACAAGCCCTCCTGGCCAGACACGCCTGTGCTGCCATGTCATACCGTTGCTCTCCGCTGTAACAGCCCAGTAAAGCAGGAATGCACAAAAGAAAAACATCAGGAAAACCACTGTCTGTTGTGACCATACATACTGCACGGCCAGTCTGTAAACTGAACTAACAGAGGTTGGAGTAAGCTATTATTTCATGCTCCATGCCCAATTTATTACAGCAGCTCAAGCGAAAGTTTGTGTTTTCCACATATTTCATAAACCAAACATGTCTTTTCCGCTGCAGTTTGCGGTGCAGTGGTGAAGCAGGGAAAGCCATGTTCCCACTGTGAGAAATGTACAGTGAATACACTTGAGAAACCGGCTTCAGGCACTTTATCATGGAGATAAAAGGCTGTGTGTGTGTGTGTGTGTGTGTGTGTGTGTGTGTGTGTGTGCGTGATTGTTCACTGTCACAAAGGAAACATCCCCACAATAACCAATATTACTCTTTGGGTTCGCAACTTTGTCATTGGCTGATGGGTCTGTGTGTAATATGTAACTGTGTGTGTGTGTGTGTGTGTGTGTGTGACGGCGCAGGAGAGAGTGTGTATTCATATGTGTGTGTGTGTGTGTGCAAGACAAACTGAGAGAATGTGTGCACGTGCTTATCATCCTACCTGGTGCAGCCTGCATCTCCAGTAGACCTCCTGTTGCTATCAGCGCCTCCAGGATCCTGACATGGTGTTCCGGGTTCACGTCCGCACTGCGCACACACACACACACACACACACACACACACACACACACACACACACACACACACACACACACACACACTGTGGTCAAATGCTAAAAGGGGGTGGGGGTCCATTTAAATCTGTATTGACATCAACATGTCACTAACTGGTTGAATGTTAAGTATAATATGTCCTGATTAGGGGAGAGAGAGAGAGAGAGAGAGAGACAGAGAGAGAGAGAGAGAGAGAGAGAGAGAGAGAGAGAGAGAGAGAGAGAGAGAGACAGAGAGAGAGAGAGAATTTGCTGAGCTCATGTCTCTGCTAGCTGATATTTGAGCGCTCCAGAGCAACTCTATTCCAAAACAAGCTAATATAATCAACATTTCCTCACAAATGAATGAAAGCATATGGGGTCAGGTTCAAGCAGCACGGCATGCTGTGACACGCCGGCCCACGCCTCCCCTCCCTGCGTACGTCAGAGGTGATATTCTTGACCAGGCTACACAAACAATCACTGCTTCTGACTCACTGACTGGCTTTCCAAATCCCCTACGTTTTCACCGCACACAATCGCACAACAGCCAAAGGGAGGCATTCCTTTGTAATTTTTGGAAAACCAGATACAGACGAGCTGATGCAGCGTGCCGGGAAGCAGAACAATACCATCAGCCCTGTTAATGCCTCCTCTCGCCGTTTCAGCATCCAGCTCTTAAATTGCAGGATGTTGATCTTACCACTGAGCCAAATATCATGCATGGTTTTCCTTTTAGCAGAGGCAGATCTATCAGGCTCATATCCACAAGCCTCCACACAGAACTAGAATGGACAGAATGGATCTCTCTGGTGGATCAAAGTGATCTCATTGGTTACACCTATAGGATCCCTGGACCAATCTGATCACAATTCAAATTAACTGAATGGGAATACCTCTTCTATCTGTTCTGACTGTGGTGAGGAAATGGATTGGAATAATCAATGCTATCAGCAGCAGTGTTTTTACACAAGGAATGGACAGTAAATGGAAACACTGTGTGACTCCAACTTTTGTGATTTTCATGTTTTATTTGAACTCAAGGATCCTTCAGAGGCCATCAAACGCTTTCAAAATCCATGTATGTATAAATTCAAAGATTTGTCGTCATATATCTGAGAATGTTCATGTTTTTAACGCTGACTTGTACATGGAACTACCTGGTTAAACAAAGTGAATGAATCAATGAAGGAATGAACAAGTCCTTTACTAGCACTATTATTGTTTAACACAATAAGAGCACTATATTAAGAATAAAGTGAATGAATGGATTAAGAAACATAAAAAACAATGAATGAACAAAATGTTGAATATTAAATCAAAATAATCAATTGAAGTGTATGAATAACCATACAAACAGGATGGATGGATAGATAGTTAAACCCCAGTACCTGAAGAGTGAGTGCTTGAAGATGGCCTCTGAGAAGGCCTGTCCCAAAAGCCTGGGGCTGGCCTGACAGTGCTGCCCAGGCTGGGCCAGCCCTGCCCTTGCCAGGTGTTTGGTGAGATGAACCAGGAGCTGGTGGTTGGCCTGGGGGACGCTGGGAGACTCCAGGATCCTCTTCAGCCGCTCGCCACACTCCTCCACACTCTGGATCTCTAGAAGAGGAAAAGAATACAGGAATAGTTTATTTCAACCAGCAATTCAATGTTTCAAAGCAGTTGGAAGACATGGCCAACATACTATAAGCAATGACTATCACACGTGAACGCTGTTTAATGTGATCACAACATGTTACGAGCTCTGCTTTGTGGAAAATGGAAAATGCCATTTTAAAGATTTGAAATGCAAGAGAACACTGCTGCTATTGTCAGTTATGATAATGTCAGTCTCAAAAAAAAAATAATGAAAAACACTGCATGACAAATCATCGCTTGGATTCAGGGAGGCTCTTTGGGGATTTGGGACAAATATCACGCACATTACACCAAGATGTAATGTGAAGTTCAATCTAAGATTATGTCAGCCATAATCAGACAAACAACATAATAAGTGAGCAGAAAGAAGCAGACACCCTGGATGCATGCACAAACATCTATCACACTAGAACACATTTCACCATTTGAAGCAGAAACCTTTCATATTGAGCACAACCCCGACATCCCCACTGCGCCGTCAGGTGAGCACCACCATCAACATCCATCCATGCATGTAGCCAGCTGCTAGTTGACTTTGTGAAGATATATGGCCTTGGCAGGACATCGACGTTTGTGAATTCAGATCAAGCCCGGCTTGCCAGCTGCTAGCTAGCTAGCCTGACAGATGTTACGGAGAAAATCATATGGGCTTGGTCTATGGACGCTTGTAAAAATGCCACAGCAGGAGCCAGCGCAGGAGGATAACACCCAACTCCTTTTTTGTATTAGTAGGGTTCAGACAATGCCAATGTTTGGAGAGGACCAGAGTGCTTTCACCACAGGCCCTTTACCACTACAAACAAGCTGCAAACGGGGCAACATCTGTGCCTCTGTCGGTTGGGTTTACAAGGGGAGAAACTCAGTGGGATCAACAATTGAATACCCATCCTTATATGACCATTCTCATTCTGTAAAAGAATCCATATGAAAAAGTCCATATATTTCTGTCTGCCCGCCTATCTGCCCAGTACTTTAACCAATATTTAAAATTAGGTTACAGTTAGGGCTGGGCGGTATGGCCTAAAATTTATATCACGGTATATTTCGAATTTTGGACGGTAACGATATATATCACGGTATATAATTATTTTCATAATTTCAATAGAACATGCTTTAAAAAGAGAACAATAATCTAGGATAGTAAGTATTGCCTGGAGTTAATTAATAATAACCTAACTATTAGTTAGCTTATGTGTTATTCCTTTATTATAATAGGACAAATTTCACATTGAACTGAACTGGAATATTTTAGGAGCATTTTATTGGTGTCTGTGGTCATACAAACGTGTCGTTCTTCTTTTAATCCCCACGACTCCAGCGCCTCCCTCAAGCCTCCCCTCTCAAGCCTCCCCCTTCTTTCGAACGAGTTCTTCATCTGCCTCTGTTGTAAATTGTTTTGGTCTAAGTAACTAAATAATGTGGTTCATGTTTCTTAGTTTGAATTAGTTTATTGAAGAAATGTTAAAACATACTATTTACATTATTTACAGTAAATATGTGAGAAATATGTTTTAACCTGCTAATGGTAATGATTCAGTGTTACTATGGACAGTGTCAACAGGAAGTGCTTTTATTTTGAAGTGCAAGGAAGCAACCTGTTCAGTGTTTTGTCGCCAGTTTTAGTGATATTATGAATACGAGACGTCGGGTGCAAAGGTCCGTTAAGTTTACTTTGTTCTTCGTGAAACTGCAGCTTATTGGCTAGTAAATGTTCAGTTTGAATGACACCCGTTTTGGTTCTTATTAGAAGCTTCCACTTCACTACAGCCTTGCTAGCAGTGCTCGCGCTACTTCTCCATTTCTTTACTCATCCTTGTTTACAGGCATACGTAAAACATGTGCGTTTGTTGGCACGTAAAGGGGAAGAGTACACCCACCTACTTATTTTTATTGGCCTAGGAATGCTGTCCAGCAGGCAATGCTAAGGAATGACGCTCGCGTGCTCTATGTATTAGTCAAAATCCATTGTCTACCGGTACAAACGGTATAGCCAAATCCATACCGTGGCACATATTTCTACCGGTGTACCGTTTATACCGCCCACCTCTAGTTACAGTATTTCATTCATCCTGTTTTACCTTTAGAATTTGTATTGTCTATATTTATAATCGACAATCACACTGCATCCTGCGTAGCTACAGCATGTGCAATATAAAGACTGACGACTACATTGATTCAGACTGAGCAGCCCAGCAACATTATAGCCGTCCTTTTACAACCCCGGCCTTATTAGTGCTCGTTCATCAATATATTATCACATATTTCTGTGTCTTCTGTGTATTCCGTCATACGTTTTTCATGTTTTGCAAGTGTGTTGCGTTCAAAGCCTCAGATCAAAGCACGGAATCCATAAATAAAAACATTCCCCCGGCCAGAGTACGCTGCATCTCTCTGACTTCGTACGGACTATTTAACCCTCCTCAAAACATAAAATAAAAAATCTTTACACAAAGATAATGTGCAATGACCTGGTACCATAAAGTGTTTTTTAACTTTGAATCTAAGCGAACCAGTTTACTGCTGAAGTCACAGTGAGACTGAACGGCCATATGACCTGACCAGTGTTCCAGCTCTTTCAACATTCATGTATACCATGCATGTATGTACAGCCTTTGTTGCTTCCCTTAGACTGAGTGCACTCTGCATTAATAGAGCTAATTGATTTTGGCTTGTTCTTGACGACTCAGGAACAGTGTTTGTTGAGAAAGCTTATTTTATATGTTTTTTACCGTGTGCTATGCAAGGCTCTGCATGTTTATGTGCCACATGTGTCAGGGTTTTAGAATGGTGATCCTTGATTGATTTACTATATTGGTGTATTTTGCCCTCTGCGCTGGAACTAAAGTGTTGTAATCGATCCCAGAAGAAAAAGAGAGACTCCAGAGAGAGAGAGAGAGAGAGAGAGAGAGAGAGAGAGAGAATCTGCCACAGATACGTTGCCCTTTAAAGCATGTGCCGTTTTCCAGGTAGGAGCTCTTTGAGTCAAGCATTCACACAAGCATGCACATTCACATTACATATAAAACATCCAAAAGGAGAGAGAATGACAGAGATATGGGGCTATTAAATGTGTGCGTGCACCCATGTCTAGGTCTGTATGTGTGTGTGTGTGTGTGTGTGTATGTATGAGCTTCCGCCTGTACATGCATTATGTACATATTGGTGCATCTGTCTGAGTGTGTACTTGTGTGTATGTTGGGGGCTGGTGTCCAGAGGTGAAAGGTCAGAGAGACGGAGAGGACAGGTCAAGAGGATCCAGAGGGAGGAAGAAGTGGCTGGGTGTAACAATCATCAATATGTATTTCTGTGTGTGTGTGTGTGTGTGTGTGTGTGTGTGTGTGTGTGCAGTGTATATAAATGTGAAGTGAATGAGTGTACCTGTAAGTGATTGATTATGTGTTGGAAGAGTGTCAAGTGTGTAGTTATGTATTATGTACATGTCTGTATGTGTGTATGTGTGTATATGTGTTTGCTCCTGTATGAGTGTTTGTTTGTGTGTGTGTGTGTGTGTGTGGGGGGGTGGTGGGGGGGTTGGTAGGTGGGTGGTGATGAATGGCTGACAATCTGCTGCAGCCTGATAGAGGTCATGGAAGTCAACCCTGTCTGTCTGGTTGCTACTGATCACACACACACACGCACACACCGGCAGTCACATGCATCATGCATACCCTCTATCACCTCTCAATATCTATCTCTGCTGCTGTCTGGAGCCAACAGGAGCACCCCACCACACACACACACACACTCCTCCTCCTCTCCTATTATGGATTGTGGCTGACCCTGCTGGTCAATAGAGGTCAAGGCTGGAGAGGGAGCTTGGCCTGTCCATCTGGTCCCGAGGGACACTGGACAACTGGACTCTGAACTAGAGCTTACCACAGACCTACTTTAAAGTTGACGACCATGATCTAAGGAATGGACAGTTTGAATTCTCGTTTACCTAAAAATGGGAATTTCTTGGATTAACGGTGTTTCCATTCAACTGTCAAGCAAATGCAAACAAACTTCTGAAATGGTGCAAATAAAGAAAATGTGAATTAGGTGTGTTACCATCAGCTAGGTTGAAGCAAATAAACAGCTTCCTGTACGTCTAACATAGCTAGGTCTTCATGCTTCATTCTTCAATCAACAAATTTGTTTCCATCGCAATATATCACATCATTTCTTTGTCAACCAAACACTTTTCCACCTCAAGGAAACCTACAAACTGTGTGATGAGTAAGGACTTTTCTATCAACATTTGCTGTTTCCATTCATACCTTCCAACTATTGTCATGTGTCATGTGTGTCAGATTTGAGCAACTGATTGGAGTGTACTAAGCATCAGGTAAGCCATGCTGCTGGAGGATGCATGGGATAGGATCCACATGTAGGGGCAATATAATGCAGCAGTAGATCAAGTTAATGGATAATGTAATGGTACCCACAATTATGATTAACTGGATTGGATCCTTATGATCCATTACATTAACCACACTGGTTTTGTCTCTACTCTACTGCCCAATACATCCACCTGCTCCCATTCCTCCATCTCTCCCCACTTCCTCCCTCCCTCCCTCCTCCTCCTGCCCTCCTCCCTCCTCCCATCCCTCTGTCTACAGGTCCAGATGGACAATGGTCAGTCAGACGGAGGCCAGTTGGCCTTGGTTCTTACAGACGTTGACCTCAGTCAGACCATTAGGATAAGGGACTCTCACAAAACAAATGAATGAGAGAGGAGAGGGAGAGGACAAAGACTAATGAAGAAGAGGAAGAAAGGCGGAAGGGGGTGAGGAAGAGGAATAAATGAAGAAGAAAAGGGGCAGGAGGGATGCTCAGATTAAATCATTAAGATAACTGACTCACAGAGAGCAAAGGGAGGAGGAAAAGAGAGGGAGGAAAAAAATGAGGAAAGATGAGTGAGAAGAATAGTCATTACATCATGACTTTTAAGAGTAGAAAACGTTCTTTGAGATACAGAAAACACAGTTTGAACTTTTCCCGCCCACATCTAAAACTCAAAGAGCAAGAGGCTGCATCAGGACCTAGTCAGAGGTCTGTCTGATTCCCCAGCGGCCTCAAACCGCTAAGAGCTTCACAGCCTCCCGACATGTAATTTGCATCTCTGCTATGGAGGCAGTATTCATTACAAATGGTTTGAGACAACTTAGCATCTTTCAAAAAAAGAAAAATGGTTCAATAACTAATGACAACATATGTGACATGGAGTATTACAGGATGATTTCAGCAAAAGGAAAGCTTGAAAAAGAATATGATTGCACTGATTGGAAGGTAAAATGCATTTTGACACAAACATAACTTTTCATCTGAATTTTAAAACGTTCTGGCTGATAATGGTCAAATGATTCAATTTACTTCAACTTCATATAGATTTTAAGAGTCTAGCTTCCCAACAGTGACAGAGAGGAATCAGACAGATTATACCTTTATCCTAGCTTCAGTTCTGAATGTTGCATCTGTTTTTTCTGAGACTGTAGGTGGATTTCCCATGACCGGCCACTGGCTGGATTAGGGACGCAGATCAAATGAATGAGAAAAGGGTTGGGCTCCCAGAGAGCAGGATAGCCGGAGGACAGGTGAAGAGAGCTGGGGAAGGGGATTAAGCTGCTATAACATCACAAAACGTCAGACTGAGTACGGACAGGTCATTTACTATCTTTACTGACCCGATCTTAACAGGTAAAGTAAACTAGAGTAACCCAACTGGACCCAATAGAAGATGTACACCTGTGTCCACCTGCATCAATATGAAGAGGAATAAACACACAAATGTTACATTCAATGAGTAATATGAATGTAGAATGTGACTGCAGACACATCGACAGCTAAATAAATCAAGCTTCTAACTTTTACCTTGCAAACAGCCATGAGAACAACAAAGTTATTATTAATTATTTAGGTGTGTGTTGGGGGTATTAGCTGCAGGGATGCCTGGCTGCTGCAGGTGATGATGGAAGGTTGTTCAGGAAAAAACGTTTCAGGAGAAAGAAAACAAAAAAAACACTGCCCTCCTGACTAGTTGGCGCCCTAGGCAGCTGCTCATGATGCTGTTGAACACGTGCAGCCTTATGTGAACATATTCACCCCAGACTATTTCCAGTACTAGCCTTGGTTGAAGAAAAACCTATAGAGGCATTTGGAATTGAGGGCTATATGAAGCGAAAACCTAAAAAGGCAGCTAAAAAAAGACATCAGGGACGGGACTGAAAAAGCCTCCACTTGCCCCCCCCCGAGCAAACAGTCTCTTCTTCAGGGATCTCTTGACATTATTGCGTGACTCATCCTTACTGTACAAATGAAATGGTTCAGCCCTCAAATCCCTTTTTCATAATATCCTTTGATTTCACCAAACAAATGACTGCGTGTTCTTCAGGTGACCCCCATCCCCACATAAGACGTTCAATTTCAATGAGCTTAACCTGAAACGACCAACGCAAAATACTTGATGCATCTTTTCAAAGTCGTTTATCCTGACTTAAAATGTACCCATGAATAAGTAAAAAAAAACAAAAAAAAACTGCCACTTAACAAGGACAGGATCGAGAGAGAGAAAAGCACTTACATAATTGACAGGGTTTGCAGTCGGAGCTGATGGCGAGTGGCTTAGCAGAGTAATATTTTGGGAGGCGGTCGCAGGGGAGTTGGTGTGAACTTACTTGCAAGGCCTCCCTACTGGCAAACACACAAAACGTGCACGCTCACACACTCATCTATCTATCTATCCGTCTCTGTCTTTCTCTTACATACACACACACACACACACACACCGACACGCACACACCACCCACAGAAATCACGAAGCTCTGAATGTCAAAGGAAGGGTTCATGAAAAATAGATCAGACTCTCAGTCCCTAAAAGCCAGAGAGACGGGAGGGGCGCTGGGCTGAGGTGGGCGGTGGGTGAAAGGGCGAACAGGCAGGTCAACTATGTAGAGAATGATACACATATATATATATATATAGAGCGAGAGAGAGAGAGAGAGAGAGAGAGAGAGAGAGAGAGACTAGTGCACAGCCAAACAAGAGTTAAATTTTGCTTTTACTGAATTAGAAGCTGTCGGGAGATTAGCAGGTATTTGATGCTGACGTGAAGGTACAGCCGCATCGTCTTTACATCCACATATGGCTGAATCTGTGGAATGTGACAAGTGTTGGCGCTCATACAAAGTGACAAGAGGCACACAGAAGCACTCTGCCTGACCTGGGCTGAGAGAGAGTTCACAACAGAGTTCAGACATACAGTATGGAGGAGCCGGGGGGGGGGGGGAACGAAGACTGAGAACACACAACTGAGGTTGCAGCGAGGAGGGTGAACTAGCAGCCAGTCGCCAGGCAGATGCTGGTTCACTTTACCACCGCCAGCCCCGTGTAGAAGTGTGTTGTACCTTGTGCGGTGTAGACCAGCTCACTGTAGACCATGGCTGGGACGATGGGGGTGGGCAGGTCCTGGAGGAACCCTCTCAAGGCATCAGTCAGAGCCCCCATCTCATACTGGTCCAGATCCACTGCGGCTGGATCTGAGAGAGAAAGGAGGGAGAGAGGGACAGAGAGGCGGAGAGAAGTGTTAGAAATATTACCAAAAAAAAGTGAACTAGCGCAAGCCAAGGGTGTTTCTGGCTGCGGTTGTGGCCAGAAACCTTATATTAAAAACATGTGATTGTGTCAGTGGTAAATCTCGATGTGCACTGCCGGTACCAGCGTGAACTGCCGGTAGACAAAGCAGGAGATAGCGAGCGTGCATGTGTGGCTTCCAACAGATTAGCAAAGGACAAACGACAATACGCCATTGAGCATTGTTCTTGCCCTCCATCTTTCACCTCAACCTTCCTCGTCTCCTCTGCCCCCATTTGTCCTTCCCCCGTTCCTTTTCCTATCCCATCATCTCCTCTCCTCCCCTAGCGTTTCTCCTTCCTCTTCCTCCTTGACCTCCTCCTTCTTTATCTCTCTCCCCCCTCCACGTTAACCTCTTTATCTTCCTACCCCTACACCTCTGCTCCCCTCCCTCCTTCCTCCTTCCCATCCCATGATGTTCCCTAATCCCTAATATTTTCGGCCCCTTCTTCCTCCTTCCACCCTCTTCCCTTCCTCCTTTTTATCCTTTCTTCGTCTCTCCTTCCTTCTCCTTTTCCATTTCCTCCCCTCTTCCTTCCTTCCACTCTTCCCCATCCCATCCACTCTCCTCCCCCCCTCTCTACCCATCCACCTCTCCCCCTGCGCTCCTCCTCCACCCCCTGCACCATATGCCAGACTCTCTGGAGTCAAAGCGGTTGTTAAATCCCATTGATTTCCCCCTCCAACTAATGCTTGAATAAACTTCACCAATCACCACAGGCCAATAAACCAAACCCATTCATATCAATGGATGACCTCTTCACATCTTGGCAGTGAGGCCTGCGTTATATAGGGTAGTGATTTGTCTGGGGATTTGATCACCCCAGGACCCAAGCCAAGTAAATCTGGTGCCCTGGGAAAATATATTCATATACTTTTGTCTTGTGTGGGAAAACATTTTGATAGATTTTTGATTTTTGTTGGATTGGAAGAGAGTAAAATACTGTAGCTGTGTGAGATTGGCAATGTATTTGGTGATTGCATTGGTTTGGCATGGTGAGGTATTTTGCTGTTGATGTGGTAGTTTGGTAGTGAAGAGTAAATTTGAATATATACATTTTAGAGTGATTTCTTTTATGGGGTTGGTAATTATAATGGCGATAATAATAACAACGATGACAATGATGGTGTTAAAAACGCCTTAGTGTTAGTTTGCTATATCGACACAACTGTGGGTATGTAACATTGTGCAATATTGGCTAGTGGGGATGTTCACTGTACTGATGTTGTTGCCTGTATTTACAGTTACAGGACTGCCAATAAAGCAGGCCTGACAATGTAGTGGCTAGTCATGAGTTAGTTATGATGTTAACACTCTTTGTTGTGATGTTGGAAGAATAACAGCTAGTTGTACAGTCTTCCTGAGGAGGTTGGCACCAGTAGTTATGATGTTGACAATACATTATGTCTGTGTAATCACGTTGACAATATGATATGTCAACAATACACTGGCTCTATATTGAGCTTGGCATAACGGTGGTTAGTTCCTGCAGACCCTACAGTGAATCTGTGATGGACCAGAGAGTAGTGTCAAGTCTATTTTTAGGCGGTATACTTTCAACAGCGGTGTTGTCACAACACCAGATCTTTGGACGTCAGTACCGATACCAGTCCAAGTATCATTTTAATTAAAAAAGTTCAATGAAGAATATGTTTCCCGTAGGACACATTTTGCTGAGACACAACTTCCCCTCCGCCAACTGCAAAATGGCACAGATGTTCAAAGGGAGCACAATCATCTGGTGCGTGATTTCCTGGTGAAGTGTAAGATAAACTTGTAAGATGAATCTGTACATAAAAATGATTTTACAAAACTGTAGGCAAGCTGACGATGGTAACGCCCCTGAAAGTCCCAGGGCGAGACTAGAATGACTCACTTTGGGTCCCACACTGAAAAAGCTGAAGAGGCCCATCTCTAGCGGGTTATGTAAGAGGGGTGAGGCGAGGTGTGCCAGACAGCAGTAAGCCATGCAGGCCGGGGACAGGCCTCAGTCAGCAGGGCTGCTTTAATCACACCTAATGAAACAGACTCTGACTCCGGGGCCCCTGCCAACGCCACATCATTACACCACTCGCTGGGGGATTGGCAATGAGAAATCCCCAGATCAATTCTCTTCCTCTCTCTCTCACTTGTTCTCTCTATCTATCTCTCTTCATCCTCTCTCTCTCTCTCTCTCTCTCTCTCTCTCGTGATGTCTCTCTAGCCTTCTAGTGTCTCTGCAGGCTTCGCAGACCGTCCCCTTACTCTGTCCATTTTTTTCTCGTGTTGTCACACCCTCCCCTTCTCTCTCTCTCTTTCTTTCTGGCTGCCCAATTCCTTTCTGCTCCACTGGCTGTCCAGAATCCAAGAAAGTACTGTACAATACCCCCCTTTCCCCCCCCCCCGTCACACAGCCCCTCTCATCACACCCCCACCCTGCCAATTTTCTCTCTTCTCATCCCTCTCCCAAACTCTAACTCCTTTACCAACCTCTCATCCCGACGCCAGCTCTCCACTTGTTCTCAGAGGAGAGGAGATGTGGCATCCCAAATAACAAACAGCTGTTTAATCTACAGCAAAAAAGGATTAGCTCCCACGGCGCGGCTAACGCAACGTCCCCCCCCCCAACATGCCAGCACAAACTGGGTTCAGAGCCAGAGGCCTGTCGGGACACTTCCACCAAGGTGAAGTGTTCATGCTGAGGGACAGGTGAGCGAGCGAGTAAGACAACCTGCTGAGGTCATGGGTGACAAGCTCGCCAAAACTTCCTCTCATAATATTTTAGGTACTTTAAAATCTCGTCTCACTTTTTCCCCCCATCCAGGATCCACACATCCATTTTTTGTAATCTGATCGCGCAAAACCACATACAATTCAGGTGTAAATGCAAGATGCAGTGTCAATCCGATCCAAACCACCAGTCAGTGATGCATTTTGCCACTTCACCCAGGACCCATGTTGATGCCAGATGTAACGGGGGTCTGAGACAGAGATTTAGTGATACAGATACATTAGAAAAAAGAGAGGGAGGGGACAAACATCAGTGAAGCCTCTGGGAATTAACTGTCCTGTCCTCCCCCCACTACCCTGTAGTAAGAAGAAATAGTGGGAACACATCTGTCTCTCGGTGTACTCTTGATGGAGAAATGCCTGTCAGAATTTGGGGTCGTTTCCATTGGCCTGTATACATGAGGAGCTATTTTTCAACTCTGATTGCTGCTGCTTTAATCCAATCCTGCTCTGGGGAGAATTGGAATGACATTGACCTCCAGCAACACCAGGGTGCATCATCATACTCTATCTCCCTCAAGTAGACTCTCTCACACACACACACACACACACACACACACACACACACACACACATACACACACACAGCAGGACGACTGATAAGATTTGCAGGTTTAAGTCATGTTTGTTTGCCAGGCTCAGCATTTAACCAATGTGATTTTAAGATGGACCACGTCCTGGATGCACACAAACAAACACACATATCCATACGTATCGATCATCTTCCTGTATCTTCACCCTATATGTGTGTGTTTCTCCTTCTGTTCCTCTTCCTCTTGATTCAGTTGGTGGGCGGGCCTACATAGAAATCGTCTGGACCAAACCTTTAGCATGCACTATTGCTCTTCTGACAAAATCAAACGTGAGGGAAAGCACACAATATATTAAATCACACGCGCAGTACCATACCGACGTTGTGCACTAAAGATAAATTATTGGCCTGTGTTTACCACATAAGCAACCGTGGGTGGGTGATTGATCATCGGGGGGTGTTTTTCATTAATTAGGTGTACTTTGACAAAGGTCTGAAAACCAACAAAGACTGACAGAGAGAGAGAGAGGTGTGTGATTCACATATGAGTGTATTTGAGTATTGAGTATTGGGGAATTTTACTTATGAATGCTACCAAGGCAAGCAACGGCACCACCCAGGCCCACCCAGGCCCACCCAGGCCCACCCAGGCCCACCCGTGCTACACGCCTGTCTTGATTTCCCTTTCAATTAACTCACACACACAGAGACAGACTAATTTCCTCACCTCACCCCATCACTCAGTCAGCGTCAGGGCTTTGTCTGAGATTGGCTATGGATCAGTCCGCAGATAGGTAGACGAATGAATGGATGGGTGGATGGATGGATGAATGAATGAATGACTGGACTAGGGATGGGTCAATAGTCGGGAACAGAGCCTATATTGGATTGCTGCATCCTACAGAGAACCTAATTGATAGCCTGGTTGACAGGCTTGGATGAGAGTGTGTGGTTGGGATTGCTGTACGTGTATGTGTGTATGCATATGTGTGTGTGAAAGCATTAGTGCGAGTGGCACGTAGATGAAATAGTGTGTTTATTTTTATTTTTTTTCACACTTGTGAGGCTGGATTTCAACTTATAATCAGAGGGCCCAAGACACTGTATGGGTTCAAGTGAAAACCCCTTGAGATATTACATTATTCCTATGACCTTGGACAATAGTCTAAGATAAAAGAGTCAAGCGCTAGTACACACAGAGGCACACAACACACGTACAGCTACAATATTATAAGCCTTTCTAAATAACCTACTGCAGGAGGTATGACCTATTAAAGTAGCTGGTCAAGGTCAGTAACATTAGTAAGATTTACCTCCCTATGGTTACCCAGCTAACCACATTACATCGCCACAACGTTGTGACAACATAATAAGACAACCAAAGTTTTGGCATGTGATGTTACGTTGTCACTACCAGAAATGTAGTGGTAATGTCATCAATAGGGAGCCGGAGCGGAAGTTAACCAAGACTGCCCACTGGTTTACTAGCGGCTAGGTGGCTAGCGCGTTCTTATATCAACTAAACAAAGCAATAGATTTGGTTCAAAGTCAACTTGCAGCACTGTAATGTACATATTAGAATAGGCAGAAGTGAACCAGAGGCGGGCAGAAGCGACGTCAACGTCTTCCTATAGTGGAGGGGTTTATCTCAAGATATGTTCAAAGTTATTCATTCATTCATCATTTGTAATACCATAAATTGTATTATCAATTTAAGATCCATCTAATATAATGGACCGATAATCAGTGATATCATTAATAATAATATTGTCAATTTCAATCAAGTAACATTCATTTTCATTTTCATCAGTGTCAGTAATGTAATTTGCAGTAACATCTCTATCATCTCTTGGTGCTGCACTACGTCTCCATGTAGCAGAGCTCATTGATTGGTAGCAGCCATTAAGAGTGGTGCCAAGGCACACTACTGTTATGGACTCTAATATCCAAGGCACTGCCACAGATAGCCAACACTGTTTCAGTTCTACCTGATATCAAAACATTGTAAATAGTTTGTTGTAGAATTATGCATTGACATGTAACTTAGAACGACATTTGTAACTGTTGACAGCGGCAGCTAGTCTGAGACCACAAGGTTTTACCCGGCGATAGCCATTTATCACCTTTCCATATCAATTAGTGAACAGCTGCCTCAGCGCCTTCAAGAGCAGAGTCAGCAGCTGAGTCAAGCAGCCACATATAGACAGCAGAGGACCAGAGGTTAGGGAATTTTGGCCTTCAAATTAAAAGCCTTGAATTTCGGTCACTTTTGAAAAAAATGTATTAATTATATATATAGGGGTGCACAGAATATTTTGGGAAATACCCTCAATTGTACGTTAATTTACTACAAATTCCTCCTTAAATGTATTCTTCACTTTCACTTTCTCTTGACACTGTTCTTGACACTTTAGGCTCAACACTGGTACAAGTTCACTTAACACAGAGCATGCATGGATAGTTCAGGCATGATCTGTGCTATTTTCATGGCTTTACCAACCCTGTGTGAGAGATTAAAACTATCTTGACATGCATCTTCATAAAAGTTAGTAAATAAAAAAGATAGCAGGAACATAGCTTTTGCCGTCTCACTGGGTTTGCTCATAACTTGTAACCTGAACACCTAGCCAATGTCGTCAGATGTCGCCAGACGTCGTGTTATGGTGACGTTATGTAATGTGTTAGCTGGGTAATCTCCTCAAAATGTAAAACATCCCCTTAAGAATAAAATAGATCAAGGGCTTTTATTTCCCTCCAAGTAGTAAACAAGACACAATAGAGATCGCTATTAAAGAATGCTATGTACTAAGCTGGTCAAGGCTGTCATATTACAGACTGACACAGGCCCAAAGATTGCACAATAAATATGAAATGAAAGACAAAATGCAAAGCCTGTTTGAATTCATCCAAATAGTTTTTGGCGTCAGTGGAGGGAGACATTAAAGGGTGGAACACAGAATGTACTCCCATTATCTCCAGGTACAATATACATAAGTCATATCATAGATCTTTCATAAATGACCCAGTGAATGACCCAGTCACTGTTGCATTGAAGGATGCCTTGTACTAAGTCGTCCAAGGCCGTAACATTAAGAACTGAAAAAATGGAAAGACATGTTCTCACTCAACTTGAACTTGAGCCACAGAGAGATTTGAAGAACAAAAAAAATAAAACCAATTCCCTATTCATTCCCAATGAAGTCATCAAAGACGGCAATATGCCTTAATCAGATAAAGCTGCACTTTAATGCAATATACAAAATCTTGTGTTTCTCTCTGTGCACTAGTGTGCTGTGTGAGTGCATGGCTGTGTGCTTGTGCATGTGCACCCTTGCAGAAGCATTCCAATAAGAATCTCATTACTCTACAAAAGCCGTGTGATCATCTGCTCTCCGCCAGCAGTAGAGCACCCCGATTGAGTTGAACAAGCAATTTTCAGAGGGAACATGTAGATTCACACAAAATGGAGGGGGGGAAAAGAATGCAATTCAATCCAATGGGGCCATGGAGAAGTTGGTCCTGGGTAATCCAATAGCAGTGATTAAACTAATGGAGCCAATCAGAGAGAGAGTTGGAGGTTCATATGGGGAGAACAGGCTGTCAAAGAACTTGAATAAGCATTCCCATTCAAATGAACATTGATGGAGGGCTGTTTAAGTGGGACACAACAAAATAGCTGGGTATATTGGACACAACATTCTCATGGTAGCAGTGTTTCTGAAGCCTGCACACTGTTCACACCTGGCACAGTTATATCTAGAACCAAATCTCAAAAGCGTATGTTTACCGAATTACACAAATAGAAAAATGTGTGTCAGATTCATAGACAACCTGACTGCAACTGAAATTAAGCTGGTTCTAAAAGAGAGGATGAAATGATTAAGATCAACATTCACCAAATCAATATAACTTCAATAAACTTATCAATGCATAAAAGTCCACTACATACACAGGTTTCTACAGGTGTTCGCAGTGCTGGGAAGAAAATAAATCAAACAAGAAGAACATCGCACATCAAGATCATTCAAATGTTTTGACATTTTGATACAGGCAGGAAAAAAGTCGAGTCAGCATCCAGTAGTGGCTGAGGCAAGTCCAACATGTCAAGAAAGTGGTCTTCTGATCACATATATCACCTATAAGGAACCAGAATATAATAAATAGACCGTATTTTGCACACATGATGCAGATGAAAACATGTGTCTTGATAATGCTTGATAATGGGAAAAATATCTTTTAAAGCAGAGAGAAACAAAGGAAGGGTTGATGCACCACAATGCAGAACAGGGACAGTGGAGTGGTCATGGGTCTGCTGATTCAGGAAGATTCATGCATTCCTAAAAGATAGAATGATAGGGTCAGAGACTGAGAAATCATTGTGTGTGTGTGTGTGTGTGTGTTTAAGAGAGACAAAGAGAGACAGTGTCAGGAAACGAAAGAAAGAAAGAAAGAAAGAAAGAAAGAGATAAGGAGAGAGAGAGAAGTAAAAAGTCAGGAGGTCTTGGTCGTAAGACACAAGGTTATCAGAGGCTAACTCAAAACTACAGCAGAGCATATGTTTGTGCATGTGTATGTACACACACAACCACACACACCCTGTTAGAGTTGTGATAGATATAAGAGGTGACAGACTTCGCAGAACACACACACACACCAACACACAAGCCTATAGTCTTTCACTGGTGGAAAACATCAGCGGTGACAGACTATGTAACATTTACAGCATGATGCTCTCACCTATTTTAAAACATCGCCACAAACCCGAGCCACGTGAGCAATAATCAGCCGACCTTGGGACGCGCTCACGTAAACTTTTCAATAAGGTGTCAGCCGCCTCAATAGAAACGCATCTCGTCTCGGAATGTAATACGAGGAAATCGTTTGAAAGCTTTCACGAGTGTACCGTGTCCTTGCAGGGCAATCTGTTTGAATCAACTCTTGATCTATGTTGCATGTTACCCTCACTCTCTCTCCACATGTATACAGTTTAATAAAGCAGAAATGCCATAAAAGCAATACTGTAAGTGTCTGTCCACTCATTCCAAATGGGCAGCATTATGGCCATTTGAGTTTTACTATTTTTCACAAGGTAGAAGGTACGTGGAATCATTACTAATACAGTACATGTGCATGCTTCTCTGTATGTATATATATATTTTAGGGCTGTCAAAATTAACGCGTTAATCCAGATTAATTAATTTGCATGATTAATTTGATTCAAAATTTTAACGCAATTAACACATACTCAAAATCCCACAATTCCACTCACTGGCGCGGATTGGTGCTCCAACGCTATCTGGCGGCAGAACCAACTCGATAAAGATGGACGACTCTAAACAACATATTGGCCCTCTCGATGGGAAGTTTGAGTACAAAAAAACCCAAGACGGGACAATCGACCGACATAAAGTAGTTTGCACACTCTGCAGGAAGGAGTTTTCGTTTCACCGAAGCACTTCCAGCTTAAAGTACCACATCAACGCGAAGCATACATTAGTCGGGGATTCCTCTGCAAGTACTTCGGCGACGCCCAGCTTGCGCCAAACCACCCTTTATTTTGATATCTGGACACCATATCTGTTCTATAGTTTAAATAAAACACATGTTAAGTGTATATATCGCCTTCTGTCATGAGTTTTTTTGCCCCCACAAAATGAAACACAATTAATAATGAATGGGTATTAATCGTGATTAATCTAAATTAATCCACAGCGGCCCTGTGATTAATCTGATTAAAAATTTTAATCGTTTGACAGCCCTAATATATTTGTATATGTGTGTGTGTGTGTCTATGTGAGTTTGTGTCCATGTATAGAGCGCAACAGTGACCGCCCACTTTTTTTACAGCTCTGGTTCCAGAAGTAAATTTCCCATTAATTTACTCCATAGACATTTCAGAAAATCCTTATATGAAGAGTTTTAAGGCTGGAACCAAGCCAACCAGCTAGACGATGAATCGTGACCATAAAACATTTGATTCTGAGCAAAAAAAAGATCGGAAAACGGAAGAAAAGGCAAAGGTACAAGTGTACATAATTATTTTATGAAGTGAAGGAACTACTCATCCCATAAACCATTGCGAATGATACTTTTCCAAAAACCTCCAAACTAACGATAGTTTAGCGCGCTTCTTCTTGAATTTAACATTTGTCAATAGTATAGTGTTGATATTGTTGTTGTTTTGTGTGCGTATATATAGTGTTTCATATAGTATAGTGTAAAGTGTTGTCATCGACATGGTACAGTGATTCGTTCCAGCTGCATAGGATAAGCAATAGTACACTGAGAAAAAGCAACATTTTTTATTTAAGACTGAAAGGCAACAGTTCACCATATTAAAGATATTTTAAGGCCTTGAATTGAGATAATCCAGCTTAATGGAACTTTCTAAGGACCTGCAGACACCCTGGGTTTATTTGTGTGTTTGACTGCCTTTAAGTCTGCAAGAATCCTTTTGTAAGTGTTCACTTTATATGTCATGTGAAGGTATTTTCTGTGTGTATTCTTGTTCCTAAGAACTCCTACCGGTGTCCTGTATGTGGCGGGAGCAGATCCGTGGCAGATTTCACACTTTTACAGCTCTCTCTCTCTCTTTCTGTCTTTCTCTATCCCCCCCCTCTACCACTTTCTCTCTCACGGTGATGAATTTGGATGGGATTTGCCAGAGTTTTTCCGGCGTGTCTTGCTGTGACTCCTTCCATTAGGAGATCAAAGGCCAGAGTGGATGCATCTTGACTGGGTTCAGCATGAGTAGTCCTCATCTCCACCCAGCATTAACAACATCAACCAGGGACAGACACGTGTGTGTGTGTGTGTGTGTGTGTGTGTGTGTGTATGTGTGTGTGTGTGCATAGTGTTGGTTTTTGAAAGCTTGTATAATATTCTTTCCGGAAGAACAGCTATTTGATCACAGTTATTGGATGGCGAGACAGAAAGACAGGTAAATTGATGCACTGCCAATGGAGCATACGGATTCTTTCAACTCATATTTTAACCAGGCAGGGTGTCAACACTGGACGCTCACACCTGCATGTCAGGAAAATCATTCCAGAGATCCGCTGAGCCACTGCAGCAACAGTTTGGGAAAATTAATCTTATTTTGAGTGACAAACTTGACAGCACCCTGCCAATAGACCACACAGCTCAACTGTGTGACAGAAGCTATTCTTAGAGTACGTCCACACTAAGCCGTTTACATTAGAAAATGGCGTTTTCGGGTCTAGCGTTTTTGAAAAGCTCACCGTCCACACTGGACCACCAAAAACGCATTCCTCCTTCCACGGGCATGGGCAGACCACTCGGCCGCTCAGCAGGAAATGTATCCACTAGGGAGAGCGTTTTCGAAAAGGCCAAAATGGCTTAATGTGGAGGTAGCCTTACTTACAGTACCAGCCTGGGGGAGTAGTTGCACATACAGCAGATACAGACACAGCGGGGTGTTGCCTAGCACATCTGCACTCCTACACCGTTGAGCACTGACCAGCTCAAGGTTCAGCTTCAACTGACAAGGGCAGTACAGACACAATGGAGTCACATGCCTGGATGAGGTGTGGGGGTGGCACAGCAGGTGCAGGCAGACATATTGCACAGGCCTTGTTGACTATAGAGTCCATAGAGGACATGCATACCAGCACTACCTGTATTTATTGACTGTAGCAGACAGACAGAACAACCTGGATCAAAGACAAGGTGTCAGTTCTGACCGGCTACTGTGAAGGGCACTACGCAGGGCAGAAGGACGATGTACAGTTACAAGATAGATTTGTGTGCTTTAGGAAGGTCTGTCTGGGCTTTCTAAAGTTTTGCATTTCTATATGATTCAAAGCAGGCGTGTTTGGTTTCTCTCTTCCAAGGGCTGCTTCCAGGAAACGTTTTTCCTCGAAAATCACAGATCAAACGGCATGTTTACGTGTGCATGTTAGTGACTTCCCACACTTTGTGCACTCTGGTGAGTCAAATTTTTATGATTACATATTGAAAAGGCCTCCTTATTATCGCAGTATAAAAAAATGCTAACAAGGACTTTACCCATTATCCATGTTACTTAGTTTAATACAAAAGAAAATATACCATTGTACATTGTTTTGCATCTTGCTGCCAAGAGAGATGATTCGCCAGCTTGGCAATCGCTTCAAGTAAACCAGTAGTGCTTTTGATTCCATTTGGAGCTGGAATTGGCTCTGGCAACGCCCACTTGGCCCACTGTGGAGGCTATTGAGTTGCCACTTGCTGTGTGGGTGGTTATGAGATTACACTAGAAATCAAACTTTCTGTGTGTGTCTGTCCGAGTCTGTACATTGTTATCTCTAGGGGGGGGGGTCTGGCTTTAAAAGTGGCCACTTCTTCACAGAGACAGAAAAAGAGAGAGAAAGAAGAAAATAGTGACAAGACTCTTTTCTATTTGGTGTGTGTGTGTGTGTGTGTGTGTGTGTGTGTGTGTGCATGAGTGCCTGTGTTTCTCCACTGAGGAGATAATAAGGACTTGGTCTGAACCCAGTGAACTTGCAGTGTGTACATATTGCATACAGCCAAACAGTTCCCAGTATATCACTGCTGCTGGGTGTGTGCACGTGTGTGTGCACGTGTGTGTGTGTGTGTGAGTGCGTGTGCGTGTGTGCGAACCCGCTCACCTCTCCGTCTACCCATCTGTCCTTGGCATTCTTATCACACACACTTGTATCACAACACAGACTCAGAGAGATGCAACAGGAGGAGAGAGAGAAAAAGTAAAAGAGAAAGAGAAGAGAGAGAAAGCTGCAGAAAGACTGAAAAAGGCAGACAGGACTGAGGGAGAAAAAAAAGAAACTGAAAGAGCGACAGAGAGACAGAGAGAAAGACACATCAAGAGATTAGACTCTAGCTTGTGTTTTGAGAACAGAAAGAAAATCGCTGATCTCGGCTCGTTCAACAGACAGAAAGAACAAGATTCAATAATAGTTGAGAGAAAATAAGCACTGAAAGAATAAATCAACCCAAATAATGAATAAGGCCTCCAGACATCAAAAGCACACGTCTCAAATAAAGTTGTGTTTTAGTTTGCTTGGTCCGTCTCACAGATTCAATTTATGTATTTTTTATTCTCATTTTTTAATTTTTCATTTCACACGTGAATTTCAGAATCTGATACTCCTCCTTCAGCTCTCAAGATGATTGTCGTTCTCCAGTTGACCCAAACGAGTTTGAGTAGAAGTGGTGCCCCAATGGAAACAGGGAGAAAACCCATTACATAAAATAAGTTGACATCTTCTGACTTACAGACCACAAATGTTGTTATTGTAGAGATGTTATTGTAAAAAAATAAAATCTATTAATCCATCAAAAACTAAATTCCCATATATTGTTCAGTTATTTATGTCAGAAAGTACTTGGCAATTAAAAATATTTAATTTAAGAAAGTGTGTGTGTGCCTCCTTTAATAATAATTATTTAATAATTATTTGATTTAATTATTTGATTTAATTATTTTATTTTATTTAACCGCCACCACCCAAAACACTGTAAATTATTCCTACTCTATGATCTTGGATACTCTACTTACACTGGATACTTGGATACTCGACTGTACATTAGAAAAATCCATTTGAGTTTATTAAGCAGAATCAACAGAGCAGCCAATCTCTTGGTGATGTGATCAAGAGACAAATCCCGGAGCTGCAGTACTGAGTAGGACTCCAACTGCTGGGGGCATTGTTTCCCCAGCTGATTTTATGAGGACATCGGCACATTTTCTTCCTCATAACTGTTAGCATAATAAAAATAAAAGCCAATGTGACGCTCGAACAAACACCAATCAACTCCACTGAGTCACTCCCCCACATTATTGTCAACAGAGCAGCACCAACTTTTGCCTCCTGATGACATCAATGAAGCCTCGGATTTCTGGTTCGCATCTTCAGGGTTAAATGAGTGTAAATGCAGTGTGTGCAGGAGCATGGACTTCAATATTAGTGTTATTTGTGTGTGTGTGTTGACTGGGAGGAATTGGCTGGGGTAAACAGAGAAGGCTGATGGCGAGTGGAGAGAGTTAGAGAGAGGAAGAGAGAGAGAGAGAGAGGCGAACAAAAGGAGAAAGAAGAGAAAAAAATATATAAAGATCTCTCTGTCCCGGTCTCTCTCCCTCTCTATGTGTCTAACAGACGGTCTATCCACGGGTATCGGTTTAGTCGTTCATGTTACAGAGCAACATATGGCCGAAACCAGAATCTAGGACAGGAAGTGGGCAGGAGGAACAGACAGACAGGGAAAGAGGAGACAAACGGAGAGACAGGTATACGGCAAGTAGGCAGAGAAACAGACGGGCACTGTAGCTGCAACGATGGATCATAGAGTGACAGACAAGACAGACACACACACACACATGCATGCAACCAATACATACATACATACATCAATTACATAAATAGATGAATAGATCTTTTGTACGGAGTGTGTGTGTCACGCTGTGCAGAGTCCTGCTTTGTCATCAGACAACACACCAGCACTGTGCTAGAGATGACATCATCGACTCGGATGCAGTAACCTCATTCATTCTGCTGGGAGGAGAGCCGGAGCAGCGGAGGACAGCGAGAGTAAGAAGTTGGAAGGCGTTATATCGGACTTATATCCGCGTGTGTGTGCGATCACGTACATTTATGTATTTCCTAGGATTAGACCGGCATATCGGTTTGCCAATATATGGGGCTGATGTCTGTTGTTTATTAAAAATCGTCCAGTCAGTGTCGTCCACCTCCGATAGGATTGATCAATACCGCACTGGCTGCATGTGGGAAGCCGTTGACCTGAAATGATTGTAATGCCAAACAAGCATGCATTATTATGCTTCACAGTATCCTGGGTTTCAATGGAGAGTTTTAGTATCCTACAGTCTTCAAAAACCCATATGTGTCGCATTTTAAAAAGCACGCTGCAAATATAAAGTTTGGATTCTACCGACACACAAACAACTGATGGCCGCTTTCATTAAGCACACACAGACGTACAGCTTTACATCCTCTTTGCTCTTCGAAGTGAAAAAAGATATACAACTGCCAGGAACCAATGGATGCCATTGACGGTTGCTGACAGTTGCTGAGGATTAAAAAAGATGTTTTCCTTTTAACTGCATTACTTTTACTGCATTACTGCAACAAAGCACCACTGATTGGCATCTCACAGCTTTACCAAATGACTCCATCAAACCATGCACACACACACACACACACACACACACACGCACAAACAAACTCACACACACAGGACTTAAAGAGGAAACATATAATAGCTTAGGGCTGCGGAAGTGTGTGTGTGTGTGTGTGTGGCAAGGAGGCGTGCAGGAGCGGCGTGCACTTGCATGCTCCCCAGCTGACTGTAAAAATGCTCGTTTCTAATAGGTTATTGACAGGAGCCAGAGGAAGATGATGACATCACCTCTAACCAATAGGAGAGCTGGGACGAACAGACAGACAGAGGGATGGAAAGACACAGGGATGGAGGGATGGATGGAAGAAAGGATGAAGAGGTGGCGGAGGGATGGAAGAGAGGAGCGCTTTTAATTTGTGTTTTGCTGAACTCAGCGGGTCCTGTCACCGAGGTAGGGAGGGGAAAAAGGGATGGTGATGAATGAGTGAATAAAAAAGGGAGAGAGCAAGAGATATAGGATGAGAAAGGGAGGGAAACAGAGAGAGAGAGAGAGGCAGAGAGAGAGAGATGGGAAGAGTACATAAAGGAGGTGCAGTGGAATAAAAGACTATGTAATGGATCTCGGGTTGGAGACAGAGAATGTGTATGTCTCTATCTGGCTTGTTAGCAGGTAGCATAAAGGAATAGAGGATTACTTGGGAGGAGGAGAGGACAGGAAGGGAGGACAGGGAGGAAGTCTAAGTCTCCATCTATCTGCCTGGCATTTCAAACTAATAGGTGGAGTTGTGAGGAGAGTGAGAGGAGGGGCTGGAGGGAGAGGAGGAACGAAGGGGAGAAGAGAAGGAGAATGTCTGGATCTCTCTTTGTGTCTGTTTCCAGTGGACGAGTTAAAGTTTGAGATATCATTTCACATTAAATGGTTGGAGTTTGTGTGTATGAAGGAGGGAGAGACAGTGTGGTGGAGGGGACTAGGGTGCAGCGTGCCCTTTGTTGTCTAGTTGTGTGTATGTGTATATGCTAGTGCATTTCTGTGAGCACAATTTGTGTGCAGAACACAGTATATTCTGTGTACAGTCTGAGCGATTGCCAATATGAGTCATCGTTTCCAAAACAGTCTGCCCACTCTGTGCCAGAAAAGTTGGCACTGTGTGTGTATGTGTGTGTGTCTGTGTGCGTGTGAGCGTGTGCATGTGTCTGCAGTATGCACGTAATCACCGTACACATTCTTACCCCAACTGGGGCGAAACATGCACACACACATACAAATACACACGGCCGGTATGCATGTGCATGCATCCACGCGCAGACACACACACACACAAACAAACAAAAACCAAGCAGTGACCAAAAAGCATATATGCACACTCATGCATGAACACACACACACACACACACACACACACACACACACACACACACACACACAGACATACACACAGAGTTACCGGGCCAACACACTGAGCACTGTGTGGGCACGGCAGAACCAACCGGCTAAAAAAGGCTAGCTATCACCATGGCAACGACCAGGCCGTGTACCAATCGGAGGTCGACTTGATGAGGTAATGTTCTAGAACGCATTCTGAGCCTGTCTGACTCTCTCTCTCTCTCTCTCACACACACACACACACACACACACACACACACACACACACACACACACACGCAGATCAATTAGAAAGAATCTGAGGCCATGGAATAGCATGAGAATTTCCGTCCTGTGTAACAACTCCCTATTACATAACAATATTCCATAACCCACATACACACAAATGCACACCAAAACAGAGAGAGAGAGACTCATAGGACTTACTGCACCATACAGTTTAAGGTATGATACACTTGCCTGCAGTATGATGAATGATTGAGGATGCATCATGCCCTAATACCGCTTACAAAACCAGCTAAGAAACATCTGACCAGTTCTGTAACATACTGATCTGATATCATCCATTTCACTTTGATGTGTAGTGAACATGTTTTGACTGCACCCCTAAGCCATAACTGACCATCCTGTTCCCCATAAGGTCTGTCATCTATAGATGACTGTCAGGCATAGATAGATAATAAGGAAAACAAACAATGAATGGAAGGAGCTTATTGTGGTCCGTCGCTGAAACAAAGAGATTTTACTAGAGATATCAGTATCTCTAGTTCGATACACACAAATTTGAATGCTTGATTTGAATCCACCGATTACATTAATTGGCAAAAAATACAAATATTATCAAGGTTAAAGCTGCATTTTTTTATCAGTCTAGTTCATGAAGTGGGGCCTGCGACAGAGAAAACTGGCCCATCCCTGATCTGTTCAAATAACAGCTGACATTTTAGCAGTTTAACAGAAAAGGCTTGGTCCATATAAAGGTCAGATGAACAGCCCACTTCTAGGATCAAGACCTCTCCTCGACCAGCGTCTACAAAAACATCAGGGTTGTTGGCCATGTTGGAAAATACATCATGGTTAAACCACATCGGCATCACACAGGAATGTTTGTACATCGTCACAGTACTTGACAGAACATCTCTGATAGCAGCAGCAACCAGGTCAACGATACGGTCAGGTCGAGCAGTGTACAGACCTTTCTATGTATTAGCATTCGTTATCCGTGCAACTGACTCTAGTTGTTGTTCAGTTTCAGAGTGCAACATACAGTGTGGGTATGTCTTTCAGGGTACCATGGCAACACCTTAGCAGGACATGTCCTCACCTAAGGCAGCATGTTGGTACATAGAATGGGACACAGAATGAACAGCACAGTCAAGGCAAGCTAGTTTCCCCTGCATCCTCAACCCGGTCCAGTGAAGTCTTGTCTCTGTCAGTACACCGAGGAGGGCCCTCCTAGATGTTTGGTGGTGTAGTGTGTGCTGTGCATCGTAATCGATAAACAGAGGCCTCTACAGTGACCACTGGCCTCAGAGACCACTTCAGATTGAGCGGTTGAGACCTTGTCCATTTTAGCTTTATTCCAGTCCGGTTGCACAGGTCATTTAGATCTGGTCAGCCTGACCAAACTCCAAAGCCAAAGTCTTTCCTTCTGAAGCCCAGGAAATGATCCTGGTTGTTATTGGCTACTGGGACCTTCCTCCTCCGAAGGTCCAAAAGGAGAGAAGCCCTGGCTAGCTACTGGAGTGTTGTATCATCGCTGGTTAAGCTAGTTGCAGTGTAAATCCACTAAACTCTGATTGGTTTACCCATTATTGTAAATGATGGGGGTCTTGGATTTATACCAGCGGTTGACACACACTGCTAAATTGTAACCTCCTTTTTGTGCATTTTTCCATATACCTTCCATCTCATCTGCTGCACAACTCAAAGTGACAAGTTTGACAATAAGAGTGAAAGACAAAGATATACATGTGTAACAACAAGCACTTCGAGGCAGAGGCAATGTTCCCGCTCCCTTTTTCTCACTTCCTCACTCTCTCTTCAGGTTATCACACAAAGAGCCATCAGAGCGAGGATCTCACCCCGCAACGTTTGAGCCAAACTTGTCGGTGAGTATGTGCATATAACCAGCCACATGTCAGCATGAATCCATGCACAAGCTACCGTTTTCATATATATTCCATAGGATCTGTCCATGCATATTAAGCCATTTACTGTATTCTCATGCATGAATCCAGCGTGAGTCTGGTATGTCAACGGCTCTTTTTCTGTGCATAGGATTTTCTCATGCAGTCCCCTTTCTGTCTGAACATATATATGTGTGTGCATGTCAAGCCTGCATGCTAAATTCCTCTGTGTGCCTACATGTCAACTCCTTTCAGTCAATTGCTTTGAGTATGTGCATATCTTTGCCCCCATGCTGACCTCCCACCATTGCCCAAGGAGGTCAGGTGTGTGTACGTTTTGTGCATATATGGGCATATACAGACGGGTGACACATTAAAGGAAAAACCTGAATAAACAAGTGGAGAAATATAACGAATTTTGGATCAAGATGGCTAGAGGAAAACATCTAAATGACTTTGAAAGAGGGTTCATTATTGGGGCACAGATGGCAGGGGCTTCAGTCACAAAGACTGCTCAGCTGGCTAGTGCTTCAATAGGAACAGTGACTAAAGTGACATCTGCATTTAGATCTATGGGAAAGACAACAGTAAATAGTGTCGGATATTGTGGTCGAAAGCGCACATCCGATGACCGTGATGCTCGCTCATTAGTGTGATATGTAAGGAAAAACAGAAGAGCAACTCTTCCTCAGGTGACTGAGAATGTCAATGCAGGACGTGATCAGACTGTCAGCAAGAATAGTTTGTTGACAACTACATAGAGGGGGATATTACAGTTGGGTTGCAGTGCATAAACCCCACATTTGAGAGTTCAGTGGTGCAAAAACCAGACACTGGTCTACAAACATGTGGAAAAAACTGATATGGTCAGATGAGTCATCCTTCACCATATTCTCAGCAAGTGTGGCGTACACCAAGAGAAGGGTACACGCCTGAATGCTTGACCCCTACAGTGAGGTGGCTCTGTTATGCTGTGGGGGGCATTCTCCTGGCATGGTTTGGGTCCACTTGTCCCCTGAGAGGGAAGGGTCACTGCAAATCAATACAAAGTTATTCTGAGTGATCACCTTTATCCTATGATAACATTTCTATCCTGGTGGGAGTGGTCTCTTCAGTGGTCATCCAGGATGACAATGCCCCCATCCACAGGGCACGAGGGGTCACTGAATGGTTTGATGAGTATGACGATGATGTGAATCATATGCTATGGCCTTCACAGTCTTCACGCTCTCCACCACCATCATCAAATGAGGGAATATCTTTTGGAAGAATGGTATCCCATCCCTCCAGTAAAGTTCCAGAGACTTAGAGAATCGATGCCAAGGCGCATTGAAGCTGTTCTGGCAGGTCGTGGTGGCCCAACACCTTACTAAGACACTTTATGTTGTTTTTTCCTTTAATTTGTCACCTGACTGTATGCCTGCCTGTGTTCTCACTGTGTTTTTCACAGTGATTAACACTAAATCTATTCTTTATGGCCAATATATGTCAATTAATAATGTTGTTCATGTGTACTGCAAAACATATCCGTCTAACAAGTTATTTAGTCTGGTATTGAGGCATATGATCTTGTTTTGCTTAAAACAAGTGAAGAATCTGCCATTGGGGTGACATATTTTTTCTTGCTTTCAATGCAGTCTCAACTGCATATCTTCAAATAAGGCGGATCATTCCATTAGTATTAGAAACAAGTGAAACCATCTCATCACATTGGCAGCTTTTTTCACTTGTATCAAGAAAAATATGCTTTTAAGACTCAGTACTCGATTAAATGACTCATTAAGATGGATACATTTTGTAGTGTGGGAATATTCCCTTGCTTTAAAGATTTTTCTGATTTTCTTTTTTCAGATTTTTCTAAATCACAAAGTGGGGCTGTAGTTGAGGAGGGTATCCCATCCCCTTAATTGAGAGCCCATTTCTTTCTTTCCTTCTTTCTTTCTATCCTTCCTCTGTTCCTCTCTCTCCCTTTTGTTTGTATCGTCTCTCCTCCTCAGGGCAGAGTTTGAGTTTGAGTTCTTCCTCTCACTTCCCCAAAATAAAGTACAGAGCCAGAGCACTCCCTGGTGGTGCCAAACCTGAACTTCAGCAACTGTAACTTTGCCAACTTTTTTTTGAATAAGAGAGTCTGACTCCATTCACCTCCAGTAGCCTTGTATAACTTGGAATAGTCTCAACAGGGTTTGGATTTGTTTAAATACATAAATAAAAGCAAATTGGTTATTTTGAAGCAGTGAGTGTTGGTGATGTGCCACTTGTTGCTTCCACGTGTGTGCAGAGAGATCCTTAGTGTACCTCCATAGAACATATGTCCTGTTGACAGTCAAGTTGTGTACTGTAAGCAGTTAGGGGGTGTAAAACCATACCATGCCATTTGTATCTGTATCTTTTTAGAAAAACAGGAGAAAGAAGTGTGACATTATGGCAGGAGTCTGATTTGAAACTTTTTGTAATACTAAAATGTATGTTGCAGGTTTTGTTATTCACTAATCTATATGTGTAATATACAGGAAGCTCCCTCTAGTGAAAAATTATATTTTATAACATGTTTACCATCTAAATTGTCATGTACAAAACCAGGGTGAGTGCAGTTTCCCTATGAATTACTATTAGATCCCACTGCACAGTCGCAGCAGCTGGATCATTTCATAGGCAATCACACTCTTACACCACAAGGGAACCCCGTTAGGGTACTACTTCAATCATATGAACTAAGCAATGCTCAGAGGGAGACATTTAAACATCCCTGTGGAGTCAAATAGGTATTGAATGAGTTAATCATGAAGGATCCAATGAGAACTTATAATGTGTTTGTTAAGGACACAAGTCTTTTGAACACAATTGAGCAGGTCCGACCCCCAAAAAACACATTACTCCCCTCTGCTCCTTTGAGCTGATTTCCCTAGAGTCTCTAACAAAAACTGTGGCTCATATGAAGTCGTCTTACTGCCCTTTAGATATTTTACCCACAAGACTCCTGAAGGAGGTCATGCCTACAGTTTGACCAGATATTTTAGCGACTGTAAACAGCTCTCAGTCTTCTGGTTTCTTTCCAGCCTATTTTAAAAAGTCTAATTTAGACTGAACAACTAATCTTGGAAATGCTTGGGTGACATCATCAATCATCACAATATACATTTTCATTGCTATGCAGACGATACCCAGTTCTACCTACCTATCAAACCTAATGGTAAAGCCAATTTAGATAGCCCTCAAAAGTGTCTTGCAGACATCAAATGTTGGATGTCAGAAAACCTCAATGCTCAATGGCAATAAATCAGACATTCTCTTATTTGGCTCCCAATCTGACATAGCCCAAATCAAGAATAACCTTGGTCACCTGTCCGCCAATTTCAAACATACAGCTGGAAACCTTGGTGTTAGATTTTACCCTGAACTCAATTTTGAAAGTCCAGTTAGGAAATTCATAAAGTACTGTTTTTATCAGCTAAGAAACATATCCAAAATACTTGTTTCAGTCTCTGATTTGGAGAAAGTCATCCATGCTTTTATTTCCCCAAGTCTTGATTACTGCAACTTCTTGTCTCAGTCATTCATCGTCTCCAACTTGTTCAAAATGCAGCAGCAAGGCTTTTAACCTCAACTAAGAAACATGATCACATCACCCCAGTCTTAGCCTCATTACACTGGCTACCTATCAGTTTTCAAATTGATTTAAAGATTTTAGTGATTATGTTCAAGGCATGGCTCGGTCTAGCTCCTGAATACATCATCGACCTTTCAACCCCATATGAGCCAAAGTGCAGCCACTTTATAAC
>JAXDDX010000064.1:102500-167500 GCA_034670405.1 Hoplostethus atlanticus | reverse complement strand
GGGGGCAGATGACTCCAACCCTGACTGGACAGTGCAATGGCTAACTTTGAAAGTTGAGACTGTATAGATACTGCAAAGTAAATAGTATGCAGCAGGGTTAAGGTCAAGTCACACTCAATTCAATCATTTAAGGATCAGTATTTTCCAAACATTTAAAAACTGAAAATATTTCCCATAAAATGTTCATTTATAAAATTATTGATGAAATGACTGAATGAAAGGGTCATCAATTATTTGCAATTAAATTTACATTCATTTTTGTGAAGTGAACTGAAGGTGAATTGATTTCACCTTTGGTAAGTCCGAGAAACACAGAAAAACAATTAACACATTAATATATAAATCTACAACTGTCGTCAAGTATGGTGTGTTCACTGTCATTTTGCTGGTATGAACCTAAAACTGTTCTGAACTTGAATACTTATCTGCTCAACTCATTTGATGGGTTGTATTTATTTAAAGTGATGTATGTTTTTTTTTGGTATATTTTGTATTTGTGAGTATGTGATGTACAGACAGTAGCAGCTCAGATGGTGCCTAGCCAGAGATACTAAGCTAGTCAATGTGAGTACTGTGTTCATGAGAATGTATTCAACTTTGACATTTAATTTAACTACGACAAAAGCCTCCCCCATCTCATGCAAATGTAATTAAAAAAGTGTCTTTTAACTTATGCTGATGATACAGTAAGATGTTGTGATTAGCTAATCAAGCAGAAATCCTTATGTGATTTACGGAAAGAGAGGGGGGAGTGAGAAAGAGAGTGAATGAGAAAGAGAAAACAGGGAGAGAGAGACAGAATGTGCCACCCACCATGCCAGATACAAGTAAGGGTTGTTCAGTAGGAGTGGGACTGGGGAACAGAAGGACAGAAGACAGAGAAAAAGAGGAGAGAGAATGAAGAACAGTAGAGAAGGAAGTAGAGAACAGGGTGGAGGAGAAGGGGGGAGTAGGAGGAGGAAAAAGGGAGAGGGAAGAGGGGAGAAATAGGGGAAGGAAAAGGCAGAGGAGGAGGAGAGGGAGAAGCAGCAAAAGCAAGAGGGAATGGCAATGGGAAGAGGAGGAAAGAAAATATCAGAGCAGAGGTAAAGAGGAGATTGTCATTTCAAGCCTTCACATTGGTAACAGAACACCGTCATGCTTGAGCAGCTTCCAGGTCACCACTCCACTGCCCCCATCTCTCTCTGTGTCTCTGTCTGGCATATCCAGACCCACATTACGGCCAAAGAAGTTGAAGTGAAGGGATGGGGGGGGAATAAACCTCTAGAACATCTGTTGAGTTACACGACTCTCCGCCTACCCACTTTTGTTTCTTTTCCTTCCATCTGTCCCACCCAAAAATGTGTCTTCTCTTTCGATTCAAAACAGCCTCATGTTTTCTTCCTCGTGGTTGCTGTGTGCTCATACAGTGTTGAATCCTCAATTCCACGCAGAAAGACCCGCCACAGTGGTGATATGACCAGCTAAGCCCCTCTGAAAGCCAGGGGAAAACCTTAATCCTCCATCTCCCCTTGGTCAATCTCCCGTGACAGCTTCCCGGTGAAGGAAACCCCCCACCTCCTCCCCAGGGGCACACAGTCCCTCTGGTAGACAGACAACAGGGGTCAAAGGCCGGCACACACTGCATGCAGGCATATATGTGCCCAGACTGACACACACATGGATACACACATATGCATGTATTAGCATGCATGCATACACAAGGGCGCACATGTAGGCATGCAAACACAAATGCTGCCTTTTATTTTGAAGGGCTCTGTTGGTGCAGTAAAACATGTATTTACATTCATGAAAGACACACAACATCGCTTGTCTTGCTTGGTGACCACACATGCTGCCGTGTTACTACCACCATACTGCATACCATATCTCACATGCACATTATGTCGTTCTTCTAGGTTGCATAGCGCTATTGGCACCTCAAGCTCTGACGCTAGCTGTAAAACTCATCAATTATTGACTGTTCCTCCCCCAATTAACTGCTGCAGCAAGTCTGTGTGTGTTTGTGTGTGTGTATGTGTGTGTGTTGCCTTGAGAGTCTAATATAAGAGCATATGCTACTTTTTTTCTCTCTGAGGAGTTAGAAATAACAAATGTGTTTGCACTGAGAACAGGTTCATGTTAAACTGTCTGTGTGTGCATTCCAATCTAGGTTGGTTGCACATTTAATATGCATCGTGGGACAAAAGAAAATAAGCTTACAGACTAATTTTCAGTTTTCCCCATAGGTTAAAAGTTACCAGGTTATATCAAGTTTTTTGAAGTGTCTTGAAAAAACTTTTTTCTCAGCTGCATTGTGAATCTCCAACCTAGACAAATGTAGATGCCTATCCCAAACTTCCCACATGAATGTGTTCAAAATGTCACCGCCTTTTAAAGAGTGAATTCTGTCCATCTCTTCTCCACTACAGCTTTTATGTCCACGGATAGTTTTTCTCAGGGCATTGTGCATACACTTGTACACTCACAATATCATCCCTTGTATTTCATCCCCATCTTCCCCATCCTTTATGCCAGTCAATAGGTGGTTGATGTGGTTAAAAGCAGGCCAAAGTTGAGATTTTTTTTTTACCCATTCTCCAGGCTCATCTTTATGGGCAGGGACCCTACTGAGAGCCTTACCCATCCACCCCAACAAACCTCCACTACACGGCCTCCCGTTCTCTCTCTTCTTCTCTCTCCCTATCTCATTCATCAACTCTGATAGATAGCCCACCCCCTGCTTCTCATCATCAAAATGGCATCATGCGACCAAACCACCTGACATTTTGCTCAACGGGGTCTCAAGCGATGCACACATACACACACAAACCATACATCATACAAGTATTTATATTACCGTACTTGTGGGGACATTCCACTGGGTCACAACGACTAATACCACTAGATACCCAACGTTATCACTCAACCCCTAACCCTGACAGGTGCATGCTTTATAGGGAGGACTGGCAAAGACGCCCTCAAATGTCGCTTACTGGTTAATGGTATTATATCTGCAAGGATGTCAGGGCTCCGACAAACGTTGAGTGTGTTCAAAGACAAACCCCGACCCCAGAGTAGAAAGTGAACAGGTATGCTGAATCATTTATCAGGCTGACGGTGAATATGTGCCAGAGAGCCTAATTGAATTTTAGCGGTGGAGCTGTTAGTGTGTGTTTGTGAGTATGTACATTTATGTACACGGTTACTATTGTATGCATTGTAGCATGTCATATATCATATGATGTATTGTTTTCCTGTGCTTGCATGCAGGCATACTGTGTGTGCATTACTGTAACTGTGCATTAATGCGTCCAATAGTGTGTGTGTGTTTTCATTGATGGCATACTGGCCCGTGCAGGAGATGTCTGAGTGGCCCCTATTGATCTGTTACTCTGTTTGCATCCCTTTAGGAATAAAAGCTCTAGATCACTCCAATCAATGAACAAATATGTTTGTGTGTGTGTGTGTGTGTGTGTGTCTGTAGGGGGGGTGATCACATTACTGCAGGCCAAAGTGATGACATCAGGAGAACACTGTCCATCATTGTAGATTGCATGCGCACACATGCATGCACACACACACACACACACACACACTGTCTGTCTCTCTCTCTCTATGGACCCACCATGGGCAAGATATTGGAGGGAATTACATACTGTGGATACAGAATCGAATCGAGAAGACAGAAAAGAAAAAAGAGAAAATGATGTGACAAGTTTATGTGTGTGTGTGTGTGTCAGTAAGAAGCATCCATCAGTGTTGAATGTGTGTAAGTGTTTGGATGCTGAGGTGTGTGTGCATTAACTATGAGGCTGTCTGTCAGACTGCTGACGTTCAATGTTTGTGCATGTCTGATGTGTGTGTCATGCTTGAGTTCTTCCGTGACGATGTCCAAATACGTATGCAGAACCAATCCATATATTTTAATTTGTGTGTGTGTGTGTGTGTGTGTGTGTGTGTGTGTGTGTGTGTGTGTGAATGAAAACTCCATGTTGGCCAGCCATAAAACCCAACAACAGTGTGTGAGTGTTGCATCTGGCATCTGTTTGGCAGTGTGTCCAGGTTACGTCCTCTACAACCCTTAGCCTTTGGCATAGAATTAGGGTTATGTACACTATAACCCCCTCGCCTTTGGCTGAACCTTATTTGGAGCCTCCAATCAGTTATTCTGCCTTATTATTGGCCCGGCAACGCCTGGAACAAACAGTCACCGCCAACCCGGAGGACAGCCAAGGGACTCTGCCCTGAGTGAGAGGACGAATCAGGGGCAGCGGATTGTGGATGTGTGCACGCGTGTGTGTGTACATAGGTATACTGTAGAGAGAGAGAGAGAGAGAGAGAGAGAGAGAGAGAGAGAGAGAGAGAGAGAGAGAGAGAGCTGCATATGTAATTGCTACAGTTCAGATTGCAGAGAGACATCACCTGTATAATGAGACCACAACCCTCCTATTGCAGTGTGTTGTTGTTGTTGTTGTGTGTGTGTGTGTGGGGGGGGGAGTGTGAGAGTCTGTTAGTGTATTGAGAACAAAAAAAAACAACTATAAAATTACATCTCACCACTAAATATAATATATTCCCATTGTTGTCATGAATAAAATGACACACTAGTATGCCGGCTAGCCTTGAAGGACAAATTGAAAAGATTTGCGGTTATTGCACTTCTCCGTAGAGCAGTATTTGAATGCCAAAAAAAAGTACCCAAGATGCCTAGAGAGGGAACAAAGATGAGATAGAGGAAAAGCAAGGGAATGGGAAAGTAGTGAAAAGAGGAAAAGAAGGAGAGAGAAAGAGAGAGAGAGAGAGGTGGAAGGAATGAAAGCTCCTTTGACATTGAGGAACATTAAAAATCACCTCCTCCTCCTCCTCCTCCTCCTCCTCCTAGGAAGGTTATTCTTTCATGCCTTTTTGAAATGGTGGAACACAAAATGCATGTACACGTTGAGGTGAGCACAGGCATCCTGACACACACACACACACACACACACACACACACCTACATGAACACACAAGCACACACCCATACACATAGCATAGATCCCCGGCCCTCACACAAAATGAATGCACTCCTGTGGAAGTGTGCACAAATATAACTAATATGCACACACACACACACATAAACACATAAGTGCACGCCACATACGACAGACCCTCCACATACAAACGCACATTTAAAGTGTCAGCTGCCTACTGAAGTGTGCATAATCCCCTATAGTGTGGCGTCCTATATATTGTCACAGTAATTGCAGTGGGGTAAATAGAGTAACGCAGCGCTAGGGGCTTAGATATGATACTGTATTGCTGTCTGTGAAAGGGCTCTTGGCACTGACATTAATATTTGACTAGGATTGCTGACATGTTATGAACGTCTACGCGGGCACACACACACATACACACACCACAGTCAAATGCACAAAGAACAAATGTGCAGGCATAAACACACATGCACAGGAACTAGTGTATAAGTACACACAGACACACACACACACACACACAGCGGGGGGGCTGTGATCTGTATCACTCCAGGCAATCTGTCATTCTTTATGTAGCAACAAAGCTCATTAATGTATCCACAAACAGTGCAAATTATCTATGTCTGAGATAAATGAACGAACACACACACACACACACACACACACACACACACACAGACACAGAGCACAATTTCAATGGCAAAGAAATAAATGCACATACATAGAAACACACACGTTCAAACACACAGGCACTTCCAGTTAATTTCTCCTAGTGGACTCAGTTTAAAGGCACAGTGGTTAATATATATTCTATATATATTATGTTGGTTTCCTTTGTAGACGTACACTGCCTAGAGATTCTAGATCAATGCCTTTCAAAGAGTGTGTCGATTACAGTGGGAGAAAGCTCACAATCTCAATTATGGGCCACAAGAGAAAAGTAAATCCACTGTAAAATATGCAAGAGTATGGGAAACCTGTCGCAAGTGACTGATGTGAGATTCAGACCAGAGTTCTGATCAACAGTCCTACCAGTGTTAAATAAATCCAAAATAAAACACCAGAGCTCTTCTGAGTAAAATCTATGATTCTTTCATTCTATAATGTTTAATTATTTAATAAAAGTCTCTCTTCTCTGTCTCCTGTCCCTCACTCGTCCTGTTGCACCCTCCTCATTCACTTGTTCTCTCTCTCGTTCACTCGTCCTCTCAGCGGGGAGGGACAGTGACAGATTGCTGTTGACCCCCATCACAGCTCTCTGACCCCATCCACTTTTACTAGAGAGAGAGAGACAGAGACCAAGACAGACATGGTGAAATACATATGCTGCAGTATATAATCTCTTTCTGTCACTTACGTCAGGCATGTGTAAGCAGGTCACGGGTATGCCAAGAGAACGGGGTGCTTGTGTGTATGTTGGGTTGTAAAATTCCTCAACTTCCTCAAAAATGACTGAATCAACTTGGTTTTTTTTCTTTTATAATACCACTAGTATCTAGGACAAAGGGGTCCAGCTTTCTCCCGGCGCACTCAGACATGGCTAACAAGATAAATAAGACTAAATACATAACTGACTACACGAGTAAACTTGATTGCTTTCATCTTGGGTTATGTCTATGGGGTTAGTGCTGCAATAAAAGACTCAAGTCTGCACTGCACAAAGAAAGGAAGAACATCAGCAATTTTGCAACACACACACACACACGTGCACACACACACGGAAAACTGGAAATCAATTGTAATTATATAAATAGGTCAGAGAATCGGCTGGCGAAACAAGGTTAAAGCCAGAGCACAACCTCCCCACACTGTAACTGATTACTGTGAAGGCTACTGTTATATCATAGTTTGGATTCACACACAACCACAGAGAAAACGCTCATGCCCGCCAAACAGGCAACTGTTGTATCACAGCAGCACACACAAACACAAACTCCATCTTGGCATATTGATGTTCTCCAAGCACAGGCACACATATAGTACATAGGCCCACACACATGCGCACACACACACACACACACACACACACACACACACACACACTAAAGACTCCATAGAGAGAGGGCTACACTATGGGCCAGTGAGAGGGAGAGGTGGAAAGAGCAGAGAAGAAGAGAGAGGAGAGAGTAATGGCTTTACGATTTGGGTCACAACCTTAATAGGAATAAGAGCCATATTTTATACAGAAAACAGCGGTCGCTGTTGGCAGTCCTAGTGAACACATGGCTATATAAAATACACTGTGGATAACATCATCTTTTTTTGTGGCATTTGTACTTATTAGAGAGTTATAAAAATGAAACTGGACTGGTTTTAGTTAACTGAGTGTTAGGAAATTCACAGGAATTTCACTTCATGCATTTCCCCCAGAGCCATGGACAGTTTGACTATTACTGTTTCTACTGCCAGTCATATGGGCAACACAGACATTTGTTAAGTTACTTGTAGTTCTATGCCAGAGTATTCCACCATGGAAATTTTCTAGGGATTATATATTTACAGCTTTAAATTGCACAGATGTAGCAGCCTGTGCTTTGCAGCCAAAACCTGGAGGGAATAAATTGTAACTTGTTGGCCACTGCCCATTTTCACAAAGCATTTTAACACAAACATCATCACTAGCTTCATGGAACAAAGATGCAATACTGAGAATTACACAACTACTTCAAGTCAAAGTGGGAATACATTGATACAATGACACACTGATAAAAGTCCTTTGTTCAAAGTTAAACACAAAGATGATCTTAGCACTCGGATTGTATTGGGAACCCAGATTCCTCACTTCCTAGCAAGACCTCATGGTAGCCTGCTACCCACTAGCAGTGACAGGGCCACTGGAAACACACAGTTAGTAAGATTAAGCTGCACTTAAGGCCACTTCAACAAATACATCTACCCTTTGCCTTCAGAACAGCTTCAATCCTCCTTGGAATGCTGTCAAAGCTGTGTGCAGTGGGATATTGGACTATTAAGGAGGAAAGCTGAAGGTTCTTTGAAGGATGAAGGATGGAAATCTACTTCACACTAAAGGTTCAATGGTTCAATGATGTTTAGATCTAGGAAGAGCCACGGAAGGCATCTCACTTCATCCTGGTGTTCATAAAAACCCCTCTTGAATTGCTTCAGCCGTGTGTATGGGGGCATTATCATATTGGAATATGGGAACATTATGAGGGAACTGTGTGTACACCAGAGGGTCCAGTAAAATGGCCTCATATTGCTTGCCTGTTATATGACCATGCAGAGCAATCATCAGTCTCATGGCTGCCCATATTATTATACATCTACCACCATGTTTTGACACTTGGCAACAGACATTGTGGGTTGAAGGTATTCTTTGGCTTTCTCCAAATGTAAACCTGGCCAACCTGTAGGAAAAATACTGAATCATCCGATCGTATCACTTTTTTCCATTCCCCAGAGGTCCACGTTTGTGGTCCTTACACCAGGTTATACATCTTTGTCTGTTGGCCTTGGATACAAGTTTCTGAATGGCAGTCCAGCAAGAAATCCCAGCTTTGTGAAGGTTATGACATACAAGCACATGCTTGCTTTTGTGCGTATGTTTCAGTATAAAGCCGGCAAGTGAATTACAAAAAGACAGACAGTGAATTACCAGGTAGCATATAGTGCATTTGAATGAGAGCAAATTGCTTTGAGGACCTTGAGACAATAGTGAACACAACTAAGACAACGAAGAGAAAACAAGACGAAGATACATTCCAATGTGAGCAATTAAAATAATAAATAGCAAAAAGAAGAGTTGACAATTTTCTGTGAATAGAAATGTAATTTGACTCATCTGAAGTTGTAAAAAAGAATCATTTTCTGTCTAAAAGTAAAACTACTCAAGAATATATTTGAAGCCAAAAAATATACGTTTGAACAAATCCAACATTGGGGCAAGAGCCCAGGCAGCAATATGACACAGCTAGGAACCAAAGAGAACAAAGGAGCAGCAGACAAAGAGGTTGCACTGGTGTGTGTATGTATGTGTGTGTGTGTATGTGTGTGTCTTGAAAGTACATGAATATGCATGTATACAGTATGTGCATGAGCAAGAATTGCTCTGAGGCAAGTGTAAGAAGAAAAACTGCAGAATTTCAGAAATGAGTTTGATGTAGCGTAGGCAGGCATTTCTAAATATACATGCCTGTACTTTAAAGTGGTGATAAGAAAACACTGGAAGCCGATGCCTGAATCTACCTACCACATAGACCTTTCCTTGAATTTAGCATAAGATTATGCAACGCCTACTATATCATTCAGCAGTAAAATTATATCACACTGAGGGGGGGTAGTAGAAGATAAACCTGCCAAAACTGAGTTCACCCACCTTTTCAAACTAAGATACACTACATGGCCAAAAGTTGCAACCAAGGATGACTTTTACACGCTACCTGCTTCAGCACTTGGCAGTCCTGTTCTGTGAGCTTGTGTTGCTCCTAGATGTTTACATCCTATGACGGCGCCATGTTGAAAGTCACTGAGCTCTTCAGTACAGCCCATTCTACTGCCAGTATTTGTCTATGGAGATTGCATGACTGTGTGCAGCAATGGGTGTGGCTGAAATAGCTGAATCCACTAATTACAGGGCTGTCCGCATACTTTTGGCCATGTAGTGTAAATTTTTATGACATGCATCCATAGCATAGCCCAAATGCAAGTTACACAAACATATTTAATGAAAATAATCTGTGATCCCCGTAGAAAAATTCTATTTTTGCTTGCCCTCCTTCAAGAAAATCTGAGTGCAGGAACGGCTGCAGAACAGCGTCCTTGGAGCTCAGTGTCTTGCTCAAGGACCCTTCAGCAGGTTGGAAATGTTGCCAGAAATGTATCTTCCGTGTGTGAAAAGGCCTCAAACAGCAGTTAGATCATGCAGAACTAAAATCCTCAACTGAAACTAGTACAGTTGATAGACTTTTAGGAAGGGTGGGAGTCCAGCACTGCATACTATCACAACATATCACAACCAAATTACAGACAACTGTCACTATAATATGTAAAAGTAACATAGGCCAGCCAGGCCATTGGTGTGGTAGCATGTGCATTGGTAGTAGGACACCACTGCACATGCACCAATTTAAGCTACAATTTGAGTTTCAGCAGGTTTCCCCTGGAGTCAGCCTTCTCCCAGGTTGAGCTGTGGATTAATCTTTTTAGGGCCTCCTCTAGCGGGTCAATGGGTCATTAAATTGGGCCGGAATAGACAGCACAGAGAAAGAGGGGGAAACAGAGGGAGGGGAGAGAGAAACACAGAGCAAAAGAACTAAGGAAGAGTGTGATTAATAGACTGTTTGAGATATAAGGAAAAGCTTCATTGTGTTCTCAGTGGAGAGCAGCACTAAAGGATGTAGTCGTCTGCGTATAGGAGTATTATTATATTAGACGTTCAGCATAACACTGTGGGCATAATGTATATGAGGGCTGCTGAAAGAAGACTGGACATGGATCAACTGACTCACACACATGACGTGGATCAGTGGACCAACCACCCTCTAAGTATCTCTTTCACTGTTCAGTTCTAGCCTTCCCTTTTGTCACCACATCAACGCGCCGGCTAATTTCTCCATTGTCGCGGTTTCCGAATCTAATTACCCCTTCCATGTAGATGATACCAAGTACCCCCCCTCCACCCCGCTTTCGCTAACTCTTTCCTTTCCTCTCTCCCTCCCTCTGTTTCTCTCCTCTCCTTCCCTCCATACTTCTCCTCTCTCTACCCTTAACCTTGAGGATCAGAGGAGCACAGTGCGTTCTCCCTGTCGGCTCCTCTCTCATTAGCTAATTGAAATGGCTTTGGCTGGGAATGGGAATGGGAGCAATATGTTGGCTTAACAAGGGAGCCATTTAGAAGTGATTTGGGAGGCAGAGACTGTCTTCACTTGAACCAGACCGACAATGAAAATGAAGGGATATTCTGGAAACACATTTCAGATGCAACCGATAATATTTCTATCTTATAAACTGATAAAGCGAGGCCTTAATCCTGTGTATTTTTTTTACAGCCTAGCAACACAGCACACAAATGCCAACTTTAAACTTTTTATGATTTTTATTATATTGCATACATTGTTGAGTGGAACAGACATTTTACAAAGGATTAATTATGAACTTGCCGTCTTACATCCACATACTTTTGGATGTAAGATTGTGTTACTTTTCCTCAAAGCCCGAAACAACGACTTGTCATCATTTAGGTTGCAAAAGTTAACTTTCTACCCTCCACACCCACCCCCCGCCCACAAATGTACACACACACGCGCATACATACACACACACACACACACACACACAGCTAATCATTGGCCCTGAGTGTATTATTACTGTACTAGACCTGGATGTCACTATAATCTTCTGCAGCAGCAATGTGTGTGTGTGTGTGTGTGTGTGTGTGTGTGTGTGTGTGTGTGTGTGTGTGTACAGTCCCTCTCTACACATTTCCACGCTCATTGGGACTGGGACAGAGGGATGGAATGAGGAAGAGGAGGAAGGATGGTGGAGAGGAGGGAAAAGCAATTAAAGTGTCTTCTCTCATCTTCCCTCCTCACCTGCTCCCATGGGACACAAATGGACGGACACACACGCACGCACGCACGCACGCACACACACACACACACACCCCACCAGAGGGAAAATGAGCTGATTAGGGGGTGTCAGACAGGTTTATTAAGTGTGTGTGTGTGTGCGTGCGCGTCTGTCACTGGTCACTGTCGGACTGCTAGCACATGCCGACTAGCACAGCTGGGTCATCATGTTTATAATTAAGATAAGATGAAGAGACTGCTGCTATCGCTCGTCTTTAATTGTCTCACTTTCCCTCCCTCCCTCGCCTCCTCTCTTTGTCTGCTTCTCTTCGGTTTCCCCTCCCATCACTCCCATTTCCCTCTCTTCCTCCAGCTTTCACTTCCACCCCATTCTCTCCACCCTCCCTTCTCCCTCTCTTCAGTGCATGTGCAGAGGTTAATGTCGACTAGGTTGAGGTTAACTAAGACGGGTTACAGCAACCTATGGTCTCATCAGATAACCAACGGACTATTAAAAGTTCCTCTAGAGGGAGAGAAACAAAGCGTTGCCTGGTTATGAATATGGGCCCTCCAATAGATGAGTGAAAAAGAGAAGAAGAGAGAGAAATGGAGAAAAAGACAAAAAAATAGGAAAAGAGAGGGGAAGTCCTTTTTTGTGCAGGTTACCAACCCTTGCATGGGGATATTACCTGTATGTAGCTGTGTGGGAGACAATGGGAACAAAGGACTCCATGTTGATAACCAGTGGTGTAGTGCTAGTCAAGGCGGTGGTACTGCATACTGCTGAGGCGGTAGTGATCCGACCATGCTTTATATCTAAATGGTAATCTTAATGGTGTACTCTAAATGCCCAGAAGAAGAGATGGGTATACTCTGAATACCTGCATAAACCCTCAGTGACTCTAATGATAACCCAGACGCATCGCAATATATCTCTTCATGGTTCCTACACTCACATGGACATCAAATTCAAGGACTTTTTAATGACTTTACTTCAGGACTCAAAATTGGAACATTTGGGGTAAGACATTGGTCAAAATTAGACTTCATAAAGGCCTCATGATCTTGTCAAGTCATGAAATCCTGGTGAAATCATTCACTTTAAAACTGCTGCTGCATGGGGTTTTCTTCAGGATGTGTATTGATGCTAGGATGGAGACAGGTCCAGAGAGCTGAGGCACATTGACGAATTTGGTGCTATATTTTGACCCAAAACAGAACAAGTATTTTCAAGACCACCAAAAACGAGTGGAAATTTTAATTTTTTATTTTTCTCAAATCCACAAACTTCCAAGAATTTTCAAGGCATGTGGTAACCTTGTTCCTTATATACTGTAAATCCCACAACAATGCAATAAACTTAACTACATTCACAGGAATGTGTGCGTACCACTACAGTGCAGAGCGCTATACTGCAGCTGCGGTATTGAGCATTTCAGGTTTACTTTAAAAGACTGAATTTTCAATCGACATGCACATATGACATATGGTCATCATTGATAATACTGATAGCAGGAATTGTATGTATGCCGTGTGGTTACCTGCACTGTACACGGTGGTTAATGGACAGCACAGCAGGCTAAGCCGTGAAAATGGATTTCCTCACAACTGTTGAATCACATGGGATTTAGGTTGAATCACGCGTGCACTAAGACCTGATATTTAAAATGAAGGAATATTCCAGCAACACATTTCAGATGCCACAGATAACATTTAGACATCTTATGAACTGATAAAACGAGGCCCTAATCCCGTCTATTTTCCCAGCCCAATGGCTTATAGCCTAGTCAATGCAGAGATAGTGAATAGCAGCAAGACACGCAATGTCAAATAAATCCGAGATATTTTTTCACCCACAAATCCTGCATTCTTTATCTATTCAATAGCAAAGAATGGGACTTTACAAACAACATAAATGCCTCACGCTATACCCCAGGATGTCTATTATTGAAAGGTAGGGGCATTGTGTTCTTTGAAATGTATCATTATAAGGCAATTCTGTACTTCTTTCATCCAATTACAACCTTTTGTCAAAAGGCTTTTTATTTAATGTTATTTTGTGAAAGAATGAAATAAAGATTTGCCATTGTTGTAGGCTGTGAAAGTCTATTTGCGGTGCATCGGCGAGATCACAGCATTGTTCCTACCAAATACAACACGCTCCTATTCCATCAAAGAAGCCCGGCCGCCCACAACTTGTCTCGTCACAGGGCAAACGCGGCAGGGTTCAAAAGGGTGAGACAGGTAAACGGAATCATTTGCTGGTGAAATGACTTCCTGGCTCGATAATTGGCTCAACTTGTCTACGCGCTCAACTCACATAATTACTGCCATGGCTTTTTTTTTTTTTTTTTCCTCCCTTTTTTTAAACAGTTGAGGGAATGGAATTCATGATTGAATGCGATTATTCCTGGCACTCAAAGCTCGGAGCGAACAGCTATTTGACTTTGTCACTTTGATTGGAGCGGTTTTGGTGCGCTCGCTTCACGTCCGCCGCGCGTAAATCATCTGCCACTCGCCTCGACAAACAAAGAGAGGGCAAAGGAGCAAGGGAGCGCTCTATCTCTCTCTGTTTCTTCCCTCTCTCTCTCTGTACACCTTTCAGCTGGGTGATTAATGAAACATGTAACTCATTTATCATTGCTAATGTCACTTTCCTTAAGACCTGATTTTAATGCTGACCTAGTGGAAAAGACACCTCGGTGGAAGAAGGGGAAAAAAAAAGAGAGACAGTGAGAGAAACAGCTTGCGGCACAACCTTGAAATGTCTGTCCCTGTCATATGTTAATGTATGTTCGTGTGTGTGTGTGTGTGTGTGTGTGTGTGTGTGTGTCTTAATGGGATGATGCTGGGCTATTAAAACCATTAGCGCTGATTTTTCTGTCATGGTCACTAGTTCAACACTAAAGCCCTTGATTCACTCGGAATCCTTTTCCCTTGGTTCTCAAAGGCAGCACAGTTATTAACAGTGTGTGTTACCTTTATTTAGTCAGGATTTATATAAATATATAGGCTGTTCATAATCGTACAGCTGGAACTTCCCAGTACTAGTATTGTACCTTCAACTGTTGCCCACTGCACAGTAGGAAATGAGCCTTGAAAGGAGCCTTGCTCAAGGGCACCTAGTCAGTCTTTCCCAGCCGATCAAGGGATTCAAACTGTGTGTGCGGTCTGCCTCTTGGCTTTAAGGTAACCACTGTCGAAGGCTTATGTGATGTGAGCTACACTCGTTCCATTGTGCAAAGTCCGTTCCTTTGCTCTGTAGTCAAACTTTGTTAGGAAGAGTGGGATCCTGAGAGGGGGAGGGAGTCAGGCTCTCTCTTTTCTTTCTTCCTTCTATTTCTAGCTGTAGCTTTGTTGCTGTGCATCCCACTCACAATGGGTTTGAGCAGGAGAACAGGACAGGTATCAACCCTACACACACGTACAACCCTTTCCTCTCTTCTTTCTCTTCCCCTTTTTCTTTCTCTCTCCATTTCATTCTCTCTCTCTACCATCCCCTTCTCCCTCAATCCTGCTGTCTTTCTCTCTCTCTCTCCCTTCACTCACTTCTATAACCACCGTCTCCCTCTCCTTCCCTACCCCCTTATCCCCCCCCCCCTTTACCCCCCTTTCCCTTCCCTGTGTGTGTGCCTCTCTCTCTGGTTATTAACCTGCTGTCAGCGGGAGGTACGGGGCTCCATCCATTAACCCTGAGCACCTCTGGGCCCCTGGACACCCGCCGTACACACACATATACACACTGAAATTCACACACACACACACCCACACACACCGGAGCACTGGGCCAAGAGAACTCTTGTGGTACACACAGCCGTGATGGAGGGCATCTCCTGCATTACTACTGGGGTCATTGTCCACCTGCCTGCGCGCACACACACACACACACACACACACACACACACACACACACACACACCCACACCGTATACATTTATACAGACAGGAATTTATGTACCAACCTGGCGACATTCTCACAGTATGCCACACTTATGGATACACACATATGTAACATTTCCTCATATGATGAAGTGCCCTTGTCTTTGTGTGAGGAAGAGCTGAAGGTCGAGAGAGAGAGAGAGAGAGAGAGAGAGAGAGAGAGAGAGAGAGAGAGGAGCAACAGGGGACAAAGAGCCGAAGAGAGAGAGCCACAAGGTTATGACAACATCACTGTATGGAGGGCAAAAGGGTGTTTGAGCACACACACACACACACACACACACACCTCTGAATTCTTGCACCATTTCCAAGCGTGACCACCCCTGCGTCTCTCTGACACACAGGCAGACGGGGCCTGGTCGTGTGCGTTCAATCTAATCAGTGTGTCAGTGTGTGTGCGTGTACGGGAGTTAGGTCTGCCAGTGTTTTTGGAAGCAGAAGACCCTGAACATCAAATATTTATGGGGCTTGGCCGAGGCTGCAAAGCCACATGTGTGACACAGGCAGGCGAAGCGTCGGGAGGCGAGGGCCATGAAAAATGGATGGTCTTCCAGAGAGAGGGGACCATCTATTCTGAGACAGAGATAAGAGGCCAAAGGAAGTGGTGGAGGTATGCAAGGGGGTCGTGTGTGTGTGTGTGTGTGTGTGTGTGTGTGTGTGTGTGTGTGTGTGTGTGTGTGTGTGTGTGTGTGTGTGTGTGTGTGGAAGGGGTTTCTATTCTTGCACTTCTATCCTTGTGAGAAGCAATTTGAGTTTCAGACCGTTGGAGGGACGACATTTTTGCAAAGCGAGGTTATTTACGCCTGGTCCTCATTTCTTCCAGGGGATACTTGTGGATAAGGATTTGGGTTCAGGGTTAAGGTTAAAATTAGGATTAGGTTGGGTTAGAGTGAGGGAAAGAGAAAAAGAGAAAGAGACAGAGAAAGCGCTAGAGGTGGAGAGGCAGAGAGTGCAAACATTGTGCTTGCATTCCTGAAAAGCTGGACTTCCTTTTGGAGGTCAGAACATTTTTGGTCCAACAGCAAGTTAGCACCCTAGGGAGCCACATGTTAAAACATGGCCCACATAGCAAGTGGACATGCCAAACAGCGAGTTCATCTGCTGTGTCAATTTATATCATGGTTATTCCCATGTCGAGGGGAAGAGAGAGAGAGAGAGGGAGAGAGAGGGTGGGATAACAAAGAGAGCATGGTAAGGTAAAATTGCCATTCTGTCAAGGATATGGAGGTGGATGGTAGGAAAAAGCGAAGGAGAGTAAGCGGGGGGAGGTAAATAAAGTGAGGTGGAGATAGGGAGACCTGGAGTTAAATGGCATTAGTGAGAAAAACAGGGATACAGAGCAAGAGGGAGTTTGGTTTGGAGGTAGAGATAAGGAATTAGTAGAGGTGCAGCAATCCTCTGAGCTGTCACCTGCAAATGGAGTGTGTGTGCGTGTGTGTGTGTGTCTTGATGCCTGTTTCCGTGCGTTTGTGGACGCTGGGTGCAATTAGTGTTATCAGGTATGCAATACAGCCTGTAATAAGGGCAGCTGTGGAATACTTAACACCCTGGTTGACTGACACATACGTAGTGGAGTAGCTGCACTAAGAGAGCCGGCGCCCACCTGGAGAGAGAGAGAGACGGACGGGCGAGCCAGGGAATCATAAAATAGAAATATCACTGTGTTTTAAATGGGCTGCTATGTTTAATATAAGGAAAATCTTACCGTGCCAATAAAGTTCGTTTTGAACTGAATTGAATTAAAGTGAGAGAGGAGGGCGGACAAAGAGAGACATTATGGCACCGTAGTGAGGATAACACTAGCCATCAACTTGTGTGTACATATACACACATATAGATATATGTTGTTTTTAAGGTGTAATACACTAGTGTCGGTGTGTATATGAGCATTGTATGTATTGTGCACGTTTGTATTTTGAGTAGTACCAGTGTTCGTGTGTATGTGCACGTATGTATGTGTGTGCGTCTACATATCTGCAGGCTACGTTTTCCAACTGAGCTAATAGAGCAGTCTCCTCTCTCTCAGCAGGGGGGTTCTATGCACCTGTACCCCCCTCCCATGGACACACACACACACACACACACACACACACACACACACTCATCCAATGTTCTGCAGTCCCTCACTACATGTCTCCGCTGTCACCAAATCATTCTATTCTTGTAGCCCACAGTGTGAAGACGACACCTGTGCAATTTCAGGTTACCGGTGTTCCTGCCAGAGTGGAAAAAAAATACCTTGTCAAAATTGCATCCTGTTTTTAGATTAGATTTAGATTACGCTGACCAGACTGCAGTCATGAATCAGGTATCATTAAATTTAGAGGTAAAAAAGGTAAAAAGATGCTCCCCCTGTTGCTTAACAACCCTCCTCCATATTCTCTCTTCTCTTCCCTCGCCCACTTCCCCTGCTATACCACAGCGGCAAGGCTTGAACGGAGAAAACCTTCACAAAAAAGATTGACAAAACCTGCCGAGACGAGTGTTTTGAGTGGGTTTCAATGGGCTCTAGGGTCTAGTGAGCAGCACACAAAGGACAACGTGAGCATTCGGATGATTAGAGGCAAAACGCATCAGTGGAGTTTCTCTTGCAAAAAAAACAAGCTCACAGGGAGAACACATGCACAATAAAAAAAAACAGCACAGGATACATTTATGTCGGAGCATTTTACAAGTACATTTTTCAAGAGGAATCGTACAGGCTCAATTCATACAGGTGTGTGTGTGCACGTGAATGTACTTGTGTGTGTTCTTACATGCCGCTGATGCTCCATGCATACATGTGGAGTGAAGCCTCACAAGCAAACTGATTTTACACTTTCAGTATTATTATTAGAACGATGCACAGCCCAACCCCTAATCAGGGTGATTGGCTCTGGGCGACGCTGAGCATGAATTTACAGCCAAATGTCACAAAACAGGAAGAGGGAGACAAGAGGGGTGGGGGAGGGGAAGAAGGATGAAAAGGCGATGAGTGTCAGAGGTGAGCGTGATAGAGAGGAGCAGGGAGCAGGACAACAACACGGGGCAGGTACTGTACGAAGGGAGGCAGGAGACGAGAAAGGGCGTACAAGAGAGAGAGACATGAGAAAGAACAAAAAAGGAGGCAGAAATTAAAAATGGAGAATGTCAGCGGAGAAGAATGGGGGAGGAAGAGAATGGAGGAGGAGAAATGGGAGAAAGTAGGAAAGAATTTGGGAGTGAAATCTCTCCCTGTTAAGAGAAAACATGCATGATCTTCGGTGTCAAATTAGTTTTGTAAATCATTGAATTAAATCAATGCTGTTTCAAAACTATTTGCTCTGCTTGTATCACATGTGGAGAAAATAACAGCGCACAACGCAGAGGGGAGGAAGAGGAGAAAAGAGAAAAATGAAGGAGCAGAACAAAGAGGATAAGGAAGTCAAGCAAAAGAAGAGAACAAACATGAAGAATGAAGAAAAGGAAGGATAGGAGAAGAGGTAAAGTGGAAGAGGAAAGAGACAGATGGAGAGTAAAAATAGCACAGGAGGAAAAATAGGATATAAAAAGAGAAATAGGAGATGAGGAAGAGGAGGAGAAAGGACAGGGCAGAAGGTAAAGTCATTTATATGGACGGCTAACAGGCCTTTTATGATGGCATGCATATAAACGCACACACATACTCACACTCACTCACACACACACATACACACACGTGTCACCTTCCTTGACATCAAGCCCGCAGGGACACTGCACGCGAGCGGACGTCTACGCGATTAATGTGTGTGTCCATGGCCAGCACAGTACCTTATTTACATACATATTAAATATATACATAGATACACACACAGAGACACACACACACACAGAGACACACACACACACACACACACACACACACACAAATGCAAGAGGGATTTTTCAGAAACAGTTCACATAAGTTTGACATTCAAGATCCATTTGCTGTGCTAAAACATTCAGTGTGTGTGTGTGTGTGTGTGTGTGTGTGTGTGTGTGTGTGTGTGTGTGTGTGTGTGTGTCAGGTGTTCTGGCCTGAGATAAACCAATAATAAGTCAGTCTTTATTGCTTATCTGTTTAGAAATGCTCAAAATGTAAATACACACACAAATTGACAGACTGATAAGGTGCCTGGCTTCACCAGCACGCACCAAAAAAAAAAACCCACCTTGCATACTGATAAATGTTACTAAGCCCCTACAGTGAGCCTGGCAGTATCCCGCCCTTACAAATCCCATCACATCACACAGACGTGAGAAAATCCCACCAGAATACACAAAACTGCACTGTATTGTCTCAATACTGGATGGAAGGGACAAATGTTGATTGAGCGAGCAACAACAAACGAGGTAAGCAAGGTTAGCAATTTAGAATGACCTATTTTGAAGTGATGTTTTTTTTCATTTGTCAGGTCCCCCGCGGTTATGGGCTATTTTCTGTATGATTCTGTGGTTTATCTGTCCATCCAGTTTTCTGTGCTGCGTCCAGTTTTCCGGGAAAATCCACAATCACGGAATCGCACAATCCTGGCGGGCCTGATTTGATTCCATAATGCAGGTCAGAAGTCAGGTGAGCCATCCAAGAGGCAAATCAACAATAAATGATAAATTTGTCCAAAAAGAGCAAATCATTCACACATCATACATTGCAAGTGAAAATATTCAGGGGAACTATGGGTATTATAGTTGTATTCAAATCAGGATACAGAACATCTCTCTGCCTTTCTTCGACCATCTGGACATTTCTGAATGAGCTTTGGCCTGATTAACCTTTATATTTCAGAGTTACATACATTTAACTCTCCAAAGAGAGAATAAAAGCTTTCAAAAAATGTGAATTATTACCTGCACCATTCTAACTCCAAAACAACATGTGAATGTAATAATGGCAGCGTTATCACGTGCATGTAAACACACATAGATTCCAGAGAGCCGTCTGTAAGCCTCTTATGAAGCAGCGTACAGAATGTGTAGGATTTAGGAGGCCTCATGGTGGCCTTATGTCCTGACTGATATCCATCCCATAATGAGTCAGCAAACGCACATCAGTCGTCCTTGATGATGCCACATCAGCAGTAATGGCAGATGCCTTGCCTGTGGAATCTGCTTGGTTTGAATAGGCCTGGTCTATCAGTATCGTCTTACTTCCTGATTAGACGGCTCTGATCTCAAGAGAGAGGCAGGGAGTGTTTGTGTCCAGTTTCATGGGTGATGATGCCCGCCTCACTTTTTTTTCTTTGTCTCTTTTCTTTGAAAAATATTGTCTTCAAATAGACATCCCCACTCGCTTTTGTTTTGAAAATAATGCGATACTTTATTGAATCTCGGCAGTGAAATCAGACTGCAGGACAGGGTGCAGCGTCTTGCTCAAAGACACTTCAACAGGGCAGATGCTTGCTAACACGCTGGGTTTAAACCCGGATCACTACGCCACAAGCCATTCTGAAAATAATATTATTGCATCCTGTTGCTGTATTTTTACATCAGTTATTTTGCCTGTTAATATTAATCAATATTGAGATTGGAGGGAAAACAAAGCTGGTGAGGAACTAGAGAGTTAAAATGTTCTACTCATATTAGATATTCTATTAAAAGATATGAGAGGGAGACAGACACTGACAATCAATGGAAAATCATTAAAACCCTGATAAAGCGAGGGTCCCGGGTCAAGTGTGTTTCTGTGGAATCCCTGTCTATTGGATTACGCCTGGTATTTAACATTCAATCCTTTAACACGCCGCAGTTTGAATAGAAGTGATGTGTAATCCTGATAAAAGGAAGAGGACTAAACATCGGAAAGTCGACAAGGTCAGAACTTCCATTGGAAATAAATCTGTACATCAAAGCTGAGCTAAGCCGTAAAGCCGGCAACAAACTGTATTAACACACTGTACGCACACAAATCAGAGCTGTAGCCAAGACCGCGACCGAAGAGGAATGGAGACTGAAGAGGATTAACAAAATGATGGATAACAATTACACAGTTACAACACACAGAATGAAGGAGGATAGATTTGGATATACACACACATGGTTTGACAGTATTCATGTTGGACACAAAAACAAACAAATTAGATAGACCTCCCCCCCACACACACACTCCAACACACACACACACACACACCTTTTATCACACAAATGCTCTTGATGTTGCTCTCTCTCTTGATTTTCCCCGGGTAGCACCTGCTGTAAAAAAATCCCCAAGGGAACACACACAACCAAACAGCACATAGGCCATTTAATGTTACGATGTCAGCCTGCAGTCAATAGAATTTAGTCGTCAACCTACTAAATGGTATCTACTCAATGCTTTTACACACACACACACACACACACACACACACACACACACCAACTCAAACAGACATCTAAACGGCACGTAGGCCATGAAATGTTGCAGTGTCAGCCCACATCCTGCATCAGCAGCTTTTATAAATAGAGCTTCCATTCATCAATCCCATCATTGATCCAATTAAAAGGCACGCTGCACTGAGCTCAGCTACACCAAAAGCAGTAAACTGCACGCAGCAGCACACGCTAACTCTGCGGAGGGGTTGGCTGAGTGTGTGTGTGTGTGTGTGTGTTCTTGTACTTCAATCCTTGTGGGAAGTGAGGGTTTTTGATTTTTGGTCGACCCTCTCTTCTTCAGTGGGCTGATGATGTGTTCAGGGTTCAGGGTTGGGAATAGGTTATGAGAAAGGTTACGGTTACTTGAGGATTAGGACTTGGGTTTAGGTTACAGTAGGGGATAAGACTAGGAATCTAGTGGTGAGGGTATTAAGGTTAGGGAATGAATGTTGTCAATGTCCTCATAAGGATAAAAGTACAAGGAAGTGTGTGTGTGTGTGTATGTTTTATAAAGATGGATATTTACAACCACTCTGAAATGATGGACATTATGTCCCTCGTTCACAACTCCCCGAGACAATGACAATGACTCCGGGATGTGTGTGTGTGTGTGTGTGTGTAGCGGAGGATAATGGGGGATGCGTAGGTGTGATAAACCAGGATTTTCAGAGGGTTAGCTCAGCACTAATACCTTACTATCGCAGTGGACAGATGGGAATTACTAATCCCAGGTGTGCGCGTGTGCGCGTGTGCGTGTGTGAGCGAGAGCGTGAAGGTACGAGTTGTCATATCAATGACAGCCGGGAGCTACAGCTAGTGCTGCAATAATATGTGTCACTCAGAAAACTGCTTTTGACTGAATGTCACCTCTTCAGTGTGTGTGTGTGTGTGTGTGTGTGTGTGTGTGTGTGTGTGTACTCTAACCTATATTTACCTGAAAAGTGTTGTCATTATATTCTGTATGAAAACATTTTTGCATCGGAAACCCAACGGCAACCACAAACGCATCATCTCACATAGTCAGAGCCTGACACGCGTTGAAACAAAGCTCCTATAGAAAACGGAAACCTATCATTAGAACATCATTACAACTCATTTCACAGCAATCTAATGAAAAATTAAAAAGAGATTAATGAACCAGTGATGAAATCCTCCACAAAGGGCTTTAATGTGAGGAAGGCCCCGAGACCTTGCGTGCGACCAGGTGTGTGTATATACACTACACCAGGATAAAGATTAATATTACGAGCACTATGAGATTAAAATGGGAGACGAGATTAAGATATTAAGGTGCATGCAAGAGTGTGGAGTAAAGAGGGAGGGGGGGGGCAGAGAGAGAGAGAGAGAGAGAGAGATGATCCTGCTTTAGGAGACTCCCCCTCAGTACTTGTGGGAGAGAAATCTCCTGAAACCAGACGCTTTAATTTCCCGCCCTCTAGTAGCGTAAAATGATTAACTCTTCTAGCTAGAGTAAGTTATATTATTTGTCTGAGCCTGGGCTGGAGGAGGTGAGGGGGGCTATGGGAATTTCCCAGTGTGAGAGCCAACTTAAGTGGGTGAGATGGAAAGGGATGGATTTGGAAACTGGAAGGTCGACAGGGAGAGAAATGTGTTAAGCGCGTGTGTGTGTGGGGGTTTGCACACAGTACGCAATCATGTACATGTACTCTTATGTGTGTATGTATACGTGCACGTGTGTGCTGGAGAGCGTTACATCAATTCCCAGTGGCGCTCCCTCTTTTAAAAGCATGCTACAGAGAAAATATGCAGCCATGGCAAACACTTAAAGAGGACCATTCCCTGGCATCACACGTTCATCATATAGATGAAAAGAGGAGAGGAGGCAGAGGAGAGAGCAAGAGGGAGAGAGTGTGAGAGAGTGACGGCTCATTTCAAGTGTTCGGTTTATTTTTCTGCCACAGGGATAATGGCCAATTAAAGAAACAAACCCTTATTTAGCCAGTGAAAAAAAGAAAAATGTAATAAGAGAAACCAGGGAATAGTATCAAATAAGAACACTGTTTTTTTTTAATCAAAGGATCAAAGCGTTGACTACCAGTCATTGTGGGGAGCTCTGTGTTTCAGCGGGCTAAGTACCCTTGTGAGTTTGAACCTGGCTAATTCCCTTTTTCATGTCATCCCCTCTTCCTCCCATCGTTCCATAAAACCCATCAAAAGAAATATCAAAGCACTTGTGGCCTTTAAGTTCAAATGAATAATGTATCAACACAGCCAAGGAAAACACTTCAAGACGCCAGATGACAGGAAGAGTGGGGACTGGGAAAAGAGTGAGACTTGGGGGACGGAGGGGTGAAAGAGAGAGAGAGAGGAGTTAATGAAGTAATCTTTGCCACTAAAGAGCCACTTGTGCCTTTCTTCTTTCAAGTCCTTGTGAAGGAAATCACTTCAAAAGACCTAACCCCTGGCATCAGAGAGAGAGAGAGAGAGAGAGAGAGAGAGAGAGAAACATTTGAGTGGACCAGAGGACCATGTAATTCCTTAATTACAGTCAAAGTTGGAAATCACCAAAACTGGAGTTTCAAGGTGTTCACACAACAGTGATATGTAACAGAGAGAGGGAACCAGTGGTCCTACTGCTGGTTTTCTACTCTGCCAGGTAGTTTCCAGTCTAGCGGTCTAATCAGGGGTTGATTAAGACACCTGGGATGCCAGGTGAACGCAATTAACTTCCTGGCAGGAGAGAAAACCAGCAGCACTCTGGAATAGACCAACTGTTGTGCTCTGCTACTCCAAACTGAGATTTCACCTATTTCTGATGATTCATATTTTATTGTACATATTTCAAAGTTACCTGGATGAAAATGAACATACAATATATTGCTGCTGTATAGTTTTGAGTTGATTTATTTGTTTTAAATGCTTGATTATTATTTGTTGGTTATCATTTTCTCGCAAATGCTTTGGCAACACATTCTCTTTTGTCCTGCCAGCAAAAACGTATTTGAATTTGAAAGTGAAGGAGTGAGATGGAGAGAAAGAGAAAGACAGAGAGAGAGAGAGAGAGACAGAAGGAGAGAGAGATAGACAAAGAGAGATGGCTCATTTCCCCTCCCTTCAGCATCCATCAGAGAGAGCTGACAGTCCCTGCTGGGACCATATCCATCACCTGACACACACAAGGACTCAAACATGTACTGTATATGTACACACACGTATATGTACACACATATATAGAGAATCTATACAGCATCACACAAAGAGCACACAGTGATGGCAAGGGGAATTTTATCTAATAGCTCAAGGGCAGCAGACGGTGTGTGTGTGTGTGTGTGTGTGTGTGTGTGTGTGTGTGTCGAGACCAGACTTGGCAGAAACTGAAATTATTTTGCTTGGCTCTGTACTGTACTATTATCTTCACATCACGGACACACACACACACACACACACACACACACACACACACACAAGAACACAAAGACATAAGTTGAAATGGGCCTTGCACTATACCACACACACACACACACACACAAGAACACAAAGACATAATTTGAAATGGGCCTTGCACTATACCACACACACACACACACACACACACACACACACACACACACCAATCTGATGGAATGCCTCAGTAAGGGGAAATGTGCATCCAAGAAATCCCTTCTTATTTCTCAGCTATGTGGATAGTTGCCAATTAAAATAACAATCCTCCTATCTGACCATTAATAAGGGACAGAGAAACACTATCAAATGTGATACAGACAGAAAAACTGTTGTGTTTAACAAGGTACCACCGTGGGCAATCTAGTAAGAGCTGCTGTGCTGACAGAAAAGTCAAAATAAATAAGATACTCACACGTGTATGCATAGTAGGTATAAGTATACAATGCACGTGCACACACACACACACGATTACTATTAACCATCAACTAGAAGATTTTTTTTCTTTCAATGGTTGTTGTGCTCCAATAGGAACACAGAACTCAGACATTCTAGAACTCAGTGTCCTGTTGGATTCTAAGTGTTCCATATGGGAATTAATTCATGTGTATGGTATTCCCTGATAACACCTGACGAAGATGTGAATGAAATCCTGAGAAAATCTAATAAATTATCTTCCATTAACTCACTTTATTTAACTATCTTTATTTTCCTTTCTCTTGCTCTTTCTAGCTTGGAAATATCTTTTTAACTCATGACTCCTCAAAGGATTTTATAATTCTTAAAAAAAAAACACCACCCACCCTTCCTCCAAATTGCATCTCTTTCTCTTCTCTCTCTCGCCCCCTGAAGACTTTGTGAGAAGTGAGTAACATCATGCATGTTTGGTACTTTGATTAAACCAAAAAAATTTGGGCTACACTCCTCCCCAAGCTTCTGAAACTTATCTGCTCTGATTTCAATGAGAGCGAGAGAGAGATCAAGATCCTCTGGGTACTGGGTTCCCCCTCTCCAAATTTCTAAATTTAAACTAAAATCCTAATCACTCTGCCATCCTCTCTCCCACAGGCTTAAAATCCAACCACATACACACCAATCTTACGCCTGCAAACCCCCTCCTGCCTGCTGTTTCATGTCCCATTTCCATCCCCAAAAGCTCTCTCTCACTCTCTGATTCTTCTTGTCTCCATCGCCAGTGGAGGAATGTGCCAAAGTATATAGGCAGTTATGTTTGATCTTTATTCCACATAGCCAAGCTCTATTTTTGGGCTGCTTTTGCTGCTGCTGTGCGAGACACAGAGATGAGCTGTTACTCATCAAAGAGGACGAGTGTGTGTGTGTGTGTGTGTGTGTGTGTGTGTGGTAGGGTGGGGGGAGTTGTGCAGAAAGACAGAGATGCACACTGAGTTATTGAGACAGAGAGAGAGCAAGATGAAGGGGTTTTACATAATTCCCCACAAGTGGAAAAGAAGGAAGGGTACTGCAGCAGAGGAGGAAAAAAAAGCTAAAGGAAGCAAGAGATTCAAGATTCAGAGACACGAGCGGAGAAAGAGGCAAAAGTCACCAGAAATGAGAATAGCAAGTTCAGTCAGGAAACTCTTCATATTCACCGTACATCAATCGCAGCCTCTTCTACTAAGACGCCTGCCTGTTTAAACCGGTAAAACTTAGCGGTCTGCTCTGCTCACTGCTACGCTCCTGCTGCTTCCTGTTAAGTTGCTGCTTGCTATGCTATACCACCTGCCACCTGCTTGGATCTGCTTCTATGTACTGTATGGGGATCTAGTGTGCTCCCTGATGGCAGGGTCTAATGCACTCAGTTATCTGCATAGGAAGTACATAAAAGCACTGGCAAATATGTTTCCCGACTGAACTGGTCGTAGATCAACTGTACCTACAAGGCTGCACAGTGTTTGGAAAATAGCTGCAGGTGTAAATCTTGTGGGCGTTTGTGCTATTCTGAGATGCTAAATGAAGGCATGACGAAACACAGCCTGTAATAAGCAACGAGTTGAAAGCAACACTTACAGGCAGACACCCACGCCACCTGTCTTCCTCTGTGCAGGGGAAAGGAACAATATTCCATTCTACACTACATGGCCAAAGGTATGTGGACACCTGCTTGAACATCTCATTCCCCCTCGTGCCCCCTTTTGCTGCTATAACAGCCTCCATTCTTCTGGGCTTTCCACTAGATGTCGGAACATTGCTGCTGATTTGCTTCCATTCAGCCACGAGAGCATTAGTGAGGTCGGGCACTGATGTTGAGCGATCAGGCCTGGCTCACAGTCGGCGCTCCAATTCATCCCAAAGGTGCTGCATGGGGTTGAGGTCAGGGCTCTGTGCAGGCCAAGTCGAGTTCTTCCCCATCGATCTCGACAAAGCATTTTCTGTATGGACCTGGCTTTGTGCACGGGGGGCATTGTCGTGCCGAAACAGGAAAAGGGCCTTCCCCCAAACTGTTGCCGCAAAGTTGGAAGCACAGAATCGTCTAGAATGTCATTGATTTCCCTTCCCTGGAACGATGCATGTCTTGATTTTATACACCTGTCAGCAATGGGTGTGGTTGACATAGCTGAATGTCCGCATACTTTTGGCCATGTAGTGCATCTTTGAAGCTAGACAGGGTACACAATATACCAACCGCCTCAGCTGAGGAAAAAGAAGGAGAAAGAAAGAAAGCATTCCCTCCTATGTCACGTACTGACTGTAAAATGACTGCAATTTCACCCTGCAGCTCTCACTCTCCCACACTACTCTTACGCCTCGCTCGCTGTGTGACAGTGATTGCACTAAGCAGTGGTTTGGAAATCCCTCTCCCCCTTTTTTTCTCACGCTCCCTCTGACTTTCACTTGTTTACTTCTATAAACGGCGGTGATTTGCCGCTGGAGTTGGCGCTTAGATGCTACGACTGATGTCAATGTGTTGTGATGAGCTTCTCTCGCTGCAATCCTCTTTAATACCTTGCTCATTCCTTTCCCCCCCCCGTCTCTCTTTGTCTCTCTCAGCCGCCAATCTTAATGGTAGTGGAGCTACTTTTCAGGGGTCTTTGGAGACAACAGCCCCCTTAACTGTCTCTGGATTTGTGGAGATTTAGTGTTCTCTGGTTTATATGAGCACCGTGAGGCAGGGCTCTCAGTGCTGCCATCAAACCCCATCAAGACCATCCCTCCCTAGGCTGGAGGCCCTCAGATTTCCAGCCTGATCCATCTGGGTCATGGAGGAAACGCAGGCACGGCCATTTCTGAATTACCCATGGATCAAGAGCTCTAGAAGACGGATTTACGGATAGATTTACAATTCAGCTGGGAAAGATGATGAATGCTATTTTTTCTGGTGTGTGTGTGTGTGTGAGAGAGAGAGATGGATGCTGTTTTTCTAGCATACTGTTTAAAGTTTAGAGAGAATGATATGATTGCAAGTTGAAAACATGGCTTTGATGGTGATATTGCTACGGCTTTCTCCATCTCTAAAATCACGTAAAACAGATCATTTTTCTACAATTGGATCCAGTGAAGATAATAGATAGAATTAGAGAGGGAAGAAACAGAAAAAGGGTTTTGGCTTAAAAGCCAAGTAATGAAATGATAAATGGAAGAATAAATTGGTGAATGCGTGAGTGTATAACAGAATCTTTCTATAAAGGAGGAGCGAAGACGGCTGCACCGGCCTAAAGTGAGATTAGATAAGAGAGCGAGGGAGGAATGAAGGATGAAAAGATAAATGAAGAAGGGATTGTTTTAGAGGTAATGGTGTAGGCCCACTGAGTAGAGAGGGATAGTGAAGTAATGTTTTATTAAATGAGAAAAGTAAATGATAGAGGGAGTGTTCAGGCAGAGGGGGTGTGAGTGGATAACATGCGTGCGTGTGTGTGTGTGTGTGTGTGTGTGTGTGTACACATATTAGTCTGTGTGTGTGTGTATCTCTAACTGAATGTGCTTCAACATGTGTGCACATGGACGTTTCAGTGTGTCCTGAAACAGCATATAATTGAATCTCCCATGGAGGAAATGGGCAGGAATGGGAGAGAAGATGCATGGGTAGACTAACACAGTGTGACACATGCATGCATGCATGCACACACACGCATACGCGGATAATCAAAAAGGCATCTTTTAAATTTAAATGTCACATTTAACACATACACGGAGCATCCACGCACCTCAAACTGTACTTGATATTCTGTTGTCTGGGTAAGGAGAGAGGAAGCTCCCTGCTGAGCGTGGAAAAAACAGGAAAATGGGTTAGCAAGAACCCCCAGCGGGACTGAATAATTAGGAGAGCAGAGGAGTGTGTCTGAAAGATGGCTGGAAAAAAGGGAGAGGGCGAGAGAGAGAGTGGAGAAAGAGTGAAAGATGAGCGTGAGAGAGATGGGGTCATGTTGCAGGAAATGAGGAATAAAGAGATGGAAATGGAGCTGCAGAACGAGAGAGAGAGAGAGAGAGTTGCATAAAGCCTAAGAGACGTGCATGCATACATGCGTCCTCTCTCGGTCTATCTCTCTCACAGTCTGTGTGTGTGTGTGTGTGTGTGTGTGTGTGTGTGCGTGTGTGTGTGCGTGTGTCCTTGCTCCAACTCCCTGTGCTAGGTTATGTTGTGGGTGAGGTTCAGAACACAGTGTTCACAGTACGCCTGTTGTTCACAGAGAGTCTGGACTGGTGGGTTTCACACTCATCAATGACTGTTGACACTATTGGCTATATGACCTACAAGGAAAACAGCAGCAGAGCTTAGAATAAAAAGCTTTCCTTGACTTTTTTTAACTTTCTAATTAATAAAATGAAAAACTCAGATTGCAGACAAATGAGGCTTTAGAGGATCAGCCACACGATCTTCAATAAAGTGGCGCTGGAGTCAAGAGAAATCATCGCACACACACACACACACACACACACACACACACACACACACCACAGCACATAACCCAGAACTTTTCACCATCACTGACAACATCACTGTCCCTCAGTTCCACCCTTTGGTTGTGAAGTGAAACGCTAATGCACAAAGCCAGAGTTTACGTCGCCCTCTTTCTCTCCCTCGGGGCAAAACTAATGATTTCAATACCGCAAGCTCTGTTGGCCTGTGGCTAAAACGCTCTGTGTCAGTTATGCAACTGAAATCACTAGGGCCCCAAAGCATTCCCTTTGTGAAAGCATGCTCAATAAACAAACATTTCCAGACAAACGTTATAATAGCAGTCTGCAAGCAAAGTTTGAGGTATTTTGTCAAGCAACCACAGTACAGAGTTGTAGGTAGAAGCTGAAAGCTTTATGAAGTCCCCCCCACTGGTTGGATTACCACTTGTTCTGGGTTACACCCTACTGTGGCACATGGCCTTCCCTATAAACCAACTGCGAAGCGCACTCAGGGCTGAGGTAAGTGCTTTTTCAGACCCAGCCAAGCCTATTTCCCAAATGGTAAAAATGTCCTTTCCATCCATTTATCTTGGGTGAGAGAGAAATGAACTAATCCAAACTTTTGTTCCCACTTCTGTTTTTCTTCGAAATGGACCGGGACACTTCCTGGAGCGAACTTCATGAACGGCTTTGATTAGGGCCGGCACGACATATCATCAGCGTTTCAAACACGGCAGCTCGCCCAAGTGAAGCAGAGCCTTCCAAATCTCCCATAAGCCAGTTAGACAGGCTCCCGGCCGAGTTAGAGGCACACAAGGCAAAGGTAACAGCCAGGTCCAGATGAACCAATCTGATTGGTCAAATCCAGCAGGAGTTTGTCAGCCCTCAAAGCAGCAGTACTTTATGAAAAATATAATTGTTTCTATGCTAACAAGTGGTGTCTTGTGAGCTAGTTCACCATCTTTCTCGTTTTGTCTCTTGATTCTCGACTATGAGCACTACTTTGAAGAAACACACACAGTACATATACACTCATAACCGGTACATAAAAGCCATACAACCAGAGAGGTTTTCACTTCACTTAAATACTGTGCAAGTGTCGACACATATCACGGTCATACTCATAATCACAGCAGAGGAACAACCTCATGGGTATTATCCCAATATAATGATATAGATGTTGGTAAGTGTGTTTCATCTGCACACGCCGTACTGCCAAAGTGAGAGAGAGTATCATCCAATATTTATTTAAACTGGTTTCAGCTGGACTGCTCCGGGGCCGGGGGGGGGGGGGGAGAGAGGGGATGACAGAGAGTAGAGAGAGAGAAGAAAGGATATTGAAAAGCTGTAACGCTGGAAAAAGAGCGAGAGAGAGAGAGAGAGAGAGCATTAAATGACATCGACAAAAAGAGTGTGAGAGAGCAACGAGAATGTTGGGTGGATGTGCTGGAACAGAGGAGGAGAGAGATGACGGAGCCAGACATCATTAGAGACCAAACCATGTGTGTGTGTGTGTGTGTGTGTAAAGTAGAGGTGGTGGGGGCAAGTTCAGGGGCAGTTCAACTCTACCCTGGAATACAGCGGCGGTGGTTTTAAAACAAGTTAACTAGAAACTAGATCAGAACCAACTCCACAGAGACCGAGAGAGGACGAGGGGGAGAAAGAGAGGGAATAGCTAATCACAGCGCAGTAAATATGTCTCTCATCTGTGAGCTCTCCCATTAATAATACATTATACTGTCTCCAGAATGCTATTTTTCATCTATAATTATCGCCGCTCTCAGTCGCCCACCACAACGAATAGATCTGTGGGAGAAATCCATCAATTTGAAAAGCAATTACAGTCACTGCACTCTGCACTGTGCATGCGGGCGGATGTTTGCGTGTGTTTAAATAACCCTTATTTGCGCCACAGCCAGTTTTTTCGAAATGGCCTTAGCGTTCAGGTCTACTCGAAACAACATTCACATGATCCCAACAGAAAGGGCAAGGAGAGCGAGAGAGAATGAATCATGACGGGATAAAAGGAGAGAGGGCAAGTGCAAAATCTAAGTATGGAAAAAGAGAAAGAGAGAACATTCCTTCCCATCGTACAAAAACAAGAGAGTAAATACAGGTATTATCTGACTGTTATCTGCTCCCATAATCACTGCCTTGTCTCAGCGCTTCAAAGGCAGTAGGGTTATAGGCAGCTGACTGCAGGGCAACCAGGCCTTGAAGGTTAAGATTTTCCCACATCAGTCATTCCTATTCTACGTTGGATCCCAGTCCGTCTTAATGCTGCAGGATGCGACGTCCCTTACTGAGCACATACAGATAAATATCACCAAGATGTATGCTCCTGTCAACACATGCTGTATCATGTTCCAACACATCCTTCTGAATTGTGTATAGACAATTGAGAACGAGTGTCATTAAATTTACATAAAGGCGCCTCGTCTCTGCGTGACAGAGGGAATAATGGGACACAGCCCATGGGAGATGATGGAAATAGGACTTACAACAGCAGTCAAGACAGATAGCCAGATAGCCAGTGGGACAAACTGTAGGACACAGACACACACACACACACACAAGCATGCACATCTCGCCACGCACATCCACCTGCATGTGTGCGCCTGCATCAGTGCTTCACAGTGTGACTGGGGGGAAAAGGCAAGGTAAGGCATTTGAAAAGGCCGATAGTAAAATGTCTACGCTCAAACTACAAACGTGGCAGGAATGGGAAAACAACGAGGAGCGAGAAATGAGGGAGACATAAACAACAAATGGAAAAACGGAAAAAAAAAATCACTCAGGGGTAGCAAAATGCTGACCTTCAAAACGAAGTAACATGGCTGGGTAACAATGCACCTTCTGCCATAATGCATCGGTTGTGTTTATGCTTCATCTTTCCCCCCAGATAGATTCAACTGACTTAGCAGAACTGTCACAGTGAGATTGTCCCATAGCCTGGGAGTTTTCTGAATATAGCAACTCGAGCAATATGTCCCCTACATCTTAGTTTCTTAACCTATGGGTCGGGACCCCATTAAAAGCCATGGGCCTATTTGTAATGGGTCCCTACATGACAGGAGCAGAGATGGGCAGCATTTCAATTAAATGTATTTGAAATGTGTTTTTAATTACTTTTGAGTATTTTGTCAATTTTATTTGACTAGAAAAAAATGAAAATTTATATCAAGATACTTTTGGGAGCAGTGTTTGTATTTCAATATATTCATATACATATATATATATTTTTTTAATCAATTAAAGCACTTTCAAATTCAGATTTCCTATAGGTCTACTTCTTCTGCTATATATGGATTGATACATCATCAAGCCATTGACCAACTCATTTGTCATATGACCTCCCTTGATTGCTCACACATTTACATTACATTACCCCCCGCCCCGATCCCCCTCGCCCACAGATCTGCACTAAACCTATTGCACCTGCACAAAACTTCTTGAAAAGCCCATCTACCAAAGGTAAAAACCTATGCTAATATTACCAGATAAATACTGCACGCTAAAGCTAACGCCAACTGAGAAATGTTCTTTGTGGATGGAGAAAACCCTGAGCCAACAGTTTTGCCTAGATAGAGGTGTGATCTGGCCTTTGTCAAGTTAGCTGCATTGTCTGTTATGGGAGAAACAATAAAATGTTGTTCAAAGAAAGCCAGAATTTACAGTTTCTACAATGTTCTGTATTTTTCTTGACACCTGTAATTTATCATTTATTTTCATACATTTTATTAACAGGTATTTGTATTTATAACAAGATACATTTTAATGTATTTTTGCCCATCTCTGGACAAGAGTAGCATTGTGTTTGATGAGACTTGGTACCATGGAAAGAAATGCATTTCTTTACTTGGTGACCCTGTTGAAAAAGTTAAAGAAACCCTGCTCTTGATACTTGGGGTGTAAAAACTACACCAATGAAGTAGTAAAACATGAGGTTAGTTACTGAAATCCATTTGCAACACAATAAATGGTGGAAACTAGAAGGGTTGATACATTGTGAAATGATGAATGTCTTTTGTTTTACTGCTTGAATCAGAAGACTTTTAATGGAGAAAATCCAAATGCTGTTTATCCTAGTTTTAGGTACTGGAGTCTAGTCGCTAGCATCAAAGCTACTTCTTGTGATGAATAGGCAATTTGAATCATTGTTGACGTTCAAGGATTAGCAGCTGGGACAAAACCATTGTAGATAACACAATCAGCTCATGAGGAACAATCATGCATCATGAGCTAATCCTACTGGTCATAACTGACAGCAAAACTAACCAGTGCCTCAAAATATTGCCTGTGTATCACAGCTTTAACCTTATCTTAAGATCATGACAGATCACCAAGGCAGAAAATATGCCTCAGGCCAATGATTCCTCCATGTACACTGAGTGTGGATTCAGCCTTCAAACAAAGGTTCTCTCTTCTCCAGCCCACAGCAATAGCTGTCCCCTCGACACATTGTGTACACTAAGACCTGTGTGCTTAACCCCAATCGCCTCCGCAAACACACAAGTATGTGGGGTCACCATGGCAAAGTGTGTCCTGTGTGAGCAAACACACATTCACTGTGTTTCAGTGTCCTTACGTATTGGATGACATGCCCAGATTCGTCCTGGAAAGACTTGAAATACTTTTTTGTCACACTCCCAGCGACCAAATGTTTAGAGGATGATATAAATTGAGGTCTGAGGCGTGTGCACTTTGAAACAGAAGAGGCTTAGGAGGAAGAGAGTGAGAGGTTCAAGGGAGAGCGAGAGCAAGAGAAACACCTGTGTCAACAAGAAAGCTGCATGGACTGTGTGTGTGTGTGTGTGTGTGTGTGTGTGTGTGTTGCTGAGTCCCATTTCTCTAGGTCTGTTTTCCCCAGGAAGATGGAAGCAGACTCCTGTCTGCATTAAGGAGTTGCTGTTTAACCCGTGGGCACAGTGCAGGCAGAACAAACTGACAAATCGCTGGCACAGGAGAAAGACTGACCTCATTTTCTTTCTCTTAAGCGCGACGCAGGAGTTATTTTTGCTAATTATTGCTCTCCTAGTCAAACCCTCTCTCCTCGGAGTAAAAAATATTAAGTGGGGTTTTCAGGGAAACATTTTACATCAGCCTAATTGGAGCCTGTCAAAATCTGTGTGCAACCAATATGCTGGAAAGGCCAATGTCCCATACCCACAATGCAAGGAGCTGACATCTATGTGTAAACAGACAGTCGTACTACAAAGCTATTCAACCTTTCTAGCACGGTGCTTTAAAACGGCTGTCAGTGTTGCTCTAGCAGCAGCATCTGAACCGGCTCAAATGTAATTGTGTACAAGGGAAGCTGTAGTGACTTTGACAAATAGGTTAGCTCCCACCAGCTAAATAACGTTGACGGTAATGGTCCACACTTTCCATTACATTTGAATACTTCCAGGAGAGGCATTTGGAAAGAGTTTCTCAATGATCCGCCTGTCAGAGGCAGATGCTCGTGTGTGTGTGTTTGTGTGTGTGAGATCGAGAGAGAGAGAGAGGGAGGGAATCAGATTTAGCCTCTATCCCTCATACCCCTGGCTTAACAGAGGCTCTTTTCACCTCAAAAGCCCTACCAGTTGGCACCACATAACCCCAACTGGCTTCTCTGGTGGAGACACACACACACACACACACACACACACACACACCAGTGCCAAGCTGTATGCCCTTCTCCTCAGTTCCAATGCCAAGACAATGGCTCCATTGAGAACATGTACAGCGGAGTCGGTGCAGAGCTGTGTGTGTACGTGTGTGTGGGTGTGTGTGTATGCACACGTGTTTCACAAAGAAAAAGACAGTATTAGTGTGTGTCTTTGTATTTGCATTTTTGTGTGCCTGTGTGTGTGTGTGTGTGTGTGTTCATCTATATGCACTGGGGGCTGAAGCTGTAAGGAACAGTCAAGCCCAGGAAAGCTCTCCATAGATCCCTCCTGTCAGTACCAGAACCCCTTTAAACCCTCTAAACCCTCTAAATCTGCTCCTCTATATTACTTAAACAACCAAATGAATCACATCTAGCTTCTTCTCTGGCTTGGCTGAAACCTTCTGCAGGACGGGAGCTTTCTCTGAGACAATGTAGATCGGCATTAGGGACTGGCAAATGGGACAGAATCTATTAAGATGGAGGAGGTGTTCTGTGAGATCCTTGTTGTTGTTTTTATTATTCTGAAGAGAGAGCGAGAGCGAGAGAGCATTGGTGTTAATAGCTACAACAATTAGCTCCTCATCTCGCTAATGGAAGAGGAGTAGGAGAAGAGTGTGCACAACTGTTCTTCTTTTCTCTGCTCTGGTCTTTAACCTTTGGGCCAAGTGCCATCTCTGAAAACGGCTGTCCATCCCAACCTATGAAATCACTTTAAGTGGTGGTGGTAAAGCTGTTCTACTGACCCAGTGGACAGTAAGAGGAAGTTATACTAGTTGGGAATTCATGTACTGTATGTATAAGCAATTCATGTATTCTACTGTTATATTCATTGAAACCAAAATCATGTAATAAAAAGGAATGAGGGTATCAAACACAGGCGTTCTCATTTGTTCTTTAATGAACATAATGGGCAAAAATGTGTGTTAATAACCCCTGAAAACTGGTCATCAACACAGAGAACAGTGCTGTAATTGCAGCTGCATAAATGTAATGCATCCAACACCAAAACACATTACTGCCTCAGGACAGCTCCGAGACAAAAGAGCTGCTTAAATTATTTTTATTGTGCCTTAGATTGCTGAAATTAAACTGGTCAAATGACTATAGGCCAGGCTATCGAGAGACTTCAGAGGGCATTTAAATGCACAGAGGAGGAGTAGACCGTAAAACCCAGGGCATAAAAAACGTGTCATTTTATAGGTGCCCATAACCAGGTTCAAGAACGGGAGGATACTGAAAGACAGCAGATTTCTCCCGGTCAGGGGGGGGGATTTCTTTCACTTGCTCATTCCTTTTAAACATAAAACCTTGTCCCAAGTCGCTGCACACAAACTGGGAGGATCCAGATTTACGGTCAGAATCTCTTCCGCTGACAGGTCCGCGTTTATAATATTGCCAGCTTGGGATTCATGGACAAATGGAGAGGCCACTACTGAAACCCCACAACAGAAACATGGATAAAGCTAATGCAGTGCTTAATGGGCACACACACACAGACAGACAGACACTACGGCCGCACGATTATTTTCACAATTATTAATCTTGATGATTTGGGGAACACATTTATGTTTGTGCACTTAACGCATCTTAGTACAAAATTGTTTTCAATAAGCCAAAATTTTTAATGGTGGACGCTAAAAATACAAAATACAATTACCCACTATTAATTAAGGGTAAACACATCTATGTTGGAACTGTAAATCAATAAAGCATGAGTGTGTGTGTGTGTGTGTTTTTACTGTTGACAAGTAAATCCTCCTCAGCTCTGGAGGATATGCCTCTTGGCTCAGTGCAGTGATTCCAAGGCCAATTAGGCAGCCAGCAAAATAAAAGCCTGGCTTTATTGACAAGGCCTGTGCAAGAGTGCTCCCCTGCCTACAACTCTCTGCCTCAATAGGCCAATTGCAGGTCTTTCTCTTCCCTTAGCTAAAATGTCTCTCTCCTACCCTCTCTCTCTCTCCCCCGCTGCTCACATTGTGACCTAAAACTCTCAAAAAATGCCAACATTCACGCTATTCCCATAACTCTAGGCTAATATAACAGGCTAATGTCTAGGAGTACGGCTGGGTCACCAGTATAGAACATCAAAGGATTAGATGGTGAGATATCTAAATGCCATATACTCATAGTCTCCCAGGATTACACTGTGCTCCCCCTCTCTTCTTTTATTCATGGCTACTTGCTATGTTATTTGTTACTTCTGTGTATATTTTTATCACCTGCTTCTTTCCCTATAGAACCCGGGCGCCACCCTATTCATCAATTTAACACACACGCTTTCTGGCCCCCGGTAATTGACTTTCAAAACAGGGGCGATAAATCTCACCTATACAAACAACAATACTTCAGAGATTAAAGACATTAGCATGCAACCCGCACCGTTGTTATTACTCTTTTTCCTCGGGATATACAAAGGAGAAGTTCATGGGCAGAAATATGTGTCACTAGAAACTGAATCATTTATATGTGAATTGCTCAACTTAACTCAAATAATTACATTGAAAAACTGAATCTGAATAGCATCATTTGAAATTGAATTTATTAGTTTGGAACTGAATTCCAATAAACTTGAAACTGGATGTAATATTATGAAATTTACTTCATTTGCTCTGAAACTGTATTTGATCCTCACTGAACATTCAACTCTCTATATACTTACACATTCAGTTCTCGCAATTCAAATTCAATTTTTGCAATTCAATTTCAGTTTACCGAGACACACACCCGGTCGTTGAGGAAGAGCGATCGAGTGCAGATTCACAGAACTCCTTTTTCGGCCAATCAGCACCAATGTTTTTGACCGTTTCCTAGTGCTTCGCTCAGGCAAAACATAGCGGAGAGCAAGCGAGACCAGCAGCGGCGACCAGCCTGTTCCCGGAGGATGCAGCCGGGAGCAGAACTGGAAGAGCTGTCCGGTCGGGGGTCGGAGTTTGTATGCATCCTGGAAGCCTGGGAGCCTGCGAGAACTCAAGAACTGAATGTGGAAGTATATAGAGAGTTGAATTTTCAGTGAGGATCAAATACAGTTTCAGAGCAAAATAATTCAATTTCATAATATTTATTTAATAAATTCAATTTCAAATTATGCTATTTAGATTTTCAATGTAATTATTCAAGTTAAACAATACAAATTCAAATTATGTGATTCAAATTCAGTTTTTTAATGCAATTATTCAAGTTGAGCAATTCAAATTCAAATATAAATGATTCAAATTCAGTTTCTAGCGACACATATTTCTGCCCATAGAAGTTCTTGATGTGCCGAGTGTTTCATACGTCGATCCCATGTCGTGTGTCTGAACATTTCTCAGCCATTTTATTTTCATTTCATGAGATGATCACTGCTGAGGGTAGCGTGGTACCATCATTTCAAGTCCATGTCAGCGTTTTGAAAAGGTTATTCTATTTGCATGTCTCGTGCGTCACATTTTCAATGAAAGGCTCATGGCAAAGAAGTGGCGGTGCGTAATGTGTGTGAGTTCATGATGGACTTAAATTGACAGCTCCAACTGCCTCTGACTGCTCGAGCTGCAGCGGTTCGTTAAGACGTTCATTAAGACGTCCTAATCGGCATGCAGCGTTCACCTCCAGGCCCCGCATGCCGCGCAGTCTGCAGGCTGGAAACGTGGGAGATAGACGCACTGCGCTGCACTGCAGAGCTGACTTTAAATGTAAGTAGGGCAGAAGCGTGTCTGTTTGTGTGTTTGTGTGTGTGTGTGTGTGTGTGTGTGTGTGTGTGTGTGTGTGTGTGTGTGTGTGTGTGTGTGTGCAAAGGACTAGAGAAAGATAGAAAAAGACAGGGAGAGAAAAAAAAGGAATGAAGGAGAATGAAAACAAAGACAGAGAGGAAGAGCAAGGCAGCCAAGGAATGTTCTGCCAAGTCTCCACATCACCACATGGCTGACACATGTCCTCTAGGATGAAGAGGATGAAACACACAGACCAAAACACACACACAAGTGGTCAATCAACAAGGAGGACACACAAAGACCTTGATCTCATCATGTCACTATACGACCCACATACTGTGCAGTGATGTGGTAAAGAAGCGGTGCCTCCTATCACATGTGAATGGGAGTTAGACCTTCAAAAGCGGAACAAATTCTGAAAGAGCTAAATGATACGATGCAGGCAATGCGTGCCATGGCCCAGAACTCTACTGATCCTTTAACTCATACTGATATAAAAAGTAAAGAAGGGAGCCGCTGCTTTTTTTTATTATTGAAAGATGAAAAAGAGAAGTCAGATCTAGAGAACGATGGGAACAAAGCCTTGTGGCTAAGAGGAAACAGATTGTGGAAAAGTCACTGCGAGCCAGGAGGTGAAGACAGACAGAAAGAGAGGTTCACTCACACAACATGAAGAAAGAGAATTTCATTCACCCCTTCAGCTGGATATTGAGATATGAAGACATCTCCAGCACAGCTGCTGCTCCACATTGGTATGTCTCTATAGAATAATCTTGACTTAGCTAACCTGTCTCTTTCTCCCTGTGTCCCCCCTCTCTTCCCTTTCCTCCTCCTCTCCACTGCACAGTATGCATTTACTGTAGAGTACACACACACACACACACACTCCAAGCCCAGTGCATCCGGTCCATTAAAGTCTAAACAAAGAGCTAACAGGCGAACCTAAATATAAATCCACAAATGAGGCAATTTAGCCTGGCCAGCTTGTTAGGCCAATGCTGCAAGCATCGATCCCCAGACCTTGAGCCCATCACACAGCCACAAACACAACTGATCACAGGCTGCCACAGTCACCCACTCCCACCCCACCCCCACCCCCACCCCCCGGCACGCACGCACACACACACACACACACACACACACACACACACACACTCTCCAAAGCCTAAGCTAGCAATTACTGATTAGTGTTTCTTTCTTCTGCTGTCCACTCTCTCTCTCTCTTTCTCTCTCTCTCTCTCTCTCTCTCTCTGTGTTTGATCTCCCAGTCATTATCCAGTCTAGCAGCATTTCATCACGCGCCTGATCACATCGATCAAGCGCTACTCAACACACTCCTCATGAACGTACGCACACGTACACGCACAAACCCGCCTTTGAAGACAAAGAGGTACTCAAAATGCCTGACTGGTGCTCAATTAAAAAGTCTGATTGCTATCGACCACCGCCATTTGATGAGTGTGTGGGCGAGTGTGTGTGTGTGTGATACACGCAGGAATGAATGAAATGAGGTGCTATCTGCCACAATATCACATTATGAAGCTGGGAGCGTGCTTGTTCAGTGCACATTTGTAGATGAGACAAGTACAACAGGTCATGCTGCCTGACAAGTGATCTGCCGGGAATGATGGGGAGATCATACACGTCCATCTAATCACCTGCAGTGGGATGGAATACCACCGTGTATTTACTGCTGTAGGTCAAGGGCAACTCAGCTATAGTTATAGCGTTTTTCCCACACCGACAGGTGGTGGTGGTGGTGGGAGGGGTTTGAGGAAAGATGGAACTGAGATACGACGAGACAGAATAGGCTGACATTATGTAGAGCGTACAATACAAAGGCCACACACACAGCTGTACGGTCTGGTGTGTGTATGAGAGAGAGAGAGAAGGTAGTGGTAGAGCATGGTGGGTGGTGGTGACGCGGCAGTTCTGCCTGTGTGGCCTGACTTCATTACAGGGTCAACTACACACACACACACACACTGAACACTGAATCACGTACACACACACGTCCCATTGTGTATAACAGGTTATGTATAGCTCACAGTGGGGGAAAAACATATACACTATGCAGGTGTGAGTCCAAGATGATTGTATGGATTTGGGGCATCGTGCTATTCAAGGGGCGACCATGTTCACGCTGCAGTCCTCCTCGGTGGTTGTTTGAAGGTAACTTGTGTCTCTCAAGCAACTTGTGCAATAGTGATTCTCCACGGAAGGCATTGTAATATATTTGTGCTACTTGCCCAAACTGTTTCAATCAATGCCTCTGGGTAGAATGATCAAGGGACGTCTAATTGCTTCCCTCAGTTACATCAAAGGGAAACATAGCGAGCCAGGGTGCAGCTAGAGATAAAACACGCCGGCTGGTTTATCACGGCTCGGCGGTACGCTGCATACGATTAGCCCATTAGCTCTCCAATGAACTCTGATTACCTTAGCCTCCTAGCTCCTCCCCGTTTCTCCTATACCTGTAGGTAGATAGTGATTAGGACCTCATCAGGGATTCATTAGCCTACAGTGATAATTAATGTTGTATGGAGTTAGTGAACAGCTCTCCTGAGGGAGGGGTAAGGCATCAGGTTGGGAAATGTAGGAGGGCATTCACAATCACAAGGTGTCAGATAAGGTTTCGCAGTGACTGCTGCTATGAGCCCGGTTAGGAGTATTAGGTATCGCACCTGATTTAATCACAGCATGGCTGCTGAAAGGGAACTGGCTGTGTGTTCAGGACAACAGGTGGAAAAGGAAAAGAGGTGGAGGAGAATAGGAGAGGAAGAGGTGAGGGATAGAAAAAGAAAGGAAGACAGGAGATGGAGGAATAGAGGGAAAGATAAGTGGCAGGGGAGGAGTAAAAGGGAAACCAGGAGATAGTTAGAGAGTGTGGAAGAGGAGGATGGCGGAAGGGGTGGGAAGAAGAGGTGAAAAAAGATGTGAGGAAGATACTGCATGTCATTCTCTGAGCATCCATGATTAATTCCATCAAAGCAGATGCCTCAAAGGGAATTCACAACTTCACTTAATTCATTCTCACGTCACCTCAACCCACCCCATCACCACCACCAACCACTGGCAGATGAGAGGGGGTTGAGCACTAAGTATAACAAAGACCACAGAACTTAAATGTACTTCAATGGCTGTTCAGTGTTAAACAAGATGTCTATAATACCCCAGAGGTATTAGAACCAAGCTGGGTACACTTCATGGAATCTCAACTGTGGAGAATGTTATGCACAGGGGCTGTATCTGTAATCACTGGACAATATTTCATGACCCCGGGACCAGGCTTAACCACTAAAACAGTTTCTCACAGGGGTGGCAGGGTGAAAGGTAACAGGTTGGATCCCCACTATAGCCAAAGCATGTCCATCAACAGCCATGAGTCCTGTTGAAGTGTCCTTAAGCACTATTGGACCCCAAAGTTGCTCTGGATAAGATGCTCTGTTAGCTAAATGCCTAAAATGGGAAAATGCATCAAAATGCATTCATCAAGGAGGCATTGATGTCAGTGGAAAAAGTAAGTTAAGTTTTTCCCATTTCCCGAAGTGACTTGATTGTGATGTGGTTTTGCAGGAAACTGAAGGACCAAAGGGCACCAGCAGTGGGGAATTTTTGAGAAATCCTCTCTTTCTATTTTTAGAATAATAAGTCATCTGTCAGCTGGGATGATTCAGCCTCTACAACCGCTACATCACAGGATTCAGGCCTCTGCTCTAGTTTACTATTAGATATGTCCACGCTTAAAGCTGGGCAATAAAATGATCTTGATAATAATAATAAAATAATTTTCAGTGTCTGTTTTTCTCAATCTACACAGACACTTGCATTACAAACAACCAATCACATAGCAGAAATGGGTTTAGGGATGCAGACAAACTTAACACCAACAGCCAATCAGGCGTACACAACCACTCAGAGTTGCACAACACGACAGAGTGACCAGGCTTGTTGAGCTACTGGAGAAGATAATACAATAAAAAGGTTTTAAGTATTGTTACTAATAACAAATGTACTCATTTACAGTAAATGCTGTAGTTGGAATTACTTTCCACCTCTCACAATCCCAATCAGAGGTTCACCCACGTAGCCGATTGGATCCACAGCTGTACTGGTTTTGACTGGTAGGAAGTAGCCGTGACTTCCCTTTGCCTGGTAAACCAGGCTCTGTATGTTCTTAGCTTCTTGACTGGAGGTGGACTTTAAGCCATAGTGACGTACTGTAAAATGAATAGATTTATCCTATCCTCAGAAAAATAATTCCATATACCCTCGGGAATGTTCTCGCCAAGCTGTGTACTCTGATGAAAACAGAACAGGGCGTGCCTGCTTGTCAGCAGCCAATCAACTATTCAGGACAAATACAGCCTTGTGTGGCTGCAAGATGCTAGGGGATGGTGAGAGGAATCGAGGGAGGCAGCACTGGCCTAGCTAGCACACATGATATGACTAGGAGTCTTGTACAGTAGCAGCATAGTTAGGAGGGAGAGAGGGACAGATGGCAAGGAGGAGAGAGGTATACACCAGAGTCTAGAACAGTGTACGTTAATTATATAAGACGGACATAACCCACTCCCATAAAAGAGACGGGCAGGCCAGACAATTAGAGAGAGCAGAGAGCTGGCATAGCATGTAACTGAAGAGAACATTGCTGTCTGTCTGACCTATTTAGCAAATGAAGAGCCATAAACACAGTGGACCTCAACTAACGTCGCAATATAGCCCGTACCAGACACCCAGGGCTAAAACAGAGCTAACCACCCCAACCCTGTAAAAACACTAATCAAAGCCTGCAGGGTTGAGAATAGCTTTTAAGTGGGGCTTTTTGTTTTGCAATGCTTTTTAAAGTTTGGGCCGCGTTGGTCCCTCTCGTCTTCGTTACGGTTGGTGGTGCTTCTGGGTCCTAAATAAATCATCCAAAAAAAAATCCAGCAGCCTGCAAATGCTCTGAGCCGACACACACACGATCTTCCAATAGCAAACTATAGCGTCACTATATGATCAACTTAAATTACTGGATTCTGAGTAAGAGAGAAATATTGCAAGACATTACAACACCAGTGGAATCTTAAGGCAATGCTGTCTAGGTACTGTAGGGAAGTGCTGGATCACATTTAAGCCACAACATGGGGGGATATTTCTCCAAACTGCAGCATGGGTGAGAGATACGGTCACTGATCTCCAGGATGGAGTAAGGTATGAAGGCTTTTATTTGCTCACACTTTACCCAACACAAGTCATACATCTTGGGCCATAACAACTTATCTTTAGCAGAGGCTTTGGCATTAAAGGCCAAATTTGCGCCTGGGTCTCCCACAACATAAACAAAACTGAACTTTCATTTCAAGGATGCAATGAGAAGCACCAGAGAAATGTCATCTAACATAAAATGGGGTGAGACGGATAAAAAGCAAGTGTGTGTTAGTCCCTGTAGTAGATGCCAGGCTATTGGGGTGGCACTCACCTGAGGCAGCGGCCGCCCCAGGGGTCTGTGACCCCCCAGGGGTCGGGGGTACGGGCCTGGGCCAGGGCTTGGCCGCGGGGGGGCCCACTCTCACCGCCCCAGCATACTCCACAAAGGTTCCTGGAAAGTCTCCCTTCTCCTTGGTCCTCTCGTTGGTGCCGTGTAGCCAGCCTTTGGGGGTTCGCTCATCCCCTTCCTGGTAGTCCAATCCTGCTGTGGCCATCAGGGAGGCTTTGGGCACAGTGAGCAGGTCGCCTGGCTGGAGGCTGATATCATCACCCCGCTCACGCTTGTACTCAAACAGTGCCCGGTACTGGAAACTGTCAGATGCCATGGTAACAGGAGCTCATAGGGGGGGTCCAAAGCCGAGACACTGACAACGCCTGAGATTTGCTGTGACTCGGTTAATAAAAAGACAAAACTAAATTGGATAAAAATTCCTGAGGTGAAACTGGAACTCCACACCTAAACCTGTGAAACCTCTGATGCTGCCTGAGATTTGCTGTGTCGCACTGACTTGGATGACACAGTGGAAATGAACAAATAAAAATCTGATCCCTGAGGTGGAATTCCACACTTTTAGTTCTATGGACCTCTTAAAACCAAGTCCAACGTTTTAATCCAAGAGGATTAAAAACTGTTGAGACAGAATTTAATTCCTCCAGCTACAAAGAAAGGTAACTAAATATAGGTTATTAAAATAAAAGCCAGTCGGAAGGTCTGTGTCCTTAGATTGGTCACACGTCTAGCTCTCTAACAATCCACAGTGATCCGCCAGTTGGTCACAGTTCTCCAGTCAGAGGCCTGTGTGCTTTTGTGATCCACATGGACAGCAGTGAGGCAGACAGTCTAGCCACCACACTGTGCCCGTAATGGGGAGAGAAACAGAGGGGGGCTGAAAAACAACGGTGGCACAGTTTTCTAGGACGGGGTGACCTACAGATTACGGCCCAAGGTTCTGCAGGTTCTTCTGTGGATGCCAATGGCAATGAGAAAGGGTATTGTTTCAGTTCTCTGTGTTTTCTGTCAAGTGTGACACCCCCCCACACACACACACACGGACAGATGCGCCACACACACACACACCTGAGGAAATCCACTGCAGTGCAGAATTTGGCTTCTTATTCAGCGCGCCCCTGTGTGCATTCCTCTGTATGCAATCCTGCTGGCACAGCTCCTGTGTCTTTTCTTTTCTGCGCAGCCTCCTCTCACACGCCCCGACGCAGACAGACACACCTGCAAACTTCAATAAAGTTGCAATGTTATTACCACTCTTAATATCACAAATTCTTATGTCTTGTTATTAGGACCAAAAGCTTGACTTATTGATACAGCATATTTTTTTTCTGCATACCAGGCATGACTTTAGGCCAGCATGGTCACTACAGCATGACTATTGTTTCATTAAAATCAGTACAAATAAATCCTAAATCATGAAAATGCAGGGTGTAAATATATACCAGTGAGTGAAGATTTACCAACGCCCTGCTATACAGGCTGAAGGCACAGCGAGAGAGAGACCTATCAATTACAACAAACGTGACTAGGCGAATAAAAAACTTAAGAGCCCAGACAGCATGCCCGACAACTCGTCCTGCGCCAGTCTAGTCACTGTCTACTAGGCAAAAACACGGAGCAAACTCACCGTTCACACTGCCCTGACGAGCTCCTGTCTTCCGCCGACACCTCGGGATGCAAAGTGCCCACTAATACACGCTACATGCGTCCCCAAGACCGAGCCCAGACATCCATGAAGCCCATCAAGATAGATGCGTGGCTGGTCCACCAGACGGGCAGCCTGCTGAACGCTGTAGTAAGCGGCAGTGCTGATGTCAGTAAACCCCACCTCCAGCGTCTGCAAATTACACCAGCGGAGACGGGACCGGCGCACCACTGCTGCAGTAGCCCCAAACACTGCATGACCTGGTTATGATAGAAAGCCGACTCATTGTCTACTGCATTTGACATTCGACTGCTAATTTACCCCTGTGCGTTGCAGTGGGTTCCTATTATGTTTCAGATGAACATGAATAACTGGGCTATTGGAGACGAAGAGGCTGCGGAATGGTGATGAATTATGTAACAACCCTCTGACCTGAAATCGAGCCGCATCTGCCGGCTGAAATATCCATCTCACACGCGTTGCATTGTAGTAAAGGGATCGGGGGTATCGGCAGGACGCTGTAACCTTAATTTCAACCTGCAGGATTATCTAATCACCGCACCAGCCAGCGGCAGACTGCTGCGTCATGTGCGCACAGGCTGAGCGCGTCTGGGAATACAGAGCGTGACGTTTCTGTCTCGCGTGCAAGGCCTTTATACAAATGTATTTTAAAAGGCGGGGGATAATTAATAGAGATAACACAAGAATAATTATGATGTAAAAGAGTCAATGAAGAATATTTCTATATGACATCAAGTATGTTAACAGATAGGTCTATGTTTCAAAATATACACGAACTGGCTAAAAATGTATTTGACCATGTAAGTGACATTGATTCAATAAATGTATTTTGGATATACTTGTAGATGTAGTCAACAGTGCAGGGGTAGAAAAGATATTCCCAGTGTTCAAAATCTACTTCGAATGAGTGTCATCAATATGTACAAAACATTTTCTGGCCAATTTTCATATATTTTGAAACATATTTCAGAATGGAGGTTGACAATGATATGGATACAAATTAGGATGCTATTTTCAACTGATACATTTTAAGCCAGATACGTTATTATGAATTTATACATCCCTAGAATAAAACAACACAGCCCATAACAAAAATGAATACCCTGAAGCCATACATGAAAAAAACAAAGCCAAAACCTCTGAGGATTAATCTAAGGTTGTCTGAGATCCAATTAGGCTTGCTGATATTGCTTTATACAGAAATGGATGGTAGTAATGTTAACTAGTAACCACAGGTGTGAGATATAACGTAAAGCAAAACATTTCCTTTGAGGTGTAGTGGAGTAAAATTATTAAGTTGCGAAATGGAGATACTCGAGTTCAGTGGCTCAAAACTGTACTCAAGTGCAGTACTTGAGTTAAAGTAGATTTATTACTGTAGTTATATTCTACCGAAGGTTGTGAGCAGCACCCCTTTAGGAGGGGATTAATATCCTCCATTTTCATCATCCCTTACAGTGGGTGCAGTTAAGGTAGGTTACCAGCGACATTATCATTTTATGGAGTGGTTGAATTTTGCAACATCAAAAGGTTATGTAGGACTATTAGGACCATGCTATGATGGGTTAAGTATTACTACCATGCTGGGGAAAGGGCAGCTACTAGAGGCTAAAGTGAAGGGCTGGTTGCATCAGTTCATCACCTAAGGGATCTTTCTGCTGTCAACTAATGGCCAAACACTGAAAGAGCTTCTCTTAAGTGTCCCTGTTTCCTCAGTCTCATAGTTTTGTATGGCTAGCATGTTGCAGTTGTATCCTTCAGTTCCACAGTGTAAAATGTTTAATAAGGAAGCTATCTGTATTCAAGTGAAAGCATGATTAAAATACAGATTGTACCATAATCATCACAATGAAATGGCATTTAATCCACATCGGACAGATTCTGGAAGGTCAATGGGACCATGAAATGAAGGGCAAAGGTAGAAAAGGGAAATTAAATATGAAGAGTTTTACTTCAACAATTATATAACAACACAGTCCACTCCTCACATAGCAAGGTTTAGCCTCTGTCATTCGTCTCTCTCAGATGCTTAGTAATGGCATTTAGGCTGACAAGTCACTATATATGCAAATGAAAAGTGACAGAAATCAATAAGCAGCGCTGAGAGATCAAGGAGCTATAATCAAGATAGTACAGGCGTTTAGTCATGCTTGTGTCTCAGAGTCAGGCAGGGATGATTGTCTAATTTATGCTCCCATAGTCTCATGTTCTCCTTCGTCTTATCTTCCACACAGGCGAGTCAGAAGACGACAATCTTTAAGAGGGGAAAGTGTGACTTCCCAGAGGAAATAGAGGTCGGGTTGGCCCAGATTAAATGTGTCAACTAGCAGAGGCAGCATCTTCCTGCATTGTGACTGTGTGTACGCATACTTGCACTCACACGCACAACACAATGGCGTCTGTCTTTCTGAGTGTGCACACACACTGGAGTGTTCTGTGGGAAGCATGTGCATGAGAGCATGTGTTTGCTCATAAGTCAGGAGGACATAGCGCACATCTTGACAGGCAGATCGGTGTCTGTTCCCACTCGTGACGGTTGATTGTTTCATATAGTGCATGCGCTGTGTGTGTGTGTGTGTGAGAGCTGTTCGAATGTCGTTATTTATGGGTATTTATGGGTATTAATATGTGTGTGTGTGTGTGTGTGTTCACTGTGATAACACCTGGATGATTACTTATCTCTTTCTATTTGCCTCCATCCCCTGCTCCCATGTCTCCTGCTCACCCACCAAAATTTCTCCACTGTCTCTTGAAATTCTCCCCAAACTCTTTTCTTCTTCTGTTCAGATGTTTCCCTTTACTTTCCCACATTTTTCCCTTTCATTTCTGAGACTACTTTCTGATATGCTGAACACCCCTAGTGTTATGTGAACCCTTCCTCACTCCCTCTCTCTCGGTCTTGACTCCTCCTTTAAATGAAGCTGTGCTGGCACCGTGACAACAGTGGTTTGGGGACCTGAACAGTGTCAGCTACACATTATAGTGAAGTGCAGGGGTTAGGGTCAGGTTTTACACATGGCTGCCCTCACAGCAGGATCACCATGTCTGTGGAGCCCAGCCCAGTGTCTACCATTTTCCAGATTCTCTGAGTTAGCAAAAACTGACCAGATGTCTATTGATGTCTATTGTCTGTCAAACTTCAAAGATTTTTTTCAGATGGTCTCATATTGGAGAAATAGATCAGATTAATGTTTTATTTCATCACACAGACTGTTAGCGTAGTGCTAACCAGACCTGAGGTCTTGCTGCTAGACTACCGCTAACGGATTGCAGCTGTAAGTCAGACTAGCGCAGTGTAAAGGGAAGGGAGTAATGACTCTCTGCTGGCCTCTGCCACAGTGAGTCACAGCATCATCCTCCCTGTCAGCCTTCAAATAGAGCTACATGAACCGCTATAACCCTCAACCCTTCCCTCTCTCCTTCCATCTATCCATCTCTTGCCCTTTAATCTCCGTCATCTTGGTTTGTCTCCCTCACTCTCAATCCTTCTCTCCCTTCCTTTACCCTGCCGTCTCTCAAAGTCGCCTCTCTTGACTAACTAACCCTCTATCCCTTCACCTGTCGATTCCCAGAGGTCGACACCCTCGCAGAAGCTTCACTATATATCCAGATGTAATGAGGAACACATGTGTTTGCTAGCCCCTGGTTGCGCCTCACAGTAATTAGCTCGGTCAGAACCAAAGCACATTTGCGGCTGCATCAAACCATCGTCGCCATGGTAACCTGACAGGGTCACAGTTCACTCAGACAGCCTTGCCGCGTGTGTGTGCGCGTATATGTGTGGTGTGTCACAATTGTTCAAGTGGCCTTTGCCACCCAGCTCTATCCCTCAGCTGAGGCTGTCTGCGTGTGGGAGTGTGTGGTTGTCAGTCTGCATGAGTGTATGCCGTGACCTCCCCATGCCATGCACTTGCCGCTATAATGAGATGCCTTTGCAGACGCATCAATGCCCTGCGGTTTGCTGCACACACACACACACACACACACACACACACACACACACACACACACACACACACAAACACATGCACACATACAGACACACCTCATTTATATAACCCTTCTCCATACTGTCTATTAGGATGAGCTCCAGTGAACAGCAGGGGTCAAGAGCTCATTGGTGGCCCAGGAGCGTTACTCCATCATGAGCTTGCTCGGCACGTCGCTCCCCTGCTACGCCTGGAGAACCAGCCAGATAAGGCCTCGCTATGTTGTCAATTCAATTACGCCCCGTATTACTTCAGGGAACATTTGTTTTGCTTATCACAAGCAAACACGTGTTCCTGAATTTGCAGAGAGAGGAGAGGAACAGGAGAATATATACTGTATATACATATATATAGAAATACCTGGTTTGGGGACAAACCCCAGGCTAACTTTGGTCACAATTTGAGGGGCAGGAGGAAAGAGGATAACGGTGTTGGAGTACCGGTGGAGTTGCTTGCTAAAGGCTATGAATACATTTCAGGCCAGAATGCCCACCTATAGCACACATTTATCTGCCGTACCCTTACACACACACACACACACACACACACACACACACACACACACACACTTTAAACACTCCAACACACACATAATTAAGATTACAGCAAATGTCCTTTTGATCTCATGGATCTCTTGGTAGCCCCATGAACATTTGTTAAGCTTGAGTACTTCAAGCGTTTTCTATCTCCTCTCCTCCTATACCTATCTGCACCTTCTTCTGCCACCCATGCTATGGAACTGTGACATAGGATTAGACTTTAGCTGGAATAGAAATGTGCATTGCTGTGAGTTTGCCCACTAATAATAAAAGTTGCAACAATAGAAGTTTATAAAAAGCAAGCCAGTGGTCTCAATTGGTCACTATTTTTTTTTACTATCCTATTTATATTTTGGCTAGTGAGGAAAAATAGCAAAAAGGATATATGGTATATATATGGCTTGTTTATTGCTTACTGTGAAACTAGGTCAGGTGGTTGTACAGAGGCGCAAATATAGCATTTTAGTTAAGATAGAAGATTTGTTATGTTGGTGTGACAACAGGATTTACCTCTAGAGTAAATACAGCACTTACCTGCCTGTCTGTCTATATATTTCCAATCATACAGTGGCTTTTCAATGCATTTTATAGACTCCAAGGTCATGAGGCTGGCTCATGCCAAAAAAAAAATAAAGTAAAGAAAGAAAACTGGAGTTCTGAGGTTTCCAACTGACAGCACCATTACCTGTGTTCACCATGCCAACCCTCATCTTCAAGAGATTCATGGTACTGTGACATGAGATTAGGCCGGAGGTGGGAGGTTGATGTCTCTTCACATTACGATTGCTGCGAGGTGACCCACTTTACACGGCGCGGTGGAGCTATAGGGACGGATAGGATGTATAGCGCTGCTGTCAGACGGAAACCTCACATCTTCAACAAGTCAGCTTTTTCTGGAAGTCAAGGAAAACCTATCTGATTTTCCCCATGTACAGCCATGCATGTTTGATATGTCACAGTGAATATTCAGTGGTCTCACTTGGTCCCAGAGGCATGAGGCATTTTCTACACTTGGGGGACAAAGCAAAAAGCAAAGGCGAGTGGTGGATGTCAACGACATGGGGTGTACAAGGGGAGAAAGAGCGGCAAGAGCTGGCAGAAATTGGCACGGCTTCTCATCAGTACCACCGGTATCCTCATTTTCTTCTACCTGTATCCCTCTCTCCTCCTAAACCCCCCCCCCCCCACCTCCACCTCCTCTCTCATCAAATCCCTCTCAGCGGCGTGAAGGATTCAGAGGGAGGATGATGTTCTTCACTTTTTTTTTCTCCTTTGGGGCAAAAGTGGACTGGAGAGGGTGGACAGGAGGAGGAGAGAGGAACAGATGGAGGAACAGGAAGAAAGTGATAACAGGAAGGACAGGATGAGAGAGGGAGAGAGGGAGAAGATGGCATGAAATAGAAAGAGGAGAGGGAGGATCAAGGGATGAGAGGGGACTGGAGGAATGGCTGAGGGACGAGGGAGGGGGTAGGGGGGGAGGAAAATACATGGTTAAGGAGGAGATAGGGAGGAGAGGAGAGGCTTGTAAAGCAGGGTGACCTACCGTCCAGAGCCCTGCAGGGAGAGCACGCTTTGTTACCGAGCCAAAAATAAAGATTAGAGGAAGCAGTCAGTTTAATGGACTGACATACTGTTCATCCCCTGCCTCTTGCCAGGCCATGCCCCTGTGTGTGTGTGTGTGTGTGTGTGTGTGTTCATGGGTGTGCGATTGGAACGTGTGTTTCTGGTCTGTGTTGTGTTTGTGAGTATTGTTTGTGTGTGTGGGCAGATACAGGCTGTCTACCAGAATGATGTCATCCTACCATGTGGTAAAGAAAGGACGGAGCGGAAAACAGCAGGAATTAGAGAGACGGGCAGCAAGAGGTAGACACAGCAAGAGAGAGTTCATGAGGTGAACATGCTAACAGTCAGTCCTAAAAGATGTATGAAGTTGGAAATCACACAAGTCAAAACACTGGGAATATATATTATTATATACTGTATATATATGGGAATATATAGAGATATTATTTGCAACCAGCAGTTGTTCTTGCTTGAGGAGAAGCAGCATCACAGCACCTGACCAAACTGCCTTTAGGGCTTTGGTAAGGATAATCGGATACACAGGAGGGATGGATGAGTGGAGGGCTGGAGGGATGCAGGATACCCAGGACAGATTTCTCTGAAAATCCCGTCTCTGGCATCCTGCCTACTGTATTATATCCTGCCTAAACAAACAAGAGAAGCTTAGCTGCTACAAAGCCATTTGGATATTGCGCCTGTTATGAGACACAAAAGCTAGCCAGATTTTTTGCTTCAGCCTGAATGGGTTCAATTCCCAGTTCATGTTGTGCTGTCACATCTCCCGTTTCCAGCGCACCCCAACATTTATGAGGTACATTGTTTACACTTTGAAACCATAGGAAACAGCATAAAAAATACACATTAATGCTAGCCGAGCCAGCCTAATCACTACCGAAGTAATGTGAAGCTTTGAAAGGGTAATCAAAAATACATCAAAGCCTAATAAGCTGCTCTCATCGGGAGCGTATGTCTCCCCAGCATGTGTGGGAGGCCTCTGCTGAGTGTGTACACTACAGTGTGTATATATGAGAGCAGGTATGGATGAGAGAGAAGGAAGTCCGGCTGTGTTTAGATACAGTGTTTATATTGAACATTGTCATGATAGAAGCATCCATAACTTTCTATGGAAGCTCTTTTTTTAAACATAATTGTTTTGCTTTTATTTGATCGTAGAGAGAAAAGGGATGACATGCAACAAATGTCCCAGGCTGGACTCGAACCCAGGACATCACACTTATATAGTATGTACCTTAAACCACTGAACCACCAGGATTCCCTTTGTATGGAAGCTTTGAGGAACATTTCACTGAGAGGCTAGATAACTAAGTGATTCATTATATGTGTTATAATGTAATCATTATATAGCTTAATGTAGCATTTTCATTGATTTTTGATGGTATGTATGCAGACAAACACATGCCTGCACACACAGCCACGCACTGTAAATTGACACTTACATACACACACACGTATTTCTTCTCTTAACCAGAGATCAAAACAGCCTTGTTGTATATGTGCACTTTCCTCCAGTTCTCCCTCGCTCCTTTATCCCTTCCTGTGCGTTCACACTGTGAGCAACACGATCAATGAATCACCGGAAGTCCATTCATTTCCTAGAGAGCTGAGCGAAACAGGGAAACTCGGTTGATGTGTGGACAGTCAACAAGCATGTTGGCTAAGAAAAGTTGCCGAGCTGTACTTTTCACGGTTATCAGCCACCAGCAGCCCTACCAGCAGTTCCCTACCAGTGTGATTTAGTTCTATGAGAAATAATTGCGCCTGGCAAGCGCAAATGTAATGTTATGACCACAGGAACCAAAAAATACATGAAACTCTGTAGCTGCATGAGATCACTACATAGATGCAATCAAAGTCTTTCACACTCTCATAACAGACCGACTCAAGTCAGTTGAACACTCTGTTCATCTTTAAACATGAGAGTGGCTGAGGTAGTGAGGGTAAAGGTCATAACTGTACCACTCTCCCTGGACTGTGTGTGTGTGTGTGTGTGTGTGTGTGTGTGTGTGTGTGTGAGTATGAGTGTGAGTGGGGCCAATGAGATGAGGAACATCATCTCACCTCTCGGAGGACTGCTCAATGTGTGTTCATGTGAGTATGTGTGTTTATTTCCGTATAGGAGTCATTTTATCTGTGTGTGTGTGTGTGTGTGTGTGCAAAACATATACTTACTCTCTAGTGCAAGATGTGTCATTAACCTATCTCTCAGTAGCTTTCATGTTTATTGTCTTCCTCTTTACAATCTTTTTTTTTACTGCAGAGGAGAAAGCACAGTTCATGTTTCATCACACACACTTATGTGGGCATGGGTGGACACACTCAGACACAGGTGGGTGGACATATGCACACAAACACACACACAAACACACTCACACACACACACATGCACAGAAACAAAATACACACACATAACGATACACACAAATCTGTGTTAGGAAATAAGACATTTTTTGGGGGCATAAAATAAATAAATCTTTGACACTCACTCAAAGAACAAACGATTCAATGACACAAACACACATTCACACTGTGCCTTTGTGCTCATTATGAGCAATTACAGAGACTGTCCTCTTTGGAGCCTGACACAAACTGTCATCACACACACACCTGCCTGCTGCCCCGATTGCCTGTGCTTGTTCATTGCTGATCTACTGTGACAACACTTGGTGGATGTACATGTAAGCCAACTGGTCTTAAGTGTTTTCAGTCCAGTTTCCTTAAAACAGACTATCTATCTATCTATCTATCTTTGCACTTTTACCTTAGCACTGGTTATGCTCTTAGTTGCTTGTTTAGGAAGGAAATGCACTTACGATTTCTGGTGACTAGTAGTTTTCTTGCCTACCTATGTTGAATGCACTTATTGTAAGTCGCTTTGGATAAAAGCGTCTGCTAAATGCCTGTAATGTAATGTAATGTAATATCTATCTATCTATCTATCTATCTATCTATCTATCTATCTATCTATCTATCTATCCATCCATCCATCCATCCATCCATCCATCCATCCATCCATCCATAGTTTGTATTCCGATCTAGCCAGGTTGATAAAGACAGTGAGAAAATGTCTTAGTGTTGTGTAGTGGAGAGATGAGATATATTTTTCATTCTTCTTCAGTGATTTTGAGGTTTTGGGTGCAGATGAGAGGCGGCGGTCCCCCATGTCCCTAGATTTGTGGGGGAAACGTGTTCAGAAACAGCCCTTATTATTTAACATCACATTTCCTCAGCATATCCCTTGTTCAGTGTGTACATATTGCCCACTATGCATGTTTATCAACAATTATCAGTCCCAGTGACAAGTTCTGATTATTTGCAGAAGATGACAAATTGGAGCTGTGAGCCCTGAATGCTGTAAATGTCAGACCATTCATTTGCATGGGTTGACATTCAAATAAGACTTCCAGATGAGCGCACTGTCGCCACGGGAACCGAATAAATTGAGATGTGTTGCTTAATAATAAAGAAATATAGCTGTTTACATCTTTTATAACCTCACCGTTTTGTAAACAATGCTCTTGAGATAGGTATCTGCAATAATATTCAGTAAACTGCAACAATATGTCATTGTGAGGTTGACTGTCACGCCAGGAACACGTATAGCGACTTTTCTTTGTTTTTCCAAAAGGTGGCTTCTTGAAATGCTTTACATGCTCTACCACTGGAACAGTTTGTATGAAAACGTTGACGGTGAGATGCTGATTAGGAGTTTTCCCACGCCTGCATCTGTGACGGGAAAATGTGTGGTCCAACCTGTTAATGCAGAAAGGGCTCCCTGGCGCATACCCTCATCATCTGGAACGCAGATTATCAGGGATATCAGCCAACCAGCCGGCCAGCTAACCATCTAGACAGCTGGTCAAATGATAATCAAGTCATCACGCACACACACACACACACACACTACTTCTACTTCTATACGTCTACACCTGTCAGAGAGGTTGACCTTAATATGTTTTTCCCAGAGAAGGATAAACAACCGAAGAATGCATTAATGTCAGTAATGGCGTGAATGTTTTATATGCATACTGCGTACATCCCAGAATAAACACCCTGTACATGTGGTACAGTATGATAACAGCACTTAGAGAACAGCAGCTGCATTGATGGTTTTATCTTTGTGCAAAGTGACTGGAAAAGGCTTGAGGCAACTTGAAAAGTGTCTGGGGGGGGGCTCAGCAGACGGGTCTATACCATGTAATTAGTGTAAGGAAAACACATTAGGTATGTAAACAGGATCCATATTTCACAACATTCCTCCTTGTGATAGCAGCGCTCTTCACTATAAATAACGCTGAATTAACACTGACGCCGTGAGATGCCTCGGAGTAAGAATTTCCCCGGCGGTTGTAATCTGACAGGTGAAACCACATAAAGTTTGTTAAAATTGTATGGATGATGGAAGTATTTTCTTCCGCCTCCTTTTTTGGCATAAAGTGCAGATGTGTTAAGGCCCGTCCTTTTGGCTGTGTACAGGCACCCAGGGTTGTTGTGAATGCTGCGAAAACACAAGGGACATGATTGTGATGTGAGTGTTTAAAATCTCTCTCTTTTTCTGTTCTCTCTCTCAGTAGGTATTATCTTCACCCCCCTCCCCCCGCTTCCCTGCTTTTACCCAAACTGTGACAAAGTCTCATGCGGTAGGGCTATGTTCAGAGAGCTTTCCAAGGAGCGTCAGTGCAGTTTTATGGCAGGCTGGGGGGAAAGCTTTATATCTGCTGCTGTTCATATGTTTAAACAGTATGCTAGAGAGAGAGAGAGAGAGAGAGAGAGAGAGCTTGCCCTCCCTCTCAGTTTGCTTTCAGCTCACTTTAGTGATGCTTGACTGGTAGTGTATGTATTATGGAAATATTTGTTGAGTATACAATTAAATATGAAGCGAAGAGGAAAGAGTATGACTAATACAGTGGTCGTCTCTCGCTGCCTCTCCTCTTCCTTCCCATCTCTCTGTCAGCTCTCTGTACTCTCTTTGTCTCCGTCTGCCTCCCTCAACTCTTTCACGCAGGGAGACTCCTGCCCTCAGCGGTGCACCGATGAGAAGATGTGTCGCAAACTGCTTCCCACACAGCCAAAGCATTTTCATCTCAAAGAGACTTCCCACATGGAGAGAGGCAGACATCAACATCGATGGCTTTCTAACTCAATGTCAAGATGAAAAGACATAGGGCGGTGTGACTTCTCTCGCTTTATGTTCTGTGAATTTACCTCTCTGTCTCTTTCTCTTTCCCCTTGGCTCTCAATGACTTTTCTACCATCGCTCTTCCTCTTCTCATCCCTGGGGTTTCTTCCCTCCTCTCTCTCTCTCTCTCTCTCTCTCTCTCTCTCTCTCTCTCTCTCTTGCTTTCTCAGTAACAAGGACGCAGACTTGTATGTGGACATTAAGCGAGGCCATGTGCTCACATGTCAAGCCCTACATAGTATTTTCCCTGAGTACTATGTGGAACATAAAAGATGTATGGTCTCTGCTCGCCACTGCACAGATAACCAGTGCAGCAGAAAATATCCACCCCCCCTGTGGGCTTCATCAAAGAATTAGAGTGGACAGAATGGAAGCAAACAAACACACCAAGCAGCAGTGTTGCGTCTCCAAATTCACTTGGTTCACACACCTGAGATGGCCGGCTCCAATGTCACCCGTCGTCACTGGACATAAGCAGCGTTTTGGTCCATGAAACTCAGAAAATGAATTTGCTGCCACGCCGACGGCATCGTTTTACCGAGCTGTTACGACGAACACTCCAGTGTCCTCAGTCTCGGTTTTAATGCCCGCACATAAAACAATGGTGATTTTAATAGCCATCAGAGGTATACGGAGGGAGATTACCATTAGACACCATAAAGTGCACCTTCTATCCGTTCTAGTTCTGCGGGGGTTTATACTAGAAGGTAGGCTGTAGATAAGTAGGTAGTCATTTGAGGGAGACCCAGTAGATATATCACTGGCAGCCCATGGGAGGAGAAGGGGGCTAATATAGTACAGGTGTGTGTCAGTGCAATCCAAAGGTTGCCCTCATATTTCTCTGTGCAGCTTGTCCCACCCTCTGTCTCTCTCTCTCCCCCACTTTCTCTCCCTGTTCTATCTGTCTTCTTTCTTTCTTGGTTTTTGCCCTCTCTTCTTTCTTTTCTTCCATCTCTCTGCTCTTCCGCTGTCCTCCCGGGCTCATAATATATTTCTCTTTGTGTTTCCACCCTGTGCCAAGTTGCTTTGTCTCCTATACTACACACCGCTCTGCTCTGCTGCATTACTGCCTCTCCCTCCATGTCACCCTCCCTCCCTCCCTCCCTCCCTCCACCTCTCTCCATCTCTCTAATTCTTACTCTCCCTTTCTTATTCAACCTCTCTCTCATTCAATCTCTCTCGTACACGCTGCCGGTGCCATAAGCTTTGCCGAACAAAGGAAGGATCCGTTCTCATTGGTACAAGAACGGTATTACATAGATACAGAGCTGCCGCCGGTGAAAAAAAATCTAATCTGCAAAACTGATTTTTCCATATTATTTCCTGTCTGCAGAGAAAGAGAAATCATATCCAGAATGCAAGTTTGTGAATATTATTGTGATGCCAGAGATTGACGATCAAATGAGACGCTAATGACGGATCGCTTGACTGATCAAGAGGTTGCACCCCTACATGTGGAGATGCAGACGGACACACACACACACACACACACACACACACACACACACACATGCATGCATACATACATACAGATGCATCATCACCAATAAAAGTTATTCACAACGCATGTCCTGCATAAAGACAAAGCAACATTTCAACACTGCATAAAGAATGATCTACAGAGAGGGAAAGAGAGAGATAACCAGAGAGAGTGACAACCGGATAAAAATGATTGAGCACAAATAAAGCAAATAACAAATATACCTCAAGAAGATGTCACCCTCATGAACTCATAAATTACCACACACACCCTGTTGAACACGTCAGCGAGGCACATTATTGCAATAAAAGACTTGTTATATTTTCTCAATCTCTGCTTGCTGTTTTATTTTATTGTGCCATTTGCATTAGATATGGCACCTTGGGAAGCACTCAAATCACATTAGAACACACGTAAATGAAATCAGGGGCCGTGTATTGATGTTTCCCCCAAAGCAATTAATTCAGATTTATGACATTACGGAGCTGAGAAAGCTGAGTTCAGATCTCATCAGAGGGAGTCATAAATAATGTTATCCCCCCTAAAAAGGAACGGGAGTTGCTCAATTTAATATGCTTTTTGATCACAAAATGAAGAGTTTTGTTCCAAAAGGAGAAACCCGCCAGTCTTTGGCTGTCAAAATAATAACAGTTTAAACAGACTGGAACATCAAAATGTTAGGGATGCTGAATGATGAACCTCATTTAGTGTTCTTGAGCTGTTTTTTTACTATATTATATATTTGTACTGAATTTAATAAAAGGAGGTGGTGGTAAAATTTTCAATTAGCAACCAAAATGTTTTTTCAAATGTGTGTGTTCTGCCATCGGAGCAGATGTCAACATGCCAAGTAGATCCGGCTACATCGTACATGCCCGTGGTATTACAGACACAACATTCGTGTTCAGTGCCATGCACACAATACCGCTGTGCATTCGCATTTTCACCCACACACACACAAGCATGCATACAACGCATAAGCATGTATATGCATAGGCAGGCACACACACATATGAAGGTACATGAGACACACACACACACACACACACACACACACACAAAGCTATTCCCTGTCAAATTATGGCTCAGAGATTCAAAGCCAGTTCTCTTTGATTGATCAGAGGCGATTGGTTAAGTGTGCTGATAGTGAGATCTGGGACCAGGATATCGCATGCTCTTTATTCTACTCCTCAAATATAGAAGGTGGAAATGGAGTTGCAAGGAATGCGGTGAGAGGGAGACATCAAGGGAATTGGATATTTTTTCTCTTTTCCATCTGATAAGAAAGCAATGGCGAAAGGAAGTGAGACATGGTATACATCCCTAAGAGACTTTTCCTTTTCTCTACAAGTGCTCTCCTCATCTTACCTTCCCCGTCTCTTAGTCATCAGCCAACCCCCCTCTGATTCCAGCTAGTATATAGTACCATTCTGTTGGCTACAGTAGGGGGTGCTGTGTTGTGATCTTCATATCTAGCATCTAGACACAAAACTTTGAGGTGAGGGTAACTTTTTGTATTTTTCATAGGTCTGAGTACATTTTCATCTCATTTTTTAAATTAAAGTATGTATGTTGCGTTTATCCATAAACATTTATTTCTGTTGAAAAGAGAAGAGGGATAGCTTTGATTTCAGTTGAATTGTTGTGTTGCTAGGTCAAACCATGTGGTAGCGAGCTCAATATTGAACTCATCAGGTCAGAGGGGGCTGGCTGCCTCACTGAGACAGCCACGCTTTTTATATGCTACCTTCATTGTAGCAGGGTTGGGTCAATTCAGTCAGAAAGTGAATTTTAAAGAAAAGAAATGTGATTCACCCCATTTAAAGTAGATGGTTTCCCACCTGTCGTAACGTTACAGAAATCATCTGTTCTACTTTAACAAACATCCAAAGGTGTTTTAATGGTTTTTTTTTTGGATTGCAATAATGTACTGCTGTCCATGTGAATGTAAAATGTAAAATGTGGCTGTCGAGAATTATTAGATGAGCATTATAGAGACGGGTAACATCACATGAACATTGATACGATCATGCTTCATGTACAGCAGGATTCTATGGTGACTAGCTGGTAAAATACCAAGTCAGTCTCACCTCCTTAGACTAAGTGGGACTGCAGTTGACTTGGTGTTCAGCTAACAAGTCACTCAAGAAAAGGAAATAAAACTCTTTTAACTGGACAATAAAAAATATATAATTTATTAACCATGCAACTCTACAATATGTAAAGCATGCACAAAATGAAATGTAGAAAGGAATCACAATATGCTTTAATAGTGAAATGATTTTTATGCTTTAATGATGATTTTTGTGTTTGGTTTCAATCTTGGATCAACGTTATTTCAAGGGTGCGTAACTGTTGAATCAATGTTAGTTGCGTAGATGCATTAGTATTGACTCTACGTTGATAGTGTCGGTTTGCTATCTGGGTTCCATTTAAAAGCCTTTGTACTCATGACACACAAAACCATACGGACCTTATATCTAATGTATGATGACTAGATACGCCAAAAACACAAAAGATAACTTTAAATCATCATCCCAATTCTGCATCAGATCCCAAACAGAGACACACAGGTGCAGCTCTACATCTGCACCTGCATTCACTCACCCTCAACAGGCCAAAACACTGAATCAGCACTCTGTACTACCAAATCACCTTGGGGAATTAGTACGAAATCCCACTGCAGTAGTAGCACATCAGGTGCCTTATAGCGGAGAACAATCAATTAGTGTGTATTCCCTCTGTCTCTCTGTCTCTCTCTCGCCGTCTGTCTCTCCCACCCTCCATCTTTCTTCTCCATCCCACCCTTCTTTCTTTCTGCGCCTCATTCCAGCGAGGGACGACTTCAAAGTAAAGTTGTCATTACAGCAGTAGTCTCTGCACTCGGGCATAAATATTCCATCAGCAATGTAAGCGAACGCCGTCCCGTCTGAATACAGTAAGCTGCTGCGACAGCTTCATGAAATATTTACTCATAGCCGACTGTGGGATGGTAGTGTGTGTGTGTGTGTGTGTGTGTGTGGATGAGTGTGAGAGAGAAAGCATAAACGACCAACATGCAATTGTGTGGTTTTGTGTGTCTGTGTGTGCTACAGTAGCTGATTGTGGGAGGGAGTGGGAGGGGAGGGGAGGGGAGGTCTCTTTGGCAGGTACCACAGCTATGAAGCATTGCACAACATGCAGGAAATGACAATAAGTTGAGTGTGCTCCTATGTGTGTGTGTGTGTCTCTGTGACATTTGGCCCTCTTCCTCAATGCGATAGGCAAGTCTTGCACATGACATTTTCCTGTTGTTGTGTGTCAACGCGCGTGTCCATGTTTGCACATATGCCCCGTGTATTTGAGAAAAAGAACAAAGGACGGGAGGGTGGAGAGAAAAGGGGGACAGAGTCAGATGAACAGAAAGGAGGGAGGCGGGAAGGAGAGGAGGGGGCAGAGGAGGACAGAGGATATGAGGTGGTGATATCCTTGACTATATGTGACTCGTAATCACACGGCCACCGACTGTCTGGTTGTGACATTGGAACAGGGGGACAAAGCCAGCAAAGCAGTGTGCATGCGTGTGTGTCCACATTCATTTTTTGCTATGTTTCCTGTGTGTGTGTGTATCAGTTGTGATGAATGGGTTGGTACTGTAGGACGTCTCAGGGCCAGTGAGTGTGATGATGGGAGAGCAGACAAGGCCAGTGTGGTTTAATGAAAACTGACTGGAAGGCCAGGGAATAACGTCAATGTTTAAAGTACAGCTGCAGCTATTTCAAGCCATATTTTTTTTAAATGGTATGAATCCATGACCAGGCAACCAAATTTCCCATTCTGTTCTTTTTTTTACTGTAATATGCTGTTAGGCTTTAGCTTCATTTCAAGCCTGGGACATTCTACAAAGGTCGACGCAGTGTATTTCAAGCCTAGATTGGTGTGCAAAATGCAATGCCTCGGTATTTAGACTATTAGTTGATCTAGGTCTGAACACATGAGAATCAACCTGACCTACATGGCAATGTAAATCATAACTGTATCCATTAATGTGTGACCTTTTATGCTTCCATTTACATCAACATTTAACACCCACAGTCTTGCTTGAAAGTTTGTGAAGGAATAACCATATAAAATCCATATATAAATAAAGAACATGCACAAATAAATATGATATACTTTCACATCCCTGTGTGCAAAAGTATGAGAACTCCTTCAATTAATAACTTGTGGCACCTCCTTTAAAAGCAATGACTTGGATAGCCACTCTCTATACACTGACGGAGGGATTTTCTCCCACTCCTCCTCACAGAACTCGGCCAACTCAGTGAGGTTTGAGGGCGTCTCACATGAACAGCTGCTTCAGGTCCCGCCACAGCTTCTCAATTGGTATCTCAATGACTTTATAACCTTCTCCAGACTTCTCCAGACTTCTCCAGACTTCTCCAGGTCTCGTTAGATCGCAGCATAGTGTTTTTCTTTCACTTGCATGGGTAACACCAAAGTGAGTACAAGTTTCACACCTATATTTATGGAAGTGTCACACAAAGTGGAGGTTCACTTATTATCGCACCTGCACTAATTCCCTTTAAACTATTTACTATTTTACCACATGCACAATTTCCTCTAAAAACATAAGAAAATGCTAAATATAGCTCCTTTTTTCAGTTAAGAAAAGGCTCATTTTGATTAAAAAAGGATTGCATGGTAAAAAACTATAATATAACTATAATTGCACAAGACCTACAAACGCCTGTCCTGCAAAACCCACAGGCCTATATATCTTTTTTAGTGCTAGCTGATAGCTAGCATTAGATATGCATTAGCATGATGGACTGTGCACACACACACACACACAAAATGCATCATTGTCCATTGGAAAAGCTGAATCAGTCCTGGAAAGTTTTTTAGCGGTACAAGGTTTCTCAAGGACACCGGTCGTGAAATGACACTCATATGTAAGTGTTGAAGAAGCGACCATTTCATAACTGTAGGGTCCCATCCATTCTAACAGACAGAGTAATTCTATAGGGACTCATCTGAAAAGGTCTCACATTTTCAGTCTCGCCCAATTGCCTTTCAATGGCAGCAATTATTCCTGGTGTCCTTTTCTCATCAATGCACCACCATTCCTTGAGAGCACTCGGGAGGACAGAAGGAGGGAGAGAGAGAGAGAGAGAGAGAGAGAGAGAGAGAGAGAGAGAGAGAGAGAGATGCATGTTATTGAGGATGGCAACACACCTTATTGATTTCAAACAGGCACTTCGTGTCCTTGATAAGGGCCCTTTTTGCAGGGTAGGAGGGCACACTGCTCTCTATGAGCCTGGTGTGTGTGTGTGTGTGTGTGTGTGTGTGTGTGTGTGTGTGTGTTGCATATGTATCATTCTTGGTGAGATTCCCACTCATCTCGAACCAAGGGCACTGGAGGCATTCTACATGACAGGAGAGTCATTCAAACTCTCTATCCATCACAATGTCTCCAACACTCCTGCGTTGCTCACTCCATCTCTGTCGCTCTTCAACCATTTCCTCTGACACGCCACGTCTCTTGTTTCCCCCCCCACCCCTTCTCCCACTCCTCCAGTGTGAGCCCTGACATTCAGACCCTGTTTTCCCTCCTAGAGGATGATGAAGGGATAGGAGAGAAAGACGAGTGCGTGAAGGCAGGGATAGACAGACCCATCTCAGACCCAGCATGGAGTCGTGGTAATGATGCCGGTGATGGTGGGAGGAATGGATGGAGAGAGAGGCGAGGCGAGGCG
>JAXDDX010000064.1:0-97500 GCA_034670405.1 Hoplostethus atlanticus | reverse complement strand
ATGGCATTTGGTCTCCGCTGATTACTTGCTTCCATGGGGATAACAATGAGACAAGGTAAATACTCAGAGAAATACATGAATTTGAAGCTTTTCTCTCAGAATTGACTACAGTTCAAGACTATGTGCCATTGTCGATTTTGGACCTCCCAAGCAATTTAAAAGCTTATGTTTCGTTATCTCAAGTTGTTATCTCAAGTTGTTTATTTGGATTACTTTAATATACACTAGACTGCACAAATGCACACGCACACACACACACACACACCTATCCATATGTACCACTATCTATGATCTCTGCCCATGCAACACACTAAGGGGGAAAGTCAACAGTGCTGAATCTGCACTAAGCTGTCACGGTGTACAAGCCTTTCGATTTTTCCACTGCTCTGCTCCCACTTTCATTGTCTTTGCTGTGGGGCTGCAGAGCAGATAAACAAGCTTAGTGGCCAGTCGTCCACGTCTGGGCTAGAAAATCGATGGTGCTGGGTGCTGAGCGGTGTGTGGCTTCCTGCCTAGCGGGGACCACTGGCTAATCCTTACCGGAGGCGTAACAATAGCGTGCTCAGTTCATCTTGAATTCCTTGAAATGCGTTTGGGTGGACTAAAATAATCCTGCTGTAATTATAAAGCTAACCTAAAATGACCATATATTGTTTATACCGAGTTTCATTTTTTGCTCATCAAATTGATTCGACATCGCTGCATCTGGGTTCCCTTCCTATGAGAGTCTACTTAAGGATTACCTATTAGGATTACACTAAAATGAATCCATACGAACGCTGCGGTAAACCCTGCCTGACTGGCTGGCAGGAAGAGAAGGAACTGAGCAACAATAATGGCAGAAAACAACAAGAAACAAAAGTACAGCAAAGCTAATGTGTGGCACTGTTGCATTGCTTTTCCATGCTGGAGCCATCTGTTCATAACAAGCTAGTGGTGCTAGATTCATCAGTTCATCAGGATGAGTGATAAGAGTTGGGATGTGAAATTGCCCAACTGAGGGGGAGGAAGGCAGGACTAGCAATACACTTTGATGCCCCAAGGCAATTCACTGTTGTCTGATAAAAAAAATCTTGTATCTCCAAAATATCAGGAACTAATATTTGTTTTGACACTTGACGAACATGCATTTTTGAGTTTATCAAATTGGTTTTAAATTTATTTTTTTAAAGGTTTCATAAACGCAAAGGTTGTAGAGGAGGCAACCTGTATAGCAGCATGTAATCAATGTAATGTAGTTTTTCACCTGACAGTGACGATATTAAAGCTTTGAACCGCATCTCTTGAATAATGTATTTGATAAAGTATAGTAAGTTATAAGTTCTAATAGTAAGTTATAATAAAGTATTTGAAATGGAGCACAAAATATTTTCAGGCGCTTGCAGTAGGCATCATCTTTTCCCTCTGCACCATCGCCATGGTCCAATTTAAACAAATAAAGCGCTGGATCTCTCTAGAAAATTCCTGGATTGGTATTTTATTGAGGCTGAAGGGAGGCTAGAGCCGCTCATAAGACCGCGGATAATCCCTCATCACCACATATCTCCCCCAAGTTTTCTCTCTCTCTCTCCCCTCTCTCCCGCTCTCCACTCTCATTCCCCCAGTCTCTCTTCTTAATATATATCCACTCTCTTTAATGTTTTAAGCTTTGCTCCTGGACTTGGTGCACAAAATCAATAAGAGATCTGCGCCCAGATCTGCACACACACACACACACACACACACACACACACACACACACACACACACACACAGACAGTTGTTCCAAGGCGGTTTTGAGAGTGGACCCATGAAAAAACAGTGAGTGAGGTATGTAGACTCTCACTGTAGATAAGCTGGCTTTGAATTGCTATCGGGCTGCTGGAGAGATCAACATGAAAAAACCTGTTAAATTCTCTCACACACACACTTTGTCTCTGTCTCAGTTTCTCTCACTCTCCTTGATACACCGTGTTCTGTACACATAATTATGTGTCCTTCGTGCTGATGAAATTGGCCGAGGAGCGCGGGCGATGCGGACCGAGGATCCATCACTGCCATTATTGCCTTCTACTTCCTGGAATCGGCTGATTCGAGGTTTCCAGGCAGCATTGTTGTTTATGCCATTTGCAGGGACAAGAAAATCAGAGTCTGTGGGAACTAATGCTGGTATTGATCACACACATATACACGTACACACACACACTCCACCCCCATTTACACTCTCTCTCGGCTTTCTGTCTCTGCACAGCATAGGCACACTAGAACTCATTGAGGTGTGAACACACAAGCACACACACATGCGCACACACACACGTTTGAACATAAGTGCATCAGAAGGCAGGATATATGGACAAACAGGAGATTGACTTTGGAGAAAAAAACTTCATTTAGGCTGAGGCCACAGATGGATGGGTATAACAAACATAGAGAAAGAGAGAGAGGGAGGGAGGGAGGGAGGGAGGGAGCGAGCAGCAAAAGACAAATTGTACTGCTTGGATGAAGATGAGGTGAAAGAAGGATGAAGTCTAATAAAGGTTTCACATGGTCGTCTCTTCGTTCCGCTATCCCCAAATCACCATCTGGCCACACGTACACACACGTACACACACATACACACACATACACACACATACACACACATTCTCAGCGTTGCTAGTAATGTTGTCCATTTGTCTCAGCGGCCGATCCTATGTCATCACGGCTCTATCCCAGCATGCTCTCCTCTATTCTCTGCTTGACTTCATGTGCCGGGGTTGGTGTGTGTGTGTGTGTGTGTGTGTGTGTGTGTGTGTGTGTGTGTGTGTGTCATGATGCACGGCTGTTGGAGAGGGTGAGAGGACTATGATGAAATACGACACACCGGTCATTGCCTCATCCACCCCTTTTCGGCCTCATCAGCTGTATGTGTGTGTGTGTGTGTGTGTGTGTGTGTGTGTGTGTGTGTGTGTGTGTGTGTGTGTGCGTGTGTGTGAGTGAGTGAAAGAGGGTGAGCCAGAGAATGGTTATTGCGTTTGGAGATGGGATTTGAGCAGGGATGAGGGACTGGGAATGTAATCAGCTGTCAATTTGATGCAGGACAGGACTCTTTCCCTTCACTGTCTCCCTCTCTCTTTTTCTGTCGCTCTCTTTCTCTCACACAAAAACATAGAAAATGACTATCATTGCGAAACGCCATTTGAAATCAATTGCGAAACTCCCATTCTAAACTACACTGCGATTTCATACGTATTTCATAAATGGTTTGACTGTCAAGGGAAAGAAAGGAAGGATAGAAAGACTTGGATAAGCAGGGTTTGGTCAAATGAAAGGCACCAGCTTAATGCTGTTTTTCAGTGATGGTGGCTCTTTAACGGCTTGTTTTCTATGCCGTGGATCAAGTTCAAGGTCGGTGTTAATTATCACTAACGTTATGATTTTTAGTTATCATACAGGCCTTTGACCTTCATAATGGTGGTGGAATCCAGCCTCTTAGATGCAATTTCAAAATCTTCCATTAATGCTTGATTGGGGCCATAGAAAGTCCTTGGCATGGGGCTAACATCACTGTCACGCTCTTTACACCACAGGGGGACTACTTGTCTCTTGGTGGAAGATTTATTTTAATAAAGTGGATGAGACCTATATTAATATGTGATGGCATTTTTGGTTTGGTTTTGCCAGCTAATTTCACAGCAATAAGTAAATGAGAAAACCCAACCGGATTCATGCTTTGTCCACAATCTCCTGTATAGCCTTGGCCGAAACCGTCCTATGTCTCCCAACGTGGCAACAACAACATTCTTTAGGCGTCAAGGAGGTGCGATCACACACGGCCACAAACACCCCAATGAAACCACTCAGCCTGATATTAACTGTCACATACAGACACACACATACACACACACAGTGAGATCACACATTACCAACAGCTCAATGAAACCACAAAGGTTGGATATTAACACACACACGCACACACACACACAGTGTAATACCAGTCAGCAGGCTGTAAAAGCAAGCTGTGATTGGATTAGATGTAATACAATCTGATTTCTCCCCACACTGACCACACTGTGAAATGATATCTAATCGGTGCTAGGGGATGGCCCAAGCGTGGACAATACACACACACACACACACACACACACACACACACACACACACACACACCCACCTCCCTTCAATGACACAATAACAGAAAGTGACACATGAAGGAAAGGACTATCTTCTCATGATCTCTTTCTCTCTCTCTTTTCTCTCTTGCTCTTCTGCTCCCCCCTCTCTTTCTTTCACACACACACCACACACACACACACACACACACACACACACACACACACACACACACACACACACACACACAAACAGACACACACACACACACACAAACAGACAGACACACATACATTTCCATTAAAGCTTTGAGGCTCATACAAGAGGTACCATAATGTGCATGTGAACCCTATCATAAGATGAACAATAATTTGTCTCCATTTGCAGCCTTTGGACCATTACATTCTGTAGGATTCGGCGTGGACAATACACACACATGTTTCGAGTAGCTTCATAATAGGCCTGTGAATCATGCTGAATCCTATCATGAGCTGAACAATGCTAGGTCTCAATTTACAACCTTTAGAACATTTCATGCATTAGGATTCTGTAAAAATGCAGCGGTCACCTCTCCATCTGCCCCGACACATCACCAAAAGCTTTTTCCCAGCGGCCCTATGCACAGCTAATGGCAAATTCAGATGGGGATTCATAGGCACATCTTGCTATCCCTCTACATAGGTTAATACCTAGCCATGGCCTTGAATATGGAGTAATCTGACTCTGTTGTGTGTGTGTGTGTGTGTGTGTGTGTGTGTGCACTAAATCCTGTAGAATATAATGGTCCAAAGTTAATGCATGCCTGAATACCTGAATGTGTGTGTTTCTGCTTGTGTGTGCATGTGTTTGATGTGTGTGTGACCATGGTCTGTATTCGCGATTGAAAAGATTGCCATTGTGCTTTATTACTGAGGGAAGCCGGGGTGAATGGCCCCTCAGCACCATGTAAAAGCGATATAGGTGGCCTTTGGAGTGGCGGTGGAGTGAGAGACAAAATGGACGTGTGTGTGTGTGTGTGTGTGTGTGTGTGCAAGCATTTGAATCATACCTTCTGTCAGGTCAAGTGACTCAATCTGCCATCGACTGACTGACATTTGTGACTGTCAATCCCCAGCTGTCAATCATCTCTGCTGGATTTGATGGATAGGATGAGAGCAGAGGGTTCAAAATGCACCTTTAAGCTGCTTTCAAGGGCTGCAGCCTGCAGGGAGACAGCGGCCAAAATGGACACATCAAATGACATATGGAAATGCAAACCAACACTCACTCCCGTGAAAGACACAAGCATTCATGCATGCATGCATACCAATACACACATGGACACTGGCAATTTATAGGCCAACATATTCCTACACACACACACACACATGCACCCTGTTTGAATGTCATAGGGGATACTGGGATACTGGTTGTAAAATGTCCCTATAAGTTCCAGCTGTTCAGCTGTTGCAGTGAGATAGATGGAGTCAAGCCCAATATGTGCAATCATACACACACACAAACACATATTGTCGTAACACACACACATACACATACACACATTTTATAGAGCAGTGTTTATGGGCCCAATTTAGGGAGGTACACACATGACAAGCTCACTAGGCAATTCTCCTTAGACACCCAAATGCACCACACACAAACACACCTTTTGGATCCAAGACTTTTATTATTGGCTTCACCTATTATAGTTTACCCATCAACATATGCTTTGCTGGGTGTATTCCTGAAGTATGGAAAGGAACACATGTATTACATTTGCATTAGGGAGGTGTTACCAGTGGTGTTATGCTTAGCTAAAATGTTAGATAAACTTATTAACAGTCAAATTCACTTCTTTCTGTCAGATCAGTGTATTCTAAACCCCCACCAATCTGGTTTCAGGCCAGGGCACAGTATCTTGACAGCAGCTTCCAATGTGGTAAATGATGGTGGTCAATTTTAGATCACGGTTCAATCGGTTGGTATTCATGCAAATATATGGTATATATATAAATGTATATATATGGTAATTGGTTTCAGAGCTATCTCACTGGAAGATCTCAAGCAGGGGGGTTCCACAGGGTTCAATATTAGGTCTTCTCTTATTTATGTTATACATCAACACCACGTTTCACTATTATGCTGATGACGCACTCATCTACTCATCAGCTCCCTCTACTGACAAACCGTTTGCAAATTAACAGTCTGACTTCCTTGTCATCCAAAATGCCCAGATTAAATTTAAATTTGTATTAAATCCAGACAAATTACATGTTCTTCACCAGAGCCCAAGTAAATGACCCTGTCAAATTTTACATGTACCTAGGAATCTGGTTTGATGACTGACAATAGGATGCAGATTGTACAGACAACATTCTTCAGACTATGGTGATGTGATTTACAGGCATGCTGCAGCCCAGGCTCTCAGGCCCCTTGATGCTACCACAGTGCACTTAGATTCATCACAGGTGACAGTTTTAGATCACTTCATGCATTCTAGGTCAGGTGGCCATCACGTTCCTCTCAAAGAGAAAAACAATGTTTTTCTCTCGTTTGTTTACAAAGCTCTCCCTAAAAAATAACCGTTCATCACTTGTCAAATTCAGAATAAAAGAAGAATTGCATTAAGAATTCCATCTTAATGCATTGCTAGACTTAATTTTGGACAACCCTCTCCTTTGATGATTTTCACAATTTGTATTGTATAGTATGCAATGCATGTATGCAATGTATCTATCTATCTATCTATCTATCTATCTATCTATCTATCTATGAAAATGAGTATTTGGGCAGAGCAGTAGAGCACACAGACACAAACACACAAGCACATACAAAAAAACATTTGGACAAAGTTGGGTAGAGCAGTGGAACAAACTGATAGATGCACACACACACACACACACACACTTTAACACACTAGTACAAAGCAGGCTCTGTGTAGTCGATGGGTTAGCCAGCAGACTGGCCTTAGAGTCCAGACGACACCTGAGTTTCCTGGCAGCTTCACATTACCCCACACAGAGCCCTGACCAAGCCACCAGATGGCTAGTGGCAGTGTTTGTGTGTGTGTGTGTGTGTGTGTGTGTATGTGGGGGAACAGGTTAATTTTCATGAAAAATGAATTGCCAAAGTGAAACAATAACAGAAGAAAGCATTGCAGTACACAAAGGAGAAGGTGGGGGGGAAAAGGGGAGGGGGGGGGTGACAGATGAAAGGGAGGGTTGGGACAAGATGCAAGGAGACATGTAGGAATGGACGAGGGGGGGTCAACGCTACTGTCATAACTGACACAGATGTTAACAACTCCCACTGCATAATGGAACATATGGACCTCCTGCACCACTGTTCACACTCGCACACTCCCACACACATACACAGATGCTTTCACACACCTACATACATATGGGTACACACACAGGCGCACACACACACACACACATACACATACAAATACCATTTTGCATGGATGTGCATGCATGTATGGCTGAGCACAGACAGACAGACACACAGGCACATTTGCGCATGGAGGCACATACACACCAACAATCAATCCCCTATTCACTGTCTTTGGAGAATTGAGCCGTATCTCATAATTTACTGTGATTAGACTGAACAGAGAAAGAGAGGGAGGGAGGGAGGGTATATGGGGAGAGCGAGAGAGCAAAGAGAGAGAGAAAGAGACGGGGGCACTGCAGACTTTAAATTAGACCTGGCTTCACTATCTTTTCCTCTGCTTCACTTGTGTGTGTCTCTGAACTTGCTATACAGTGTTGATTTCCCCTGGGCTGGCCCAATATGCCTGTTTTATTGTTATGGCCTATTAAACCCCTATGATAGAGGGGCCGAGGTAAAGGTGGCATCTGCTTGCCACACACACACGCAAACACACATACACACACATCTCATGCCCCAGGTGCATTGTGGGGCTAAGTTAACCAAGGAGGCCATTTGATGCGAAGCAAATAACATTCTCTAAAAAGGTCAGAGCAATTTAAGAGTCTTTTTATTGTTTCCTGCGATGGCCCACAGCTGTGGCGGCCGGGGTTTTATGCAGCTTTTATGTGCAGCATTGGTGAACTAGTGGTGCAGTGTAGGCTGCAGCAGTAAACTGGGTACAGCCACAGGACTAGAATGAATAGATTGGGTTCAAGTCGTCTTTCTGGTAAGGTCATTTGACTGGTGCCCTAGATAGATAGATGGATGCAACGGAGATTACAATTCAAGTCTTCATGTGGCTGAAAAATTCCAGTGGATCCAACTTGCAGATGGTTGTGGCCCGGCTTTAAACATTGTCATCGGGCCGCAACACACCGGAACAGCATTCCAGGAGTGAATTTGACGAGGGACCACACATTCCTGTTGATTTGTTTTCTTCAATCTATAAAAAATAAACAGACAGTACCCGTGGCTTTACAATGTTTTGAGGGCTTAAACATGTCACAAGCTGTAACTCTTGCTGCTCTGAACACACACCAACCCACTCAGCCAATGAAATTACAGCATAAAATCCCCCCTAACCCAGTCCCCCATCTCCCTTCTACAAAATCAGCATAGTGAGCATCTCCAGTATTGCATTCATTGCTCTACAATACAGGCAGGCAGGCAGGGACTGAAAGACAGTTTGAGTAAAAGTCTACAATTCCTCTTCAGCAACAGTTACTATCAGGATACAAGTGTTTTAGCCATCTGGGTGAAGCGCTGCTTCTCTCCTTTTCAGGGGTATAAAACACTTGATATTTTTTGGCAGGAATGACTCACTATCAGCTAAAATGTATGAATACCACCAGATGCTTTGGTTTTGGAGCCAAATGCTGTGGGGTTTAGAGGGTTAAAATAGCTGCAGTACCCTTATGCACAAACTCTCTGTTGGAAATACATTTTCCTGATAGAAATGTTATTTAAAATTACCTTGAACATTTTAATTTTAACTTTACAATCATGTTAAAGCATGTTAAAGCATACCCCCCTAAACAGGTGGGCTGACACCAGTGGACATCCTAGTTAAAGCTTGGACATTTTACATAGAGTGCTGCTGCACTGTCGCTTTTGGTACCAAAAGGAACTGAAAATTCTGCAGTACGAATGCAGGATCGATGCAGGAAGGTGAGACTGCTACAATGGCCTCGTTAGTAGCTCTCAGTTTGTTTATGAGTGGTGGGCAGGGCCACTGACAGGGCGCTGGCCCTCCAATTGTCTGTGAACTTGTGGGAAATATGGGCACACAGAGGAAATTTTGTTCCTGGGCAGAAATCACCTGAAAGCTGATGATAATCATGGAGGACATTTGGGGTGGATGCAAAACCAAGGGATCTTCTTTTGCTTGCTTCATTGACCTTCATAAAACACTTACCTCCTCTTTTGGTTGAATGAGAGTGTGTTCAAACACTCCCCTCGACATCTGCCCTCTGTTATGTTAAAGACCAATGGCGAGAGGTGAGGTGAACCATGCTGATGCTTCTTCCAACCAAATGAACCCATCAAGCCTATATAATTAAGCCTTTAGTGGAGAAACAGTGTTCTCTCCTTTTGAATACCCTTGGGGAATGTATTGTACTGTATATGTGCATTCATGCATACTTTCCTCTCTCCAGACCTCCTAGCCTTTACTAGTCTTCTGCAGTTTACATGCCTTGACAACGCCTGACACCATCAGCTAAGGTCATTACATTTTACCAGTTGTACTACTATTTTAATTTCAGAAATTGATAGATTACACTTACGAATCAGAAAAATAAATGGTTATAACGTTACTTTTGAAATGATTAAAGAGGAATATATTACATTTTTTTGAGTAATGATCACTAACACTGCCCAAGACAAATGTTCCATTAGTACTTTCCCGTTGATTTAATTTTCCTCATTTGGTCTATTGTAATATTGTTATCTTTTTTTCATTGCATTTTGTTTATGTTGTACCGTTTCAATCCTTGTTGAGTTTTATTGTCATTTCATTTCTCTTATATAATTCAGCAGCTTTTCTTAGGGTAAATGTTTTTATAAGACCCTTGGTTTTTTTTTATAGCTCAACTACTGCTACTTTTTTTCTCTATTCTTTCTGTGTTTTATCATTTTTTATATGTGTAAATAAATAATAAACCCTTTGCTCTAAATGCCCATGAATGGTCTGCCCTAGTCCCAGAGCCCTGAAACACTTAGCCAAAGTCAGTTCCCATGAAAAAAGCTAATCTGAAGATATCATAAGCTAAAGGCCCAATTGGAGATATGAGGGTTCTTCTGGACACAGACAGATGACAAGTACATTAGGGTCATTTTTAATGAATAGGGGTCTTTGTGTTGAATCCATAGGAGAAAGTAAAAGAACCATAATTGCAGCTTATGCAAATAGACAATGGCTGAAACTGATTTGATGTATCACATTGAAAGGGCATTAAAGAGAGACAAGCTTCGAATGGCCATCACTAAAACATCATGCAGCTTACTGAGGTACAACAATGAGGAGTGAGTGAATGGGAGATGACTAAACAAAGAGGGAATATGATTAGCGTGCTGCTGGTGTGGAGAGATAAAAGAAAAAGTGGATGGATGGATGGATGGATGGATGGACTGACGGTTTGGCCTGTGTGTCTACATGCAGGTAGGCTGCTCTATTGGTCTCTTCCCCATACAGAATACCATCCACTCTCTCAACCGAAACAACACTGGCATTCAACCTTCCTCAGAGGACCCACATTGTTCTGACAAGTGCATTGAACCTGTAATATTTGAGCCCACCTTTCATCGCTGGGACTTTGGAAGGAAGTGACAACACAAAATATCCAGACACTTTGGGTGCTACTTTCTCCAGAGGAATTTGAGGATCCATTTTTATCTTCCCACACGCCACCTTTGGGTCCCCACCTAGTGTTTTGGCTATGCTATGTTCGGATGCATTCCCATTTTTAACAGTGGGCTTTGCGTATGTAAAAACAACAATTTAATAACTCACTTCTCCCTACATCCATGTGTGTACTCTATGTGTATGTTTGTGCAAGTGTGTGTGTTTGGATGTGAGTGTGCATGCTGTACAAATTGCACAATGGTAACATACAGTAACCACTCAAAATATAACAGAATCTCATTGGGATTTTGAGCAATATGGAGCCATTTTTCTAAATAACAAAGATGTCATATAACATTTTACATAGCAACAAACAAGGGTTCCCTGAAACTACAACCAAAGCGCTTCTGAAGACCTTTCTCCTTTTTTTAGGGCCCACATCTGTAGCAATGTCTGCTTCATTGCTGAGGGATCCCCAGCTCTAACAGGATTGTACGGCTTGAACAAAGGAAGCCTTGGGGATTCAGCTGAGGCGTGTGTGTCTAGCTATCGACACGTCCTGCTACGTTTGTCAGCATGTCCCATGGTGATGATGTCATGCTGCCACTCTGACCCGTGACTCTCCTCAGCGCCTTCTGGAGCCCCATTGATCAGTTTATCATCTCGGCAAACAAGGGGTGGAGATGAATCGACCGTTCCTGCATTAGCAGGGGCTAATTGCTTGTCCTGGATGGCTTTATGAATCCAATGCAACCACTCTGTTTGTCTAGATGGGCTATGATGCCTGGGTGAGTGGAGAGTGGGGGTGGGAGAGAGAGAGAGAGAGAGAGAGAGAGAGAGAGATGTGGTAGGACCTAGAGAGAGAGAGTCAGAGAGATGGGAACAGACCAAGTGAGGCAGAACACGCTGGGTAATGTGATCTGTGTGGACTAGTGCTCAGGGACCTGTACATATGGACACATCCATCATGCTGGACCAGAGAGCCCTGTGTTGACTGATGGAGGCAGCCCCCCCTTTCAAATAGAAACCATTAGCATTAGCATGGCTGCCATTACATGAACACACCTAATGGATTATTAATTTTCGCACTTCACTGAACAAAGTAGGGAGTGGTTGGGTGGCTGGGGTTGTGGGTTACGGGAAGGAGAGCCCCATGTAAACGTCAACTTCCAGGGATTGGTTTCACTCTGGCTCGGTTCCATGTCCAAGGTCAAGCTGGGTTTAAATAGGGCGTGAGCATGCAGTGGGCATTTAAAGATCTCACCGCTGTGGGTTATGGCTCTGATAAAATGGAAAAAACAGGAAACAGCTCAGCCCGCCTGGCAGCATCATACTAATGTCAGCAGTCACGGAGAGGCTTTGTAGCCCTGTGCTCATCAACTGGTGTGGTAAGGCTGCGTGGGACTCTGAGGTGCCTTGAGATTTTGCTCAAATCTGAACAAAATAAATGTCAAACAAAATAACTGCATTCATTAAAGGTTCCATTTATGGGGTGATAAACCTTTTGATGTAATGTGGGTAACGTAAGCCAAGCAGAACACCTCATTGAGTTTGTTGGCCTTCTTGTATCATCGTAATGTACAAGGCGTTGTGTGACATTTTAAAGCGATCGGTAATTTGGTGTGCCTTGGAATTTTATTGTTAGACCAAAGCGGGCCCACCAAAGCACACCACCAAAAGGTTTAGTGACTCAAGCCTGCTTTAGTATTTGACTAACCCACTGGCATTGTCTTCCCCTTCTGGGTGTCCACACTACAACGTAAACACTGTATGGAAACTGTCTTGTTTAAAACGTGGATTTGAGAAGAACTTAATGAATCTCTTCCCTTCTTTCCTACTCTCCCTTAACTACCTCTGTCGCCTGCCGCTCTTCCCGTCTCTCACTTCTTCTTCTTCTTCTGTGAGAGGGTGGTTTTGCATCAGGCCGGGATCCCAGTATCTACGGCGCTGGAACATAAAATAAGGGTGGGGTGCTGTACACGTCTCCCAGCATTAGCCTGGCTCAGAATCACAGTGTACAGAAACTATCTAGAGTCACATCCATACCCAGTCAACGCCCTGTCATGAATACAGACCAAAACGTTAGCGTGACTACAGCCGGAGTTCAGAAGTTGAAGGAGAACAGTGGCCCTCTATGGCAGCTGTGGCAGCGCTTTAATGAGAGTGTGAGTCAGGGCTGGAAGAGGTTGCCCACAGAGGTTGGGCGCAGGGCAACCTCACCGCTGCATAGCTATTAATCCAGTAGTGGAGATCATACATGACTTGTGGCCCCTTCGCCAGATCCACATTTGACCACATAATGATCATTCAACATGCAACATGTATTACGAAACAGAGCTCAAAGAGGAGCCCTGCTGGATGTTAATTGGCCTTTCGTGGGGGGAAATACGCTGAGGGGAAGACACACACAGTGACTCCCAACAAGCCAGTCCTGTGATGGAAACTTTGGTTTTCATGTCCAAATATATTTACCGTTAAAAACAACCGTTTTATACACGACATTTGCAATGGCAAATAACTCAAAACACATTCTTGTTCGTGGAAAAGTACATTGTAACCGTTACACATCCTTGCAATCTATAAAAAGAAAACAAACTTCAAACAATTTTATCATAACAAATTATCCAGGAACATTTTTTATCTGATGTCATCTGTTTCCCATGGTGAAAAATAAATGAGCGTGCCACTTCACAGATGCACTTAAGTGAAGTGAGGGAGAAATTGGACGAACGCCCAAAACACTCTTGTAGTTCCTAGGGGTTGAGGTGGGTAAACTTTCACATCAAAGAGCATGGCCCAGCGACAGCTCTGGTACACTGACATGAGAACATGGGGCCGCAGGCAGCGAGGTCAGACGACTAGAACAGGAGGTAACAGGAAGGACACCTAGTCAGAGAGGGCTGCTGTGAGGTTGTATTCATCTGAGCTACATATGTTATTGGACTGTTATTCATAAAGGGCACAGAATAGAACAACAATCCCTCATTGATTTTATGAGCTGTATGGATCTCCGTCTGGATGTCTGGAAAAGGTCGGCGAACATAACCAGTGATATTTCTTCAGTCACCTTCATTCGGTTGTATTCATATGACCAATAATGTTGGATAAAAAAAAAAAAAGCGAATCGTAATGGATGCAGTTGCTTCTTTCATTTCTGTTTTACCTGAAGCTCAGTTGCCTTTTCTGTACTTCGCTCAGTGGAATCTGTCAATTGTATGAATCAACTTCCTCAATCAAAGTAAAGTATTAACCAGGGTAACGATCGGCACAAAGTAATGAGAGTAATTTACAATTGACCTTTTGTCCGGACAACCACAGATATTTGAAATTGTTCAATTCTTCACAATGTAGGCTAATAAGCCATGGTTTAAACATGTACAGTAAAAGCAAATATCTATCATAATGAAACGGGTTTCATAAGGGCAATTGGTAATTTTACATATGTAAACTACACATTACATCCCTTATGTTCCCATGCCTGTTCAATGGCTCGTTCTATGGCTCCCAGACATTTACATTACACTTACATTATCCCCCACTGTCAGCACTCATTTCTAAAGCCATACAGCAACTCTCGCTCCTGCAGGTCACTAAGGTGCAGTTGATAGCCAAGCATAGAATTAGAAGGGGTAGAATAGGCATGTACACATGACACCTAAGGTGACTGCCATTGAATTTTGATGTCAAGGAAATTTAACAGCACATTTTATGAGTGGGCAGAAAAGAAAAATGGAAAGAATGAAGTTCAACATAATTCCCACTGGGAGTTAAATAACAACTTTGCCATGGTAAGTCATCTGCTTTTTGAGCCTCCTTCACTGTCATGCTCACTTCCAACACAGTATCATCCATCCAGATCATTCAAGGTTGTTGATGTTTCTGTTTCTTGCTACTATAAAGAAAATAGTGACCTTATCCACCTTGAAACATTCCCTTAAAGCCCATTCTATGGACGTTTTCTTTCTTTTTCTTGTTATTGCATTGTGTCCTGCCAGTCCTTGCACCTCTTACTCATCTCTTTTTATTTACCACAGTGAGGAACATCTGTGCTCCAGAGCTCTGTTGTAAAAACCTGTTTCCCCTTAGGGTGTTACACAACAAATGACAGACCAGGACAAAAGAATAGAGACAGTCGTGGAGAAGTGAAAGGGCAAGACAAGAGCAGGAGAGTAAGAGTAAGAGCAGGAGAGGGAGAGAGACAGAGAGAGACATGACGAGAGACAGCGGGAGGCTATGAATAGATATCCAAAAAGCTGGTTCTGTGAGTGGAGAAGATATTATGCAAGGATCAGACATGCACTCCAGCTTGCAACCAAATGAAGCACCAAACAAAGCACTCTGCACATTGCTGTTGTTGTTTGAAAACCCTGTAACTCCAGTTTTCAATGTTTTCACTTCAATTGAAGGATTACATGGTCTTCTATGTGTTGAGACAATTCTTTGACCTCTTGGACATATGAAACCCTTTCGAACCCCATTGGATAACATCAAAAATGCGCTGGCATCAGGCTAAAAACAAGGCTGTTCTTAAAAAGTTGACATTTTGGAGATACAAGGTTTTCACCCAACTGCAACGATATGAGATTCAGTTATTCTGCAAACTTAGACAACTTATCAAAGCTAAAATGAAAGCCCTCAACACACACTGAGAAATGTGTATCCAAAGATGTGAAACAAAACAGAAATGACCCCACAGACACACAGACTAGAAACACATGAAAATCACATTGACCCCCATCACATGCAGACACCAAAACACACACACACACACACACACACACACACACACACACACACACACACAGTCCTAGATTACAAACATGGAGCCCTGAGGTGATAGAATAGAGTGGACAGTAACTCTGGCATCATTAATATAATGGTTATCAATATCGTCTCCTGGGGCATATACTAGCCTTCTGTCTGAGTAAGTGTTGGTGTGTGTGTGTGTGTGTGTGTGTGTGTGTGTGTGTGTGTCTGAGGTCAGGATCACACTAATCAAGCCTCTAACGATCCAGCAGGATAATTAAGACTCACCAGACCTAATAGCTAGCTGCCCTGCAGGAACACACACACCCAGACCCACACACACACACACACACACACACACACACACAGACACACACACACACACAGACACACACACAGGGGATTACAAGTGCATCATTCTACAGTCTTAACTATTCGAAGAGGTCCAGGTTAAGTCTTGTTAATTAGCTCGTGTTAACCATGATTGAGATATGAACCTGAAGAAGTCAAAGGACTTTAAGTAAATAAAAAAGATAATACGTCAAATCTGGCCTGCAGAACCCTCGTATTTACAATTTTGCTTTTATCAGTGTAATTACCAGCTGATATTGTCCCTCGGATCAAATGTAACTTGACCCTATTAACAAAGACACTGACAATGTTTTGTGAAATATAGAAATATAGAATGGGGAGAAATCAAACAGTTACTTTTAATTCATGAAAGGTTGACCTTTTCATGGACCTCACTTTAAGACATTATACAGTATTGAATGTATTCATGAATTTAATCATAAATGATATATATGAATTTATAGTCATAAATTAGCAATATACAGTACGAAGAGCTGGAGCAAGACCAATTTAGCAATGATGCACAGAATAAAATATTTTGAAAGAATACTACTGGTCATATTGTTGGCAAAACTGGCCGCATACATTGCCACAAACTTCTGCTCATGTGCCTTAACAGTTGCAGGGTGAGGGCTCAAACCATTTAGCTATTTCAAGTTCAAGTTAACTGCCATGTGGACCAAGGTACCATGAAATGCTTACATGCAAGAAGATCCCCGACACAATACACTGCAAATTTAGCCTCAACAATAAATTAAAATCAATGTAAAAGAAAAACACAATAACAGTTGGCTACATTTGGTCTAACATACATTGTTCCCATTCACCAATTCACACTGAGCTGTGTGGCAATGTCCCAGCATGCTCCAGCAATAGGGGGTTATATGTGGACTGCCACCCTCACCAAGAGACGGAGAACAAAAGATGCACTGGGTTTAAGGAATCCCCTCAGAGCACGACACCTTGACAAGATCCCAGCCGCCCATCTATCTTGGCTGTAATCAAATTAGAGAGGACTGGTGCCATGTGTCTGTCAGGACTGTACGGCTCCAGTTGTTTGTTGTCTTCAAGTGAAAGGAATTGAGAGAGAAAGGTTAATTGGACCATATTTCACTGCCAGGGACGAGTACTGCTGGAAAGGTGGGAGTGAGGAAGAGGAGGGAGGGAATGAATGAGTGACGGAGTGATTGAGTGAGGGGTAGGGAGTTAGAGTGAGAAGAAGCAGGGTAAGAGGATTAAGGGAGGAAAGCAGGGAGGGAGAGAAAAGGGGGAGGTAAGGAGAGAGGGAAGGCAGTAGTGAGGGAGAAAACAAGGATGTTATTGAAGGAGGAAAGGGTGGATCCATGGATGGAGGTATGGGGAGGTGGAGAAAGTGGAGTGAGTGAGTGAGTGAGTGAGTGAGTGAGTGAGTGAGGTAAAGAGAGAGAGAGACGGAAGGAAGGACTGAGAGAGGGAAGACATCCAAAGTGAAGGAAGGAAGGGGGAAATTGCAAAGAAGCAGGTATTGACAAGGAGCAGGGATGGAGAGAGGGTGAGGGTGAGGGTGAGGGTGGGAGAGACACTTTGACTAATGTGGTGTGGCGCCCTCCCCTGAGTCCCCTGGGTGGAGGAGTGAGAGATTAGCTGTCGGGTCTACTGCAGGGACACCCCCCCTTCCCTCCCCCCCCACCCTCCAAACCTGCCCCCCCACCCTGACTCAATCTATCAGCCGCTACAAAACACCACTACCCTCGTAGCAGGACCCTCAGGAGGAGTGGGAGTGAACAACAGTGCCACCCCCATTAAAACTTTGTGGTGGGAGCTGCCACACTGAGCCATGTACCAGCAACATGATTGGTATCTCGTCTACAGCACCTCTTCAATTTGTTCACACACACACACACACACACACACACACACACACACACACATCTTAAATTAAAGAGAGACGTGTTCCTCCTCAGGTCATGACCCCTCCTGCACCTCTCTGTTAAGGTCAAGGCTCAATCATTTCCACATCCAACTCATCACTTTCCTGCTCTGCTTTCCTCACAGAAGACTTTGATGTCTCTTGTATATCTCTTCCTTTATTTCTGTCTCCCTCTCTCCTTTTCCATTAACCCCCCCCCCCCTCCTCCCCATATGTCACACGTGTTGAAAACAGACATTGCAGTGTGATTTTCAATATCGCACTGTTTTCTGTTTGTTTGTACCTGAGGCAAGAATAAAATGTGTATATGTTAAGCATTCAACATTAACAAGGCGTTGTTGATTTGCCAAGAGAGTAGAGTTTGATTTGACTGAAGGTACCTGCACACACACACACATGCACACACACACACATGCACACACAAACACACACCCAAAGGACACCGTACAGTATATTGGGCTGTCTGTCAGAACCCAATAACAACCTAAGGCAAGAGCTGTTATGGAATATGGTAGGTGAAATTGCTGAGCAAATAATGCTGGCCCAGCCGTTATTGGGTCTTCTACATATATCTGCTGCTCAGTGCAATATCTGCACAACACAGGAATGCCCAGGGATGTAGAGCCACGAGGCATAGACCACATTTTGGAGGAAACATATAAGGAAAAGTATTATTTTATTAAAGCCCTTTGTTCCTTATTGCCCACATGTTACCTGCACTGATGTTGCCCTAGCTATCAATCGTGATCCCTGCTGCAAGGATGCTGCATGTCCACTGTCTTTAAAATCTTGTGTATGTATCTACAGTATGTCCCCTGTAGACATGCTTCATATACAGTGAATTGTTTCTCCCCACTAATTTCCCCAAAGAATTATGGAGGTTCAGGTTCAATCCAGGTTACTGTAGTATTTGTTGTCTGAAAACATCATCTTGTTTACCCTTCGGTCAGGAAGGAACTATTGGGGCATTTTTTTTGCTGATCTGGCTTTAGTTCTTCTAGCTCCAGGCAGCGGCGGCTGGTGCCATTTAAAAGTTTCACACTGTTTCCAAAATATATAATAAAAACAATTAAAATTGCTCAGTTTTGTCTTTTGTGTGACTTCATTTTCAGGGTTGATTATCTAAGTTTTCATAAAGTATACAGTATACAGTAATGGCATTCTGCAGTGCATCTTTTAAATAGATTACATGACTTCACTGAATTTTCTTTCTCCTCTCTGTTAAACTGATACTGGAAGTGAGGCAGTGCCCGCTGCCCAGTACTTCAACATGCCCAGGGGTGTTGGGGAGAGCTGTCCCATCAAAATCCTATCTTTTCTATGTATTTGGGGCGCTGCTGAGCATGCGCTAAAATAGCATAACTGAATTGAACGACAGCATGTTGCCCCGGGGCAGGAAGTGGAAGGAGTTGTGGCAGAACTAGGGCAGAGGGAGTTACACACTGTGTGGCATTATAACATTGAATAAATTTAATAAAAAATGTTTTCTTCTTTTTCAGCCTAGCGCCCTCTGTTGGCCAGCTTCTGCCATATTAGAAATACTTAAATGACATCCATGATTAGACCAATCATGTCCTTTCTAATCACGCTCAATGGCTGTCCATCTGCAAGGAATGTTGGTCACACACATGCAGCCAGGTCAATTATCACGGACAGTATGGCTCTGAAACAGCCATAGACTTGGTATGATTTCTGTGTGAGACAGGTAAGGTCTTCCACATGCCACCAGTCTTTTTTGTTTGGTTTTATCACACATGAAAAGGATAGGGAAGGAAAGGAGACAGATACAGGGCTTGCGTGTGTTTTATGTGTGATTGCGTGCGATAGTGTGTGTAAATGATGAAACAAAAAACCTGGTTGTTGCCTCCAGAAAATATTATGGAAAATAATATGTTCCTCTGCATTCAGTTACCATCTGATATAGTCCTGGACCACATGAGAGGAATTAGGAAGTTTATTTTCTGATGTTAAGACGGGTTAAAAGTACAAATCACTGTAATAAAAATCCTAGGAGATGTATAGTATATATTGAGCCTAATATGTTTAGGCTGCAGGAAAGATGAGGCACACATACCTCTTTGTCTTGAGGACTGGTTGCCATCGGTTGCCACTGGTTGCCATGTACAGATATTGCCATCCTCATTTTTTATTTTGGTGACGTCTTTGGTGAGAAGCAGTCATTGCTGGGGTGTTTCTGCACTGCCCTTCCCAGAGATCACATAGAGGGAGATTATGACGTGTTACTTTTTGATATTGAGTTGAAGTAAAGTTCGGCCAACACACACAAAAATGGAAGCGGGCAGGCAAATGCGGAAACACACTCAAACAGGTAGTTAGGCCATACAGACACACACACATTCGCTCAATCGAAGGTGGAAGGTGAAGGTGGTTAAAATTAGGCATTTCCTTGGAAAGGAAAAGGAGACTTAGTGGTGAAATAAAACCTCGCCACAGGGCATCGCTGCGTTAATGCACAGCACACACACGCGCACACACTCACACCTATATAAGTAGCCGACACACACTTACACACACACACACACACACACAGTGAGATGTATACAGCAGCCAGATCTCATAAGAGGGAATGGGCACCGACAGAATGTACAATCAATTCTGTGGCTGTGGCCCGGGGCTAGGCCGTTAAGGAGACGGATGGAGGGGAGCAGAGTCTCAACAGCCACCGCACTACCTTCCCTCCTCATACTCGCTCTCTTAATCATACACACACACACACACACACACACAAAAATGACACATCTCCAGCTAGCAAGTACACACACGCACGCATGCACACACACACACACACACACACACACACACACACACACACACATAAAGCTGCCTTCCACTCATTGCCCCAGTGGGCCCATACATTAGCCTCACCTCCCTCCACCACCCACTACCCTCCCCACGTTCTCTGAAGTCATCACACTCAAGTTCACGTGAACTGCCACAAATTAACCAGTCGCCTCTCAACCTTTCCAGAGCGAGGGTGAACATCAAGGCCACCTCCATCCAGCACTCCCTCACTAACCGGCCTGCCCTATATTCCCCGGCCCCAGGCCCCTTTAGAAGAGCTTAGAGTCTAGGCCTTAGACTGGTGGCTCATTGGTGTGAGGTACATACCACATAACCGCGACGTCCTGGGTTGGAATCCGCCCCGGGATCGATGTCGCATGTCATCCCTCCTCTCTCGCCCAGTCTTTCCTGTCTCTCTCTAGTGCTAGATATTGAATAAAGGCAAAAATACCCCCCCCAAAAAAAGACTACTCAGAATAGTAGATGACAGTGTAGCAGGGTAGAAAGAGCGCGTAGACCATGTGATACTAAAGCTCCTCTCATGGTATGTGAAGTAGTTCAGACCAGTGTTCTTTTCCACGTCACCTCTGCGGTGCCTGTGTATATAGAGGACATCGCAAATGAAAACAGATATTCAATTTTTGACTGCAGGTGATAGGCTGCATCAGATACCACCATATCGATGCTCTCTCCTTGCTTGGGTGACTTTACAGCTGGCTCCCTTTGCTTCAGGGTCGCGGTGGCCTTGTTCTTCTTGTGCGGGAGAGATATTGGCATATCCTATATATGCCAATATGTTTTTTGACCACTGTGCGTACTGCAGTAGATGATGCTCCCTAGTGACATTCAGTCAGGGTGTGCATAGTAGCCACCTTCTCCAAAGTTCAAACAAAAGGACAGCTTATATTTTAATATTAGGTAGATATATGTGTGTATATATATATTTTAGATGGTGTATTAGAAGTATATATACAGTATGTGTTACCAGTAATATGTTACCATGACAAATAAGGCCTTTAAGTGTTGATGGAGTGGCACTCAATCATTCACTAAAACACACTTATCATGGCAATGCGCACACACACACACACACACATTCACCCACGCTCACACAGTCGAGACTCTCCCATCATCTCAAACCGTTATCTCCAGTTCACCCTCATTTCTTCTATCTCGTCTTATCCAACCGCCCTCTTTCATTTTCTCTCATCATTTCGTTTTCTTTCTTGTGAAAGAGTCAGGGAGAAAGAGCAGGAGGGTTTGGGGGGGTGGGTGGGTGGAAGAGATGTTTCTATAATTCTCCATGCATTGGGGAGCCCTTCCAGGCATTTGTATGAGGGGAAGGAGTGGGGGGGGGGGGACTTTGAAAGCAAATTAGGCCCTTTTTAGGCTTCATCAGGCACGAGCGCTTGTACTCCAAGGTCACGTCTAATTTGATGTGGAAGTGGTTTTAAATATTCATCCATGACCCCAGGTGCTCCCCTATGTACAGGCAGCGAGCGCGTGGTGCAGCGCGGGGGCAAGAGCAGCCCCTTGTTAGCTGCTGTCATTGTAACGGAGTGAAAACACTGTGTTCCCAACACTAGCTCCAGGCAGAGGAGAATGGAGGGAGGCCGAGGAATACACGTAGTGCTCTGCTAGAGTTGCGTGGGGAGACGACCCTCTGCATCCGAACAGGTGTGACGTTTCTCATTTCTGTTTTTCCTTTTTCCCCCACCAAAGTACTCAATTTGCATGTAAATGTGGCCGTTATTTTAGAGCCAATTAAGAGTTTGCCCAAGGAGTGTGTTATTTTATTAATAGTTTAACTGCAGGCAGAGGGGTTTTACAAGTTGTGCGAGTGCAGGCACATTTTTAACGCACAGGTTAACCTTTAAACTGGAGGCCTAATCACTGTAAACCGTCAAATTGCATCATTAAATTTGATGCTTGTTTACTTTGTGCTTCTTCAGTTTTGTTGCTGTAGTCTTGGTTGTTGGCAAGTTTGGTTCTACAGAAGCGTCTCCTCAGGTTGTAGCGCTAAACATTTCATCCTGCCTCTTCTATTCTACCTATTCTCTATTTCTTTGCTTGCATTCATACAGTCATATCCCTACATGTTCTTCTTTGCATCTACGTATATTTCAATCACATGTTGTTTTCTTTTTCATGCATGTGACAATGATATTGAGGTTGATTTGTTGGGTTCGTATGAGGATCTGACACATACACACACACAAACACACACATGCACAAACACAAACAAAAACACACAAGGCCTGTTCTAGTTTTTGCAAGGACATGCGACTTCCATGTCAGCTGTAATAATTACACACACGCAACACAGTGGGATCCATGTAGGGACGAACACAATGTAAATGACAACTCTCGTTATGAAGGAGAAATATTTACCCATAAATAATTGATTAGAGTGGAAAGCTAACAAAACAACAAATATCTACTGTAAGTCTGTGTACATAAAGGAAATGTTCCTATGAGGACTGGAGCAAAGTGGACTAATTGGCAATGGGCTTTTTTTTATTTTTCCTTAAATTGCCAGGCAATTTGAATTAGAACCATTTCTTATTTAAACAGGGTTGTTGATTGATGAAGAAAGCTTGTATTTAAGCAGCAGCCTGAGGGAGTTGTTTCAAGGGTAAGGGGGGTAACATGCGTACACACACTCACACATGGGAGCTGCCCAGTGTGTACTGTGTTGACTGTTGATCCGTCATATACAGTAGCTTGACCACCTTCTAGTCTAGTTATTATTCTGTAAATCGATCGGCCACGTCATACCCTTACAAAAAAGTCACATTTGGAAATGACAACGACAATGACAATGACAATGGAAATGGAAAACGTGTGTTTTTTGGACACGTGTTTTAGTTTTTCACATGTGAATAAAGCCAATCACATGTGAAAATGTCAAATTCACATGTGATTTTGTGATTTTTCTGTATAAACATTTTTTCACATGTGAATAGGGACTATCACATGTGGAAATGTCGAATTCACATGTGACTTTGACACACATTATATTTTCACATGTGGAAATTTCATATGTGAAAGTGTAGGTTTCACATGTGATATGCTGAAATGGAAGATTTCACATGTGACTTTTTTGTAAGGGTATTGTATTATATGTTCTTAGTTTAGCAGTGCATGTAGTATATTTTAACTTCTTAATTCTTTGTTTATCTTCACTGTGTGTGACATTGTGGTGTCGAGAGCGACCCTCCAAGTCAAATTCCTTGTGTAGAAATGTGCTCGGCCAGTAAAGTGATTCTGATTCTGACTGACCGCTGAGGAGCTCTGCAGGAGGTATATCTGCTGGATATTGTTTGCATCCTGCAGAAACCCGTTTTCCCTGTGCCCAGAGATAGTTTAGGTTAAAGTGATTCTGGGGACATCTTTGCTGATAAGCGATCATTGCTGTGGTGTTTTTGCACTGCACACTCCCAGAGATCGTTTTGCACTGTGAAGTTTGAGGTGGCGCTCTTTTCTTTGTCTGTTCCGCCATGGTGGCTATCGCTGCTCATGCTAACTACCCAGTTATTGTATTTACTCCGAACAAACTGCTGTTGCTGCTGTCACAAACTTACAGGACACCACTTCCTGTGTGCCATGGGATTTTTCCCCAGGAAACCTATCCAATACAGGCTTTCATGAATTGGGTCTACGCTGAATCACTATTGTGTTATATCAGTTGGTGATGAAGAATGGCGAAATGGACATTTATTCATATGAAAATGTCATGTTATTATTATTAAGTCTGTTGCCCCTGTTGGTCGAGGGTCAAATCCGAGCTTTGTGTCCTGGGGAAGTTTGCTGGTAGGGCTGAATGGATGGCTAATGAAGGGGTGAGATGAACAAAGGAGAGTGCTGTGGACTTTACCATCATCTGTGTTCAGTGTAACTACCACACTTGTTTCTTCCTATCTTTTTGTCTTGTCAAGCCGTTTTCTTCATTTGCTTTTGATCTGTGCTTTTCATTCCTTTCCCTTCTATCATTTTCTTCTCTTCTTTTTCTGTCTGACTGACTGAGCATCAGTCTGACCCAGATTCACTCCTCTCCCATCCGCAGTGTGTGTGTGTGTGTGTGTTTGTGTGCATGTGTGTGTATGTGTGCGTGTGCGTGCATGTGTGCGCATGCGTGTGCATGCGTGTGTGTGTGTGTGTGTGCGCGCGTGCACGTGTGCGTGTGCGTGCGTGTGTGCACATGCATGTGTGTGAGTGTGTGCGTGCCTGTGTGTGTGTGTGTGTGCGTGTGCGTGCGTGTGCGTGTGCGTGTGCGTGTGCGTGTGCATCGATGCCCCATTCCCACCACCCCATCCCATCAGAGATGGGGTGGTGTTGCATAACACTGCAGCACTGCATAACACTTAAGCCCAGCTGAAAATGCTACCATTACTGCTACTACCACACACAGGGAAGCTCAGTGTTACACAGCACAGTCGAACAAAGCAACGCAGCGCAGTGAAGACTTCCCTCCACCCTAGATTTACATTTTCCATTACATGCACAGCATGATTCTCAAACCTGCATACAAAACTACAAGTTCTACAAAAGAGACATCTGTACATTCAATTGAAGATTAGGAATTATTAAGTTAAAGTTAACAGTCTCAGTTAACAATGTCTTTTGCATCCATGCAGTTTAAATCTGTAATCTGTTTCAATCTAAACTAAGGACCATCTTTTTGTATTTTTTGATTGTCAGAAAAAACTCAGATGATCTGTGTGTTTGAGTTCATCTTTCACCATTCCTCCCCGTAAAACCCATTAGATTTCTATGTTTGAGTACGTACTAAAACACAGTGGAATTCTTTTCAGAGTAAATGCACATACTGTCGCTGCACAGTATAAAGACACCTGAAGCAGTTCAGTGGGAACAGAATGACAAGCCTGCACAGTAAATCCTAAATAATAATTTAATAATAATAAATAACTTCCACACATGGAGGACTCAGGCAAGGTTGTTTTTTTGTTCGACATTCCTCCGAGTTGAAAGATCACATTAAACTTCTACCTTTGTCTTGCCTCTCACAAGGAAACTTTCCTAAGTATGTTTTAAACTATAAAATAAAATGTTTGATGAACAGAGAAAGGAAAGAGATCACTGCAATACGCCTCTGCTTTTCTTTTGTTCTCTCTCTCTGCACAGAAAGGCAGTTCTATAGGGTCTATACTAAACTGTATACTACTCATGAGCCAACCATCCTTTGTGCGCCACAGAATAATATCATGCAGTGCCCCCTAGAGGCGTTTGGAAGAATGACAACTTCACTCAAGTCACTACTGGTATGAACCAGTTTCTTTGTTCCAGTTGTTGCATTGAATCCACATTTTCTATTAACCATGGGATAACAAATTCAAATCACAAACAACACAACAATAACGACACAACGAGGATAATGGAAGTGGCAGAAGGAAATGCCTTGTACATTTGGGGGAAGGGCTTCACATCAGGCGCAATTTTCTTTCTCTCTACCTCCCTCCCTCCTTGTGCTGTACCTGTATCATCCCAAATGTCTCTGAGGATGCTCTCAGATGCACACACACACACACACACACACACACACACACACACACACACACAAACACAGGTGTGCACACACCACACAAATCCTCCATCTGTCTCATACTATATGTCTCTCTCTCTCTGTGTCTCTCAAGTTTCAATTTCAGTTTACACACACACACACACACACACACACACACACACACACCACCCTGAACACATATCCCCAAACCAAACACCTGAGAAGATGTTCTGGCAGCAAAGAGGGGGGAACAATCAGATTCCAATGTGAGATCATTAGCCTTGTTTGGTTAAGAGTTGATTCAGTGGGAGTTCTCAATTTTACAGTCAGTGAACATGCAAATAGGCGTTGTGTTCCTGTGATGGGACAGAGAGAGAGGGGGGAGGGGGGGGGGGGAGAGAGGCAGGGGCCCAGCGGAGCTGTATTGGCATGCATTAACACAGACACAGACAAACACACACACATGCACACAGACACACAGCAGTAGACTGGTATATCCCCTTAATAAGTCAACCATCCAGAACCAAACCACTAACCCCCTACACACACACACACACACACACACACACACACACACACACACACACACACACACACACACACACACACACACCCCTAGGGCTCATCACTTCACACAATCACGTTCAAATTGTTTATTCTTGCAATCTGCCTGGGTTAATGACTGTGGCGTGTAAAATACTGATTATTTCACCAGCATGGACAGCATGTGTGTTTGTATGTGTGTGGGTGGGTGTGGGGAGGGGAGGGGGGGGGGGGGTGGTGGTGGAGATGTGTATGGACAATTTAGTCTCATTTAAATGGGAACAACTGGAGAGCAATGTTAAGGTTGACACTCGTCATCCATATCACACACACACACACACAGAGGGGACGAGTGCTGCCAGGGAACCTCCCTCCTGAGACAAACTCAGATCCACCTGCCTAATAGACACTTTCTTCCTCTCTCTTTTCATCTTTCCCCTTTCTCGCTCTCACTGCTATAGTGGCCTTTCTACCTATTGTGGCTCCCCCGTTGAATCAAAACCCCGTCTAACGTGACTATACAGAATCCACAGGGGGGGGGAACACACCGCCATTGTGCAGTAAAACTGAGTTGTCTCCTAAAGACAGACACAGAAAAACACCGCTAACAGCACTCCAGGGTCCATATCTCTCCGTGGGATAAAGACAAGGCAAAGAGAGAGGATTGCCACAGCAGCCCACATGACCAAAACTAACAAGGATAATTTGTGGGTCAACAGACGAAAGTTTCTCTGCGTCTGTTCATTTGCGAATGCGGGAGCCCCCGAGGCAGAGCGGGGAGTCTCTGGAGCCACGACTGTATTCCCACATCCTTCTGTAGAGCATTCAGCTGGGGAGAGAGGCAGGCGCAGGGTACGCGTAGGTTAACTTTGTGTGTGTGTGTGTGTGTGTGTGTGTGTTTTTTACCTTCCATTTTTCCTAAAATAGGATAGAAACACACACGACGCAATACATCCTGAACTCAACCTGCCTAGTTGTGCATAATGAACAGGATTTGCCCCAAAGCCAAAATATTATAGAGCTGTTGCTGGAATGTGATTGTTGGTACACGCAATACGCCTTTCATGTGCACATCAGAAAGTACAGGGCATTCTGGGATGTTTCGTGCATGTGCGTGTGTGAAACGCCTCCGTATTTCAGCGTATTTCAATCGGAATATTTCTCCGTTTGGAATAATCTCTGCTCCTGCGGGGGTTCGGATTGCCGAACTTGCCACTGAAATGCAATTCGTTGCTGACAATCTGGCATCGTGCTGTGCTGTCAAACTTGACGCCTCTCTCCTCGCGGTGCAATACTCTCTACTATACTATACTCTCCTTTAAACAAACAAACAACAACAAAGACATCTGAGGCCATGTTTTCTTTGCTGTACCGCGACTCTGAGCACGGCGAGAGAATCAAAGGGCAGCAAACACTTGTGAGGAGATCCTCACATTTTAGTCTGGCATTGATCAAATGAAATGTTGCGTGACCTGCTTGTCCATTAGTGTTCGCCTGTTGCTACTATGTACAGCGCGTGGTGGGAAATTAGCGTTGTATATATTGCTTAATCTGGCCCTTGGCAGAACTGTGCGTTTGTGTGTGTGTGTGTGTGTGTGTGTGTGTGTGTGTGGATAATAAAGACATCTACTGGGGGAAAAAAAGCAATACCAATGCCTTAAAGAGCTCACATTAAGTCACAAGTCGATGGAACAATGCGCTTTGAGTACAGTCAACTGCAACGGATGAATCACTGCAATGGAAACAAAGGCATGAGGCGAGGAGACAGACAGATGATGCACACACACACACACACACACACAAACATACACACACATATACAAACAGAAATATTGCCCATCACAACCCCCCCCCACCACCCCGACTCCTCTGGCTCGTGGTGAGATCCGCTCTCTTGGATCCATATTACTTTTCCCAACAACAAAACCGACCCTTGCCACCTTGATTCCATTTGCCATTGTCTAATAAAATCATGGATGACCCCGGCTAGTCCCTTGTTAATGGTTATCTCCACTCCTCTCTCTCTTCTCCATTTGCCCCTCCACCCCCAACACCCACCCCCCACCCACCCCCATATACAGCAGCCCGGAGGGATTGGACCTGATATTTACACAAAGACAGAAGAGGTTGCTCGCCTGCCAGTCGCACTCTCAGGGAAAAAAAGGTAGTCCAGGTAGTCGATTCAAAAGGGAGATAGAAGGTTTTTGGTATTCCCATTTTTAGAGAAAGCTATGAAGGGGAAATGACTATTTCCCTACCCACCAACCCCGTCCTTAGATCTGTGTGCAGTATTCCACCTTCAGTCAACGGGATGGAGCTTTTTCAAAGGGTAAAATACCAAATGGGTATAAGAGTGACAATGCTGGACCTTTTTTCTTAGCGTGTGGGAGAGACCTCTGAGACACGGGCTCTTTCTCTCGCTGCAGAGGTTCAGCAGATGTGCTTTGTTCCGCCGACAGCCCAATCCTGAAGACACGTACAGCAAGTTATCTGTAGTACACCCTCCTCTGAGTAGAGGCTAGCTATGCTCTGCAGTGAGGCATTCATAATGAAGCATATGTTGTGTGTGTGTGTTTGGACAGCACACACACACACACACACACACACACACACACACACACACACACACACACACACACACACACACACACACACACACACACACACCATTTTTCTACAGCTCAAGCTCAGACAGGCAGGTGTATCTGCTTCCTGTGATTGGCTGAGTCAGCACAACACTCTGACAGATACATGGATAGCTGTCTACAAACTAATATATACACACACCAGGAAGCACACACACACACACACACACACACACACACACACACACACACACACACACCAATAGAATCCATGCATTTTTTAATACGTACATACACATTCACACACACACACACAAACACACAGGCATGTACAAGCTTGCAGACACACGTGCACATTGTACACACACACACAAACACATCCACATGGGCACACACAAGCAGTGACTCATCCCTCAAGCCAACATCCAAGGTCAGGAAGGAGTAATAAAGTAAAAAGTTCAAGGGGAAAGAAAGGGATGGGAACAAAGAGAGAGTGAGAGAGATGTATCGCTATGTGAAGAGGATGTGAGGAATAGAGAGGCAGAGGACGAGGGAGAGAAAAATGAAGAGCAAAGGATGGAAAGAGTGTGGGACAGAGACAAAGAAGACAAAGAAGACAAGGTATGTGAGGGCATATGGCTTTCTGGTGGAAAGTATTAGCCTGCCAAGGTCAGTTGACACAACGTGATACACCAGAATAAAATTAGTCGGTCATCTATCCATCCCTCCATCCTTCCTGGCACTGCCATGCCTTAATGCCAGGCTTTTGGCATAATTCAGACACACGCGCACACACACACAGACACACACACACACACACACACACACTTCAGGCATGATGAGAGTCATTCATTAAGGGCGAGGGCTTTTTGTTTGCGGCACTGCTACCTTGCAATCACCTCCACGGCATCCCAATTACCTCCAGTCTAATTGATGTTAGATGTATTAAAGTTAATGAGCCAACTGCCCATCTGTTGAGCAGCCAAACCAGCACAGGGGATTATCATTGAGAGGGCAAAAATGCAAGGCACAATCTGCAAGGACAGATTCAGCCTGCATGGGGGGGGGAGAGCTGAGAGCACTATACCATGAGGAGACAAAGAGAAAGGATTCGCCGCCAACTCTCTCATGCTCCTTTTCTTTCTCCCTCCCTTTCTTCCTTCCTCCCTCCCTCCCCTTGCTCACTTGCTCCCTGCAATCAAAGACAAGCTTTCACATCACTCCACGCTTTTTTCCACTCTTCTATACGTCTTGCATCCTTTTTATGGTGTTCATATTTCAACTATATGGCTCTATATATGGCGGGTATATATATGGCATATGATTAACAGCCCTCAACCGACTCTGTATGTCCAATAAATCATAAATATATATATTTTACAGACTTATATACGCCTTGAAGCCAGATGAAATTTTAATTTGAAATGGCAGTTTTGCTGCTGGCCAGTGTTTTTTTTTTCTTTCTTCAGCAGGCCCAGCGGTGGACGGTTGGGGCCCTCCTTCCTCCCTTTGTTGTGGCTTCATCCTCTAGTGGCTTTTCAAAAGCTTCAGAGACAGCTGGACAGCCCAAAGTCAATCTGCGTATGTATAGAAGTCTTTGCGTGTGTGTGTGTGTGTGTGTGTGTGTGTGCATGTGCGTGTGTGTGTATCACTGTTGGATGACTTCCCTGTCTAGATCCCATTAATCCCTGTTTGGTGCAAGGATCCGACAGGTATATGACAGGTGTGCGCTGCTACTGATGATCAAATATGACTACCTTTCCATCATGCTTTCTATCCAACATACAACAAACCAAAAAAACACACCACTGCTAGGAACTATCTGGTTTGAGAACCCAGTAGATACAAATAATTGCCTAGAGACGTTTTTTCCCCAATGTCCCCAAAAGCCCCAAAATAGGTCAGAAAGCCAACGGATTCTGAGTAATAGTGTCTAATTTTGTGTGGAAGTGCATTTTATTTTGTTATGTCATGCAATGTAAGGTACATTTACTAAGATTCAGTGAGCTAAAGTTGGGCTGCAAGACTAAAATCCCTGGAGGGAAAGTTTGAAAAACACTGGCCTAGGTAAGCAAATGTCCCGTCAAGATACTCACAAGGTATTTCCAAGGACATGAAAGTCTGTTTATTGGCAAGTGTGTGTTTGTCCAATTCCACACATCAGTGACATACTTTGACTCTCTGTGCTTTTCACTTGTACCTTGATTTTTTGTTTGTTTGTTTGTTTGTTTTTTAATGGGTTTAATTGAAATAGAAATGCCCAGGGATAGAACACTAGCCTCTATTCAAACTCTGGCCAGTGAATCTGGGCAATTTTCCACTTGCCCAGATCGAAAACACAAGGGACAGGCTAGCAGGGTAGGGAAATTACCATTTCTGTACAGTCCATGTTCATTTTTAAGTAGATCTCCTGAAAGGGAATGAGTCGTGGTACAATTCCTCTCCTTCATTTGCACTTCAACTACGGCAGATTTCCATATCCATCCCTTCTTTCTCACCTCCCAGAATGAATTGAGTCATCATATCGTATTTTGCACGGACCTGTCCACTTTATGAGATGCGGTGGATATGAATCGTGCAGTGTGTGTGTGTGTGTGCGCGCGTGCGAGTGTGTGTGTGCACTGAAGTACTATTCACTGGAGTTGTGTCGAGATGTGTTGAATGTGTTTTGCGCCCTGGTACCAGTACTGTAGTGAGCAGCTAGAGGTGGGTGATTCTGCCCTGAGGCGGTAAATACAGAGTCTCCCATGTGGCGAACGATGCCATTTGCTGCAGCTTCAAGCCGCTGCATTCCTTACATACAAAAAAACCAAAGTACGCACACATGCACACTAGTGGAAATGCATCATGCAGCTCACCACTTTTCCTGCAACTTTCAACTGTATTTAATAAAGTTTAACCGCTTCACCACATGATAAATTGAGTATAGTTGTCTTGTTTATCTTCAAATCAAGCAGCGATCAAATCATATCAAATAACAAACCCATTTATTTTTAATGTCATCTCTACAGATTCCATGTTATACAGTGGAGGGAAACAGACTTGATGACACCCAACAGACATCCTGTATATATAGTATTGTGTTTTGGCCCACTGAGCTGCGGGGACGCCAACTGTTCTCCATGTTCAAAGAGGTTTTTTTTGATGGGTCATTGCTTTATGGAGGGTGACATGGGGGCCCTGTGTATTCCAATTGGGCCTAATGATGACCATGTGTGTGCATGTAAGTCATTCTATGGTGCTTTGAACAGCCAAAATTATGTAATTCCCCCAACCATATGCCCAAGCTGTAAATTGTGGTGGAGGGTATGACAGAGAGGGGCAGTTCCCCCTAAAACCCTCGCCCACCGACATGGGGCGGAGCCAGACAGGACGCCACATGGATGAGATTTCAGTCTCTTCACCTTTGAACTTGTGCTTAAAAGACACGGGGCGAGAAGAAGGGGCAAAATGGAAAAATGAAGATGAAGTGAATTGGGTGAACGAGATAAAGGGAGAGAGAAAATGAGGACACAAAAGATAGACAGAAGGAGGGGAATTAGAATGATTGAGAGAAGCGGCAGGGGGATGCTATAGATGGAGGGCGGGAGAGAGAGCGGGAGAGAGGAGAGAGACAGCGAGAGGGAAAAGACCTCTGCAGCCGATCAAATTTTATGGTTGAGTTATCCCTTTCACAGCCCCTTGAAATAGCCAAACAATTTACAATCATCCAAAGCATTAACCTTTCATGAGCCAGAGGGACTCATTGTCCATAATGCTGTGATGAGACGCTTTGCATGCCTGATGAAACGATGCGGGGGGAAATAACTCATTCAGCAGGCAAAACAAAGAAGAGGAGAGGAGAGGAGGAGAAACAGAGAGAGGCTGACAGAGAGGGAGACAAAAGAAGGAGAGAACAGAGAGGTAGGAGAAGATGAAAGAGAGACAAAGGAAGACAGTGAGAGAGAGAGAGAGAAAGAGAGAGAGGGGGGGAGGCATATAAGGGAGGACAAGGAGTGATGTGTGGGCAGCCTATTGTTAGGGTTGGCAGATTGGCTCTGCCCATCAGTGTGAGGGATGGCAGGGAGACTGGTGCTTGCTTCGCTGCCCCCGGGGTCCATACTTAACATTTCCTCAGGTGAGAGGGGGAGAGGAGGAGGGAGAGGAGGAGGGCTAGACTGAAATAGGGGATGAGTGCCAGAGAGGGAGAGAGAGAGCAGGGGAAGTGTTAAGAGAGAGAAGCAGGCTTGATTCCCATCTCGTGGCGGGGAGCCAATGTCCACGCTATTTACTGCATGACAGCCTCCCATATCTCCATCAATCCCCTACACAAGCCGGGAAACACCACGGGGGTTGAGGGGACGAGAGCGAGCGTGAGGGAGAGAGAAACGGAGAGAGAGAGAGTGTGTGTGTGTGTACATGAGAGACAGGAAAAGAGGGAGGAAAGGAGTGGAGAAAGGAAGGAATATGAACAAAGCAGAGAGAGAGGAGAGAGAGGAGACGCAGTATTAGAAAGCCACAATATCGTTACTCAAAATGTATCACGTCTCACCTTAATTCTAATAAGAGAGCGAAGAGACAGATTAACAGATTAGGCGGCGTTAATGCACGTCCTAAATCGCAGAAGGGGACCGGGGGGGGAGGAAATTGAAGTTTCCGCAGCAGGCACCGAGTCACCGAACTCTAATCTGTTAGGGTTAACAGGCGCTCACCAGAAACTTATTAGGCTTGAGTTACACTAATTATTAGACGAGATACAATTACAGTCGGCGAGACAAATTGAGAGAGAGATGAATTGACGCCGAGAGAGATGGGGGTGCGAGAGGAAGAGAGACCTGTCGCGAGAGAGAAGGTGAACGAGCCAGAGAAAGGGGCGAGACAGAGAAAAGAGAGAGAGAGAGAGAGAGAGAGAGAGAGAGAGAGAGAGAGGCTGCATACAAATGACCCCTTTTAGCTAATTAGCGCCACTGCTAAGAGCCCAGTGAGAATTGGCCGCTATACGCTGCTCCACTGCGGCCCTATAGGTGGTGAGATCAAGTCTGTGGCCACGGGGGCTCGTAAGCGATGTGTGTCATCCCAGCATACCATCAGTCATAGAACAAAGGAGCCACGCAGGTCAGAGACAGCGATGCATGCTGCTCCACTCCACCTTCCACCGCCTCGCCTCTCCTCGCCTCTCTCCTCCTTCCCACTGCTGCTGTCTTCTCACTCTCTCTTCTATTTTTCTTCCTGTTCTCTTTCCCTCTGTTTCTCTCGTTTTGTTTTCCTTCCCATTAGCCCCTTCCTCATCATCATCGCCTCTTCTTCCCTCTCCCCTCCTATGTATTCCATCCTCTTCATAACCAGCCTGTTCCTTTGTGTGTGAGTCAATTAGCCGGCCCTTTAGTTTTGATTTATAGACCATAGACCTCCTATGGCCTAATGGATTGCTGTGAATTAATATGCATTTGCTTGTGTGTGTGTGCGTGTGTGTGTGTGATAAATTAAGGAGCAGGAGACAATAGAGGTCACAGAGGTACCAGTTCTATACGATTCTCGGCCTCTCCGGTGTTTAGTCAGTGCCACGCCGGTCCCCCAATTTTCATCCCTCACTTGGAAGAAATTATCATTCGGTAATGTCGACATAATGGATTATGAACAATAATAGAACTGCTGTGCTCGTTCAGCTGAAGCATCTCAATATCTCTTGCCATGTGGAAATAATTAGGAGGTTAATAAAGATTGGGACCAGTGATTACTATTGTGTGAACAAAAGGTATTATTGAGTGTTGGGACACAATTCATCAAGGTCATATTTTTCCTCCCTTTGTTGGCATACAGACCGAGGCCAACAGCACTACAGATTAGACCCACCAATCTTGCCTCGGGGGTGGAGAGGAGAGGTCAGGATAGGTGCAAGTATACATCACCATCATCATCATCTGACTTTTGTAGCACACGCTGACCACACCAATCCAAAGTCAAGAGGCCTAGTGCTGGTGGTTTATAGTTCAAGGGGTCATGAACTTTCAATTCCATATCAGAAACTGTCTCCAGATCTGCCAGACACGGTTAATCACAAAAGGGCCCTTCGGTTCCCTGCTCCACACAACGGTGGATGAAAAGCTTGTATCTCCAAAATGTCGACTTCCCAGGAAACTAAGACAAACTGCCTCATTTTCAGGTTGATTGCCATTGAATTGCTTAAACTCTGCCAAGGGTTTTGAGATGTTTTGATGAAAAACCTGCTAAGCACATAGTATAGGACATCAACTTTAAAATCAAGAAGACGACAAATCAACACCCCGATGTGTCTTCTGTTGCTGCCACAGTTCACGAGCACGAGATGTATAACTGTAGCTGCTGCCCTGGAGGGCCACTGATAATACTCAATCTAACCGACCTCATTAAGGGACCCATGTTTTTTATACTCTCCATCTCACCCCGGTAGAAATCTCTGCAGCCCATCGCTATTTCCATCAGGGGATGATGAAAAAGTGTTCGTCTAATCATTCCTTTTTCTGCACACCGGTGCCGGTGTGTGTGCGTGCGTGCGTGCAAGCGCGCAGAGATTATTAACCGGTTTAATGGCTAACAAAGCCTGACAGGTGCTCTTCTCGCCGAGATTAAGGACTGCTGGGTTAATGATGGTGTGAGTGAGATTGTCATAACTCACAATAAGGCCATTAAAGTGATATTACTGAAAGACTTGAGCTGATATGTGCTCAACTCTCCAACAAGGTGGCATTGGGTGGAGGGCTGTGTCATTTTTCAAAGAGATTTTTCTTGCCTGCAGGGTTGGTGTAACTCGCTAAAAATGGTCTGGGATTCAAGAAGAACCTTCATCAGAGAGGAAGAAGCAAGTAATGAGGCAAGACGAGACAATGGAAGTGCGTACTGCTTTCTACCCGGAAAATAGTCTCGAAATGCACAAAACCTCCAACGCATCACCTTCACATCAACAGCTGTAGTCAAATATAGGTTGTTAAATAACTGGTTTGCTGACAATTTACTGCTGATAAACTTTGAAATGTTGTAATTACACTCAAAATCGCCACTGAATTAGGAGCAATATCAGGAGATGCTTACAAATATTCCCTTCTTCAAGCTTCTTCCATTGGCTCACCTTTGTTGGTGCATCACAACATCCACCCTGGACAAAGAAAACCACATTCCTTCACTGGGAGAAACATTGATCAGTAGTTGATGCTTCAAGACAACACAATAGTGAGTGGAGGGGGCTGTGGCAGCCTTCACTATAGACCACTACCCCCCTCTAGTGGTCGGTAGGGGCTACTGTGGTGTTCAGGGGACAAAGGAACAAAGGACCGGAGGATGAACAATAGAGTCAGCAACAGATATCAGCTGTCCTGTGCTACAGAACAGGTCCGCTGTGTGTCTTACCATAGAGGAAGTGCTGCTAGCAAGTTGAAATCTGTGGAAAAATTGGGTGCTTTTGCTGAATGATGTAATTTTTTATTTATTTATTTTTTGGCCAATAAGCATAAAATAGGTTTATTATAATACAATATGGATTGTCTCTAATTTCACTGCTAAAACATATTAAAGGGATGAAATTGTTGTTGAACTGCAGGATTTCAATTTTTTTTGGATTATTGAAATATGAACCACTCTAACAAAATGGTTGTGTGAGAAGGTGATTCTGGGATGTGGCAGAGCAGAATGGGGTCTGTGCCTGTAAGATTGGCAAATGTGAGTTGGCTTGTCAGAGGACAACTCTAAGACCTGTCCTGTCCTGTCCTCGTTCCAAACAATATATGACACCGGTGTAAAAATGCACCCTAAGAGGTTGTAACCATATCCATGTCAATACCGTGCTTCATATTGCTCCATCTGTCAATCCTCATATCATTTTACTTTCTCCAAGGATAGTTTGGATGATTATGTCGTGCCTTCAGGGATGCGACGAGGCTTGACAGATGAATTTGTACTATTGTGGAGACACTTTCGACTGTCTGTCTTTTCAATTCTCATAATCCCCGGTAAATTGACACTGTGGCGTAAGAACTATGTCACTGTGTACCTGTAGGGGTCAGAGCTGCCACCTGAGCCACTCCTCCTGGGGCCCTGCACCTGAGCCATATCCACCTGCCGTTACCTGTATGCTCCCCAAGGACCACACCCACTTCACCGGAGGAAAACACTGTAATCAGAGTTCTGATGTACGCCACAGGCTCAAGCTTTTCCCGGCATATCCGTATGGTCATCATCACTAACACACACATATTTATTTGGACACAGTCATCATCGCGAATGCACACGGTCACCTCAGCACACCTGGCTGAGCTGGAGAGACAGAAAAAAACTCCACTTTTGAGTGTTTTGGGTTTCTGGTGAGAAGCATCTCCAGCTCGGATAGACAGACATTTATTATAAAAGGTAAGATCTTCAACTTATATGCATGTAAACACTTTAAGCTCCTTATTTTGTTCCATAGTTAGACCACCCTTTCACATAGATCTTCCTTTAAGATGCCTTTGAGATGTCTGCTTCTCACTGAACACACTCAGCGGGTATTTTTTTTTATCATTAAGACCCATTGCCAGCCATGTAATTTTGAAAGAGTAATTTCAGTGGGATGTGGGCTGAATGTTATAGCGCAGCATGCATGTGAAGATTGGCCGAGTATAGTTTGTAGCCCTGCGCGTGTGTGAGTGAGAGATAAAAAGACTCGGCTGATGAAAGAAGAAATGCTATAATTTATCTTCTTTTATTTCAGATTAAAATGGGGTGCTTCTCATTCGTCAAAGTGATGATGGTCTTCTTCAACTTGCTTATCTTTGTAAGTATGTTTCCACGTTGATTGCATACATGCGTACGATGGGGAGGTGGGTGGGGGGTGCTGGTGTAGGTGTTAGGGGTGATGTGCTGTGGGAGTAATTGTGTTTATTATTGTGTGAAACCTTTATGGGGAAAGTCACGTGTGAAGTAAACAAACAATGGCTCTCAAGACAATGCATAGAAAATCATTTCACCCCCCCACCCCCGCCCAGATAACAAGGACGTAGCATAAACATCTCAAATCACTGAGCAAGAAGCCCTAAATGATACTCCCTCTCCTCCTGACCTCCCCTCCCTCCCCGACTTTCTCAGCACTACAGCAATTTTCATCTCATTAACTTCAAAGGCTCTAATTTTGCTACCTGCTTCCTCCGCCTAATGTTGATAACTAATGCGGGATGTGAAATGGAGAGAAACTTTGGCGACGGTAAGCTGAAATTGCCCGGCGAGTCGAGCCCACCTGGACTCCCACTGTCACAGAAGCGGCTGCACAGATGACGCTGTTAGCACAAGTCATCATTTTCCTCACATTTCCCATTTCTGCCTGAGTGCCGTCTCTTGATAAATCTAGAGCAGCAGCTCTATTAGTCCCAGCAGCACAATGATGATGATGTCCCTTTGAAATGTTAGCCAGTAGAGCAGAATGATGAAATGATTCCCTTCAGCTCATAAAGAGGATGCTTTAATGTGATTGCTCAAACACTTTGGCCACTGCAACTGCAGTTGAAGTTTTGATGTTGCAACTTGTCTACTTTCTCATCAGACGAGTTCCCTCCAATGGAGATCTTTATTGAGCTAAATTTATGTCTCTGTCAAAGCCAATGAAAAACTCCTGCAGCCAGTTGTTTCTCAACTGTTTTTTTTTTTGAGTAAAACTGAATTGACTCTGAGTCACCTGGATGCAAGATCTTTCCTGGAGAGCATCCCATCCCATCCCATCAGGGACTGAGCAACAATGCAGCGGCGTGTTTGTAAAATAACAGTGGGAATTCTGAGATACTATCTGTACATCGTTTTCATACCGCATTACTTTGGCATGTCATTGCCTTGGAAGCTATCTAAATGCATTGGAAATTAGAAGTGTCTCCGGCTGTCCCTCTGCAGATCCATGTTTGAGTGTAGGGACTTAATCAGATTGTCTGCTCCCAGTAATATGACCCATGGAAGATGTCTTTCTCATTCCAAGGCCTTCAAAGAGGACCAATTCCATTTCAATTGGGGTGGGACGGGTCTGCTCTCTTTTTGCTCTCTCTATCTATCTATCTCTTCTCTCCATTCACCCCCCCCCACCTCCCAGAGGCTCCTATTCTGTGGCCTGCCATTCATTCCCTCTCTTCTAACCCTAATAGGCTCTATTTTCCATCTCCATAGCATGCCGTTTCCTTTTCCCCCAGTTCCCCCACCCCTCAAAAATCATAACCTGATTTAGTTCCAATCCTTTGCCATTTGGGTGTTCAACTGACAGGGCATCCACCTTCATATGGCACACCATCAAACGGATTAACCAGCTTTAAAAAAAAAAAAAAAAAAAAAAAAAAAGACAGCGTGCCACTACAATTATACCTGGCGAGGGATGATGCAGCAGACAAGGGTTAGAGGAGAATTCTTGTCTATCACATTTAGCCCGCTCCGAGGCTCTGATTGCAGGCATCAGTTTCCGGTCTACGAGAATAATACCCTTGTACTTAAAGGTAGACGTTGGCATTTTCGCAAGCGCAACGTGAAACAAAACAACTATTTAGTCAAGATCTTTGCCTTGGTGAGTTGGGCGAATGAAGGGAGCATTCAGAGACACTCAAGGGGGAACAGACGAGTTTAAAAAAAAAAAAACCAGGAAAAAGGCACAGTGCAGTTTGACAGATTACTGGGAGGGATGTGGCAGGCCGAGAAAGGAGGAGGAGGATACTGTGTGAGTTCACATTAGTCGGACTGGGCCTGAGGACATACAGGTTTCAAGGCATGCTCTGAGAGGGAAAACTGGAGGAAAGTGAAGAGAACGAGAGAGGTGAAGGAGGCAAGGTGAGAAAAGGAAATGAAGATAGAAAGTGGACGAGTGGGGAGAGAGAGAGAGAGAGAGAGAGAAAGGGGGAGGAGAAGAGAGAGATATGCGAGGGGAGGGCAATCATGTTTGACAGGCCATGAGGATGATGGCTGGAAGGAAAAGCAGAGGGGAAGAGAGGAAGGCGAAGTTACATAAGAGATTGGCAACAAGAAAGTAGGTTAAACATGCTTTCGGAGAAGGAGAGAATGAGAAAAGAGACTCATCAGAGTGAGGAGAGAGGGGAGGAAGTACGAGAGGTGGATAGGCAGAGAAATGATGGTAGAGAGGAGAGGAGAGAGGAGAGGAGAGGAGGGAGGAGGAGGAGAAGTAACAGAGTGGATGCAGGAAGAGAAAATGTAAGGGCAAGAGATGAGGAGAGAGGAGCAGAGATTAGAGAGAATGGCAAAATGATTCAGAGAGAGAATATGATCCAATTTGCAATAGAAATTTAATAGATAGAATTTGTCTCTACAGGCAGGTTTTACGAGTTTTCACTCAATAGATTTTTGAAAGAGTTCACTCCAGCGTCCCCCGGTGCTCTACTTTGAGCATGTTCACAGTTGAATAAAAGGATACTTGATACATTTTTTTTGAAGAACCATGTCCATCAGCATTCAATAAAAGTGGTACTGAATACGCAACTCAACACCCGCGCCCTTCCCTCAGGAACTCAGCTGTTCACATTCAGGCTCGGTGTCTTAAACTTCTGGGTTGGAGCCTAAAAATGGCTCACAGGCTCGGTTCCTCCGGGTCCCCGGGGGGCAGCACTAAACTTCTCAAACTGAAGTTCGGAGCTGGAAAAATGCAACGTCCCCCCCCCCCCCCCCCACGGCTTTAGAGGACAGCAAGCTGCTTTCTCCTTCACCGTCCATGCTATAATCCCATGGCCTACTTTTGTACACCCCAAGGCCGACTTTATCCACCAGCACAAGATGATCGCTAAATGGATTTCTGTCCATTATGCCTATGTGACATAAGTGGTGAGATAAAGGGGGTCATGGGAAAAGGGCAGTGATTTCCTTTAGAGAGGTAAAAAAAAGAGGCCTAGTTGTTGCGGGGCTTAGGTACATAATGGGAAGCCTGAGGCAGCATCTCTCTCTCTGTCACTTTCTCTCTCTCTCTTTCTCTCTCTTTCTCTTATTCCCTCTCTCTCTTCTTCCTAACAAAGGGAATCCTCCTCTATCCCTCCTCTCTGAATGGTGGGTTCACAGTGTCACTGGGAGGTAATGGTAGGAGAGGGTTGGTCATGTAAACCCGCCTCTCATTTCCAAAACCTATTACCGCCTCAAGAGCTGTTGACTTGACCCCGTCTGGATGACTGCCGGGCAAAAACAAATGACATTTTACTCACATTTCACCGCTGTAAAATGTGGATTACATAGTTTGTAAAGCTTGCTGGTCAGTGCATGTCCCAATTTCATGTGTCGATACCTTTGTGTGTCTACGGTATTATTATTATTATACACAAATATATGATTGTATGTATGCTTTTATGTATGTGTGTGTGTGTGTGTGGATGTTTTCCTGCATCTCCAGCTGGGGGGCCTGACCCTGCTGGGCATGGGGATCTGGGTGACCGTGGACGGGGGCTCCTTCCTCAAGATCCTGGGGCCCTTCTCCAGCCAAGCCATGCAGTTCGTCAACGTGGGCTTTTTCTGCATCGCCATCGGCGCCGTGCTGCTGCTGCTGGGGCTCTTGGGCTGCTGCGGGGCCTACAGGGAGAGCAAGTGTCTGCTGCTCACGGTAGGTGTATTAGACCTGATTTAGGTCCTGAAAGTCGTGTGTGTAACACCGCAAACACTTGGTGACGCTTTAATTAAACATTAAGTATTAAATTAATACTTTTGGACTGTGACTTTCTTTTTTGGACATTCTGTTTGTAATTTCACGTGCTGCTCTTGTTTTGGCCATGTAAAAGAGACCCTTGTTCCCTTGATTGCCAGGAAAACAGAAAACTGACAAAAGGTAGAATGTTGCACCTTTTTTGAGTGTATAAGCAGAAAAGACACATTTTGCAATATCACAGTAACCTCCATTTCAATTCTGTGCTTATACATTACTATAAAGCCAGTGTGTCTATTGGTTTCCTGGAAAAAAAGCAAAATGTGTTATATACCAACAAGCTACAGCATAATACCATAGATAGTTTCATAGTCAAACCACTGACAATGCAACTTAAAATGTCAAAAGAATTCATGATCATCAATCAACAATTGACCCAGTTATTTTTTGGTCAACATATTTCTTAAGGATACTGACGATACGCAGCTAGCCCGTTTTCAGCATCTCACACACCCTTGCTTTTACATCGGTAGCCCACCCAGTATCTATCGCGCCACTCCTGCTAGATCATCATCAGCAACACCACCCTCCCACAAACCACCAATAGCACAGTGTACATTATTACGCTCATTAACGACGGGGCTAACTACCTCTTAGTCCACTGCAGTGAATCTAATGAGTAGCACAGACAGCACATTTTCCCCCATAGAGCCGCCATCATGTCCACAATCTCCCATTGAGTTGAATGATGACGGTGCAGCAGATCCTGCGTTGCGTGGCGCACATTTACGAGTTGCCACGACTATAACGGCGCAGGATGAGATGCTTTATCTGGCCGGCGTTTCTCTGCGTTTTCCCCCGAGAAACAGCTTCCCCATTGCAGACCTGTAATGGAGTGGATGAGCTGATAGAATGGATCTTATTGTCCCTTATTGTCCTTTCTGTGTCATCAGCCAAGCTTTATCGACAGTCTCCGTGATTGCACGGGAGAACAATAGCTGTTTAGAAGGTCTCAGAATCAACTTTTTCTGCCGAGTGCAGTAACTTGGCCAGGCGGACCCGGTGGACGGGTGCTCCACAACACGGGAGATAACGCAACAGGCCGCAGAGTGATGACGATTACAACAGAGAATAGCCACTATCAACGTCTACATCCACAGCAACTTCTTCATTGTCTCCTCTACTTCCCCTCCTCCAGTTCTTTTCCATCATCCTGGTCATATTCATCGCTGAAGTGGCAGCCGGAGTGGTGGCCCTGGCCTACTCTTCATTTGTAAGTCCCCCTCATCACCTCCACCAACCTCTCTCTCCTCTTTTTTCTCCTTTTTTTGATCCCTCCCCTCCTTCTCTTTCCCTGCCGTCGGTCCCCGTCCTCATCGCCCCATCATTGGGATGTGCTCTTCCACCTCCATCTCTCTTCGCTCTCTCTCTTCCCTCGTGCACACCTCCTCTCCCTCCCTGTTCCACTCTCTAGATTTTATCTCCATGTAAATTCTCCATCATAGCCCCGGCCATCATTGAATTACTGGCTTTATGTCCGCCTCAGTACATTCGGCTACTTAATGACTGCAGGATTGCCCGGGGCCATGTGCAATGTCTCTCACTTTGAGCAATTTATTACTCTGGAATATCGAAGCTAAAGCATTTTATATGCAAAACAGCCTATTTACATATACTCCCCCCCCCCCCATGTGCACACACACACACACACACACACACACACACACACATATCACTCACACTCGCACCCCCTTCCCATTTAGTGCTACCTATAATAATTACAAGGATTTCAAATGAGCTATGTAAAAGGAGGTTAGTGAGAACTGGGATCCCAATAAAGAAAACAGAAAGTGTTTTTTTTTTCCAATCAGACGATGTATCCAGAGTCCCCGAGAGCAGAAGGGAGATAATCTGATGCACAGCTCTCTGTAGCGAGGTGATGAGTGGAGGAGAGTTGGACTGTGCACTGCCTGACAATCACATTTGTCGGTGCTTGAATTGCTGGTATACTACTCTGGGTAGCAGTTACCAACCTGCGTTTTCTTTCTCTTGCTCTCTCTCTCTCCCTCTCTCTCTCTCTCTCTCTCTCTCTCTCTCTCTCTCTCTCTCTTTCTCACTTACTCTGTCTTTCTCTCTGTTACCCAATGTATTCTGGTCCTGACCAATCCAGTGTGTGCAGGCTCTCACACAAAGAGGCAGTGAGAGTTTGTGTGTGTGTGCATGTGTGTGTGTGTGTGTGTGTGTGTGTGTGTGTGTGTGTGTGTGTGTGTGTGTGTGTGTGTGTGCATTTGTCCTTGGAGGCTGAGCTAGGAGAGCTGCTGAGGCTGTTTTGTTGAAATAAATCTGCCCGTCTCTCGCCTGTCATTTACAAAGCCTACCTAACCAAGCCTAGCAATCTAAAAGGCATCTGGCGAGAGGCAAATCAGCTGTGTGCCTGTGTGTGTGTGTGTGTGTGTGTGTGTGTGTGTGTGTGTGTGTGTGTGAGAAAAAGGGAAAGAGCGAGATGTGAGCTGTTGTCTGAGGCTGGTTTGCATGCAAGACATAAATCATAGATTTGTCTTTCTTAAGGAGATAGCTGATATGGTTAGAGCCAATTTAATGTGCTGTTTGTTAGCCTCAGTATCATCTGTTCATTATGTACACAAAGAACACAGTCATTTCCATCATGGATATGACTGTGCGAGAGCAGCTGTCCATCTCCTGCTTTTGATAAGACACAGTAAACACAATAGCATTGGAAAAAAAAGGCCAATATATATCTAATATACATATATATAGCCGCCTGTGTCAATAACGGCGGGAGAGCAGCCTAGAAAATGAAAGGGGACAATAAATAAAGTGTTGATCTATTCCATACTACTCATCTATCTCATAAATCTGCCTTTTGGCCATCGGGCCTCCCCAGCTCATCTAACCAAAAAGCCAATAACCTTCAGGTGATCTGAATAACTGAGATTTAATAAGTAATTCCAGCAGGCATTATGAGAGGCCAGCGCTGGTCATGGTTGTTCTTTCCCTCCAAGTGATTCGGAAGTGACCAGGGTACAGATTTATTATGGGAGATGATATGGACTTCACAATGGATTAATAACGTAGATGTGATCTGACATTTAATGAATAATGCCAACGTCCATGTAGATCCAGGGTTGGGGAAATGTACTTTCCAAATGTAATCCACTACAGATTACTGGTTGTTTGCTTTTGAATTTTCATCAGTAACGTAAAAACCACAAGATTACTCCGACTGAGAAATGTAATCTGATTAGTTCCAATTACTTCTGGATTAATCATCTAGATGGGATTTGACAGACAATGAATAATGCCACCAACCATGGGTATTTCTCATAACTATGAGATGATATTGGCTGTGATGGCGGGAGAGTCTTTCCATTATTGCTTTCCTCTTTAAAACAACCAATTAACTAACAAGTCAGCCCAGCAGTGCAGACGCCATCGACGATATCAATGATTAGCAAGGTTTGAAAACAGCACTAGGCCAACATTAGATCAATAACACATAAAGCGTTCTATCATCCCACTTGCTCTGTGGGTGTGTGTGTGTGTGTGTGTGTGTGCGTGTGTGTTGTGTGTGTGTAGGTGTAGTTTTTTTGCCTCCACTACACTTTTGATAGATGTGTTATCGCCTCCTGCCTCACAATGCTGTATGTTCGTCCAGGCTTTGTCCTGTCCACCGTGTGTGTGTGTGTGTGTGTGTGTGTGCGTGCGTGTGTGTGTGTGTGCGCGTGTAATGGTATGCGGCGAGGCGCGGGCCGAGTGACAGTGATGAATTAGCTGGCTGGTAATAACCCCTCTGATCTCAGCCCCTCTCCCAGCTTCTTGGGGGGCACTTTTAATTGTGGCATGTCTCCCTGCATCCCCTTGGGCATCTCTCCTCCTGCCCCCTCAATGTACACACACACACACACACACACACACACACACACACATGCACGCCCAGAAGCAAACATGCTTTGGTACACATTATGAAGGCAGATACATAGGTGCGCATGGGCACATACACACACACAGCACACATACACACACCACAGACCCTCCTCATCAAATAGGTCTTTGTGTGACTGTACGCGACAGGCTTATTAATCAAAATGGAAAAAACAGAGTGAGAGAGGGGAGTGAGGGAGGAGGGAAAGAGGGGGGAGGGAGGAGGGAAAGAGAGAGAGGTGTCATGAAAGAAAGCCAACCTGTGTGTAGTAAAGGAATTCCTCCATACTGCCAACAGAAGGCTCTCCTGCCTGAAACATAACCGCTTTCTGTGCTTTAGATTATGTCCGTGAAATAAGTATGGAATATAAAAGACAATGGAAAGAAAAAAAAGGTGTCCGGACCAAAACGACCAGTAGCATCAATATATATGTAAATGCGCCCATTTACGACCACAAAAGAGAAGAAGAATGGAGAATAATGGCTCAGTCATTTTTTTTCAGGTGCCAGGCCACGGCTGTTTATTTCCCAGGTGCTTTGTTTGAGAGAAGATTTATTTCATTATTGATGCATAGGTGACTCCCCGAGAATTACCTCCCTGCCTATAAAAGCAGCCACGCTTGTTTTATTTCAGGGGTTTCCAGTGTAGTGTGTGTGTGTGTGTGTGTGTGTGTGTGTGTGTGTATGTCAGTGGGTGTGTGTGTGTGAGACAAGTGGACCTTGACAGCAAAAGCTGAATGGCGTTCTGTGCACTTGTGTGTATTTATGCTCTACAGGGATACTCATCACTACTAGTATTTGTAGGTATGTGTGCATGAGTGTGTGAGTGCATGTGCATAACAGACTTGAGTAAGTCAGTGAAACTTGCTTGCTTTAGTCAAATCCCTTGACTAATTCAAGATTGCAGTTTGAGGACAGTTGCATTGTGGGTTTGAGACTGGGTTGAGACTCATCCTGAGAGGTAATTGCAGTGCTTGTTGTGTGTGTGTGTGTGTGTGTGTGTGTTTTCCTCCAGGCTGAGGGCATCCTAAAAGCGTGGGCAACCCCTGCTTTGAAAGACCAGTATGGCAGTGATCCTGTGGTCACCAAGCTGTGGAACACCACCATGAGAGAGGTAAATAGTCTGAGACTGTCTAAAGGAAGCCTAAAACACTATTGAAACGTATTAAATCAAACTATTTGAACATAAGCACACATATGACGTAATATTCAGGATAATAGTGTGATAATAATGTGATTTAAGGAGGAACAAAGATGGATACATAGCACAAGTTAAAACACACCCAACCTTGTAACCTGGATGGAAAAAGCATATTATAAAAATAGTTCGTTCTGATTGGCTGAGCCCCACTCCTTGTAAAATGCCCGATAAACACACACCTATGACATAGAGCAGTTAATTGAAATCTTAACGAGCTACTTATGGGTTGCTTAACTACCACTTAATTTACCACCACTGCTGAAGACATGACAAAACATTATTACCTAATTATTATCAATTCAAAATAAAAGATTTGCTGAACATTTGCATCCATGGTGTGTTGCTGCCATTTTATAAAAAACAATAATGCACTCAGTGTCGTGGTTGACAGGGAAATGGAGTACAGCTCAGCCTCTTGGTGTTCATTGCTTTAGAAACCATCAGTTTATCTCTCCACCCACTGGTTGCATTCCCTGAAATGCCCAAACTGATGGGAAACTAACCTCAAAATGATTAGAGCTAAGTTTTGGTGTAGGCTTACAGCAGACACCCAATCGAATCCAATCTAACCCAGTCTAAATATTATTATATTTATAATATTTACATTTTTTTTTATAATATTGTACTTCTTCAGTGTCTTTGTTCTTATTGTCCTTTATTACACAGGGCACACTTACAAGGGAGAGATTGCTCTGTGCTCTGTTATTGAATTGGATATTTAACTAATCTCTATGTAATCTATAACAACTAATGCATTCTACTGAATGCCGCTACATTGTTTGTGGTACTATTTACCACTTCATTGCCACAGTAATCTCAGTGAGGTTAAATCTCTTACTTTACCTCACCTTGCCAATTGATAAAGAACATTTTAAACTCAGTGATGCCTTGTTGTGATCCTAGCTTCACAATAGCAAAGACACCCATAAACCTGCTGCGGCTCTAATACTATTGTCAAGTATGTCAAACATTTAGGGTTTTTTTTAGAAATTCACCAATCTGTTCTGATAGCAATGGTAAAGCAATAGACACACAACCCAACAGTACCCAGCAGCAACAGCAAAGAAATAGAAAAGCAGAACTCAATGAACTGAATTCAGGTTATTAGATAAGGCCATTAAGATTGTTTTGCTTAATCCATAAAGTAAAATACATGAGAATACTTGACTTTCTAGATAATAATATATCAATATCCATAAAGCCCTTTCCTGTTCCCTAGTTGTTGTGCTTGTGTTTTCTACGCTATGATAAGTGTTAGCGTAGCGTGTTTTCTCTTTGCGCCAAAATGATAACTGTGTGTTTTTCTTTGTGCATCCGTCTCTTAGCTGAAGTGCTGCGGTTTCACCAACTATACAGACTTTGTGGGCTCCCAGTTTGAAAAGCAGAACGAAGGCCACCTCCCACCCAGCTGCTGCCAGCTCAACAGCGTCCCCTGCAGCTTAGTGCAGGCACAGCGCAGCGCCGTGGAGGTGACAAAGACAATACCACTCAAATCCAGCAGCATTAAAATATAGCATGTGTAACAATGTGTATCCATAAGTACATAGTGTTTTTATTATGAGGATAGATTGTGGCTGCGCGTGAAAATGCACTATTCCAAGAGCACTGTCTAAAAATGTGCTCAGGACAAAATGATATAAACTGCTACCATTATGGCTTCACTGTCCAGCTGATGTTTGGGTCAGGGAAATATTTGATATGTTAAAGGTTCATTCAGCAATTTCAGTGTTTTTCGCCTTTAACAAGGATATGCAGGTATTTTAATGTGTCTTTCAAGATAAATATGAAAATCAGTCTCAATTGCCAAAAAGAAAGTACTATTACTATAAACGAGACAATAAGGTAAATATGGCCATTGGTGCTTCCATTTCCAGTCTGTCAGTGTGTGTCTTAATGCTGATTTATCATGAATAGACATTGAGGAAAATATGTCAAACTCAACCTCCAAATAAAATGTACATTTAGACTAGACTTATCCTGTTCTTTCCTCTGTAGGGTTGCTTTGCACAGCTTCTGGAGACGCTCAAAAAGAACGCCAACATTGTGGGTGGGATAGCAGCAGGAATTGGCGCCGTAGAGGTAAAATCACATGTAAACATTTCCCTTTACATGGTTAATAATAACTTGGTGCTTAATGCTGTTAAGGTCAGCGGTGAGTGAGCCAGAGCATTGTCTTGGGAAATTATTCACTTCTCCATCTTCGCTGCTGCTGCCTGCAACACTGATGGAAGTGGACGGCCCACCCTACTTTAGGCTTAGAAAAAATACAGTGGTTTTATCTTCTCTAACCTTTGACCAGTGAAAAAAACAATGATTTGCATGTAACAAACATCCTGTGGCTGCAGACGCATTTCATGTTATGGCTTTGATATGATTGTTTGGTCCCATTCAGATGGATGGAGGGCAGACCAGTGAGACCCTTTCAGTTACTTTCATTTAGTCTGCAGAACCCTATTAGAGTTAGTCTGGCTTTAGACTTTAAATCGATATTGCAGAGAGAGATTCATGTTTTTTTCTGTTTCCCTAGGTTGCTGCTATGATTGTGTCAATGTACCTCTACTGCCACCTGGACAATAGAGTCAGCTGAAACTCCTGAAGGAAAATGTGAAAACATGAAGAGCACAACACAGTTGAATTAGTTGTGATTTTCTGTTGAAACAATATTTACAACAATCTACTATACATGCTAGATCAATCAAGATACCTTCTTCTGGATTTCACCATAATTTCAGTTTAAAAAGGGGAAATAACTAGCTTTATTTTGAAGTCATGTTTTTAAAGCCAAAACATAATAATACTTATGTTTATTAAAAAGTTAGAAATATTCCTTGAATTTGTTTTTAGCATAGCGAATGAGATAATTGTCTTGTTTTGATGCCTTTGGGGCCACCGTTTAATCCTCATGCTTTCCTCATCAACAATAATGTATTATGTGGAGAGTAAGAGCACAGTTGGATGCGTTCACTATAAATGGCATATGAAAGGGAACTGTACAGGAGAGCACAGTACTTCAATACATCTTTGTGCTGCTGTGTATTATTCATCACGGTTATACCCTTTAAGATTACATGCATTGTGAGACAAGCCTGAGTAAATATTGACCAATAAAAGCCTTTATAAGACAGAAGGGACTGAGAAACAGAGTATTGTTTGTTGTGCATCGGGTTATTGCTCTTAAATTAGTGCAATCATCACAACTTCCTATGCAAATCCCCTACAGCCACTGTGCCTTTGTTCCTCTGTTTCTCTTTGGCTGGGGACGAAGCAACCCAGAGAGAAAGGGAGAGAGAAAGACCGAAAGAGAAAGAGAGAGAGAGATGGACATGGAGCAGGGAGAGAGAAACAAAAACAAAGAGAGAGAGAGAGAGAGAGAGAGAGAGAGAGAGAGAGAGAGAGAGAGAGAAGCAGAGAGAGCAAGAAAGACCAATCATATTCCCTATTGCATCCAGTCCAATTATACACCTGCTAGGTATTTAGAGTTAAATCTGTCATCATCTCATGCCTGGTGTGCTCCCAGCCCCCATGTTTAACAATAACCCCCAGCTCCGTCTCCCCCCCCCCCCCCCTCTGTGCTCCCGGAGGGATGGACCCAAAGCCACCCAATCAATATTCCATCTACATTGCAGCTATCAGCCTCCGCGGTCTGCTCATCAGAATGTTCAATAGGTCAAAAATGACATTCAAAAGGCGCCTGTGCCCACCACTTAGGCTTTGATACGAGCCAGCGGTTTTTGACTGACAGGCAAAATGACCAGGTTTAGCGCCGGGGTAGATAATGGCACGCAGACCCAATCCTAGAATATGGAGAGAAAGGGAGTTTATAGTCTGTGTGTGTGTATACGCAGACCTGGAAACAATTGCCTCACATGAAATGAAATGCTAGGTGACCTGGTGGCTGTGGCAAGGGAGTGACTCGGTTAGTGCAAAACACTGCACACACACACACACACACACACACACACACACACACACACACACACACACACAAGCAAGCAGTGGACTGTACATATCACTTGGGATTCAGTCAGTCATGAACAAAGGCCTGAACATCCAGCTTAATGCACCCATTACACCCAGTGCAAACGTTGGCAAGCAAGCAGGCGTACAAACACACCAGCGACGTCAACTTACAAACCCTTGCACATATACACCAGTTTTGTCCTAACCTAAAGTAATTTCATCCTTATGGGTTTCAATAGAACTCGTGTGTAAAATGTTTTAAATGCTGTTTCAGAGACCATTTCACAAAAAGTAAGAAAAAACATCTGTGGCAGGCACTGATACACATAGGAACGGATCAAGGCTGGGGGCATTTCACCCTCATTTTAAAGTAATTCAAAATATAAATTGAAACTGCATCTCATTTGCTACCGATTGACCATTCATGCTCAATTATTTCCCTGATAGATGGAGTTGGTTTCTGGTATTCTGGACAATAAAAGAAACTTTAGTTCCTAATTTAACCTGACTAAACTCTCCGTTATCACATCACAGGTTGTGAAATCATGTAGATGATGGGGTGAGAGCACTCAAAAGGACAGGGCAGGAAGGTGCATTTGCCCTTGGTCAACTAGTGGTTGTGGAAACTCACCAAGCTGAGAGGATTTGCATTCATTTCCCTAGCTACATGCATTTCCCTTCACCACTGCTTTGCCTGACACTCTCTTGGGGAATCTGAAGGCATGCACAAGGCCATATAGGACAAAATCTGAGCTAAGAATAACAGCCCCAAGTTTGTACCATCAATAATATGCACTAATACATCAATATGAAGTTAAGCAATAACTGTTACATAGCTTCCGAAAAAGAGCACCACTACAAGTCAGGTAAAAAAAAAAAAAAATCTTTATTCATTTCCATGATAAAAGATATAACATATGTCAAACTGCATTTGAAACAAGTCCATGGATCATCCTCCTCATCACAGGTACGACGTATCTTATCAATATTTTCCAAATCATTTCACCACATTTAAACAAAGCTGATTTTGTTTAAATGTGGTTAAAAGTATTGCTGGGCAGACAATGAAACGCTCAGACGGATCAAGTTTTATCCACTTAACTAAACCAAAACAGCACACATATTCCACTACAAAAACTCAAATGAAAAAGCAGATTACAGAAAAATACAGACTCTACTTCTTCATTTTTAATCAACTCAATTGTCCATGGCACACATCAATATTATTCCGTCATGATATTAGCAATAATACTGCAAAATAAGTGGTTCTGATCAAAATGACATCTGCAACTAGTAAATATGTAGTGTAATGCACAAATACCTACACACAATAAAATGAAATCAACATTGCGAATACTGATATAGTTGCATTAAAACATGATTGGAAAACATTCAGTCATTCAGTACGTACGGCGTCACGTCTGACTCGAAGGGGAGCGAAGATAGTCTCTTTGAAACGGTTGGAAAACCAGGTACCCACCGGCCAGGAGGAGGAGGAGACAAACTCATCGTGGAATTGGTGGTAAGACACGCACAGTGAAAACAGGAGTAACAGCAATGATGCGGTCAATGATGTCTCGATACGGTCTCCTCCTCGCTCTTCCTCCTATAGAACTATATGCCCCCCTTCATTCAAACGGTCAGACCATGGTCTATGTGCAGTAGTAAGCTAGAAGGACAAGGAAAGCCAAAAAGATAAGAGTTTGGGCATTACAGATTTCAGTGGCAGTCATGTTAGCCCTGCAGTCCTGTTCCATAATTAACGTTGAGCATTTCACCACAGACACACACAGCGGCAGGGGTTCAACACAGGACTGTGCCCTGCTCATACAGTTCCATCCATCCATGTATTTTTTTAGATTGTCAGGTGAACCACATCAGAACATTTTTCAGGATTTGTATTGTTGTCAGCCCATCATAATGTTAGCAAGGCCAACTTTTACAGATGCATTAGTAAGTATTTTACTGCCCCATAGCACAAAATGAGCATAATATGCCTGTGGGGGGGTGGGGGGGTGATAGGGTTGTTGATCAATAACAATAGCTCCAGGATAGCTGCTCCCAGTGCTGAGATTTCCGGCTCTCAAAACTCACTTTCCAGCTCGTACTCCCCCTCCCTCCTTCTCAATGACATTGTGAAATATTACCTCTTCACTAAGCAGTTCTGCTGCATCTCTGCTCCAGTTATCTAACTTACCCATTCTATAGTGAAAATGTGACTTTTACACTTCTGTCCATTACCGGCTACCACAAGCTGCCTGGAGACCTGTCGATGCTGTTGCAATGGCTTGGTGGCCCGTAGAGGTCGATAAAAGCCATAAATGACATAATGCCCCTTATAATATTTGGCTGTCTCTGCTGTCAAACTGTAAAACGGTAAGATGTGATAACTTAAAGCATTAAGAGAGCCTATTAGCAATGCCAGTTAGTTAGCAGTTACCCTGCAAATACCCAGATGTGCCGTGTGTGTGTGTGTGTGTGTGTGTGTGTGTCAGTGGAGGGTGTTGCTACATATTTGCAACCAAAACTTATTAGATCTAAGAAGGGGGCGGCAACATGGGCGCATAGCACAACCTGGCCAAACTCGGCTAGAGAGCTGTGTGGTGTTCAAGTGTTAAGAGCCTCCAGTTTCCCCTCATTCAAGTGATCCGGGGCAACTGATCCAAGCAGTCATAATAGTAAAACCCACAGGGCTGTTTCCACTCCTTCACTCAATCTCAGTATCTAATGCTGAAAAATATGTTGAACCTTTTTTTTTCTTCATCAAAAAATATATATGCATGTATATACATTATTATTTCATTATCTGTAAACGTTAGGCTCTTAAAAAAACGCATTGATCTCAATAAAAGTGGCTTAAAAAAACAACAACCCCAAAACCCCATGTAGATGTAAAATAAATAGAGATAAGTTAAAATGTATGTACAGGATGGACAAAGCACTCAGTAGTTAAAAAAAACAAAAGCACAAAAGCTAGCTATATTCTGGTTGGGTAGGTTTCTTAGGCAGCAGCAACTGCCCAGTAGTAGTGTGTGTGTGTGTGTCCTCCTCACTGAAAAGCTACAGTTGAATTGGAGCATCAACTTTCTTCTCTTGCCCTTTTCATCTCGTCAGGTTGACTGAAAGGGCGGGCCGTGCGTCATCCGACAGTTGTCAAGGAGACCCTTCAAAGTCCCATAAATGTTAACCAATTCCCTTTCACGTCTTATCTCAGCCAATCCCCTTTCTCACCTCCTTCCACTTCCAAAGTAAAAGGACAAGTCATACAGCAGAGCGGACCAAAAAATTGATTTCATCATATGGTTAAGTTTAACCCAAACTGGTTAAACACTATATCCACATGTGCACTGATGGTGAATTTCCCACGTTTACTACCATTGCTCCTCAGGCAATGGACGGATTTAGTAGTGCAATCCAGTGATTATCCTCCCTCCATCAAAAAAGGGCTAAATGTTCCAGGTATCTTCTCGTATGCATGTTCGGTGTCCAGCACGGTGAGCCTCTAGCAGGATACTAGTGGTTGTTGGTGGACAATGGACGAGAAAATTGTTAAGGCCTGGGTTGGTAGAAGGTGTAGATTCATGTCCACTAGTGGAGCTCGGTGTGTGTCGGGGTGTGTGTGCACATTAAGTCTACAACTGCTCCACTGGTGCTCCCTCTTCTCTCGGCGGAGGCTCCAAGTGAATGGGAGTGACGCTGGCTGGCTTCTTCACACTGGCCACAGACAGAGAGGTAGGCATGGAGAGGGAGAGAGGGAGGGAGAGAGAGAGAGAGAGTTCGAAGTTTGTTGCATTCTCTACAGACAATTGTTACATAGGATACACGTAGAAATTAGGAAAAGACTACAAAGCTATTACTAAATTAGGCAACTACTGTGTGTGGATAGTGGTGGAAGTGTTGCTTACGAGTATGGGGAGATTGGGACGGCCACCACCAGGACATGATTCCGTTTTCTGAAGAGCCGCCACAGGCCTCTGTGGTATCCCCGCACATCCAGGTCCCAAACATGGAGGCACTGAGGAGCGGAGAAGGAAAGACGTTTAGTTTAACGTTAATATTATGTACAAATACTCTTGGTTGTTGTTGCATCTCAGCAAACCGGTATTTTTCCTTAAGGTGTGAAGGAGTGTTGTGCAAGTGCCGTTTCTGGATTATATTTAATCAAATGAACACACATACAAACAGCTGCTACAAATACAACAACAACAACAACAACTGCTAACCTTGGCTAGCTCAGTCCAGGTAGCTGTGTCCGTCTCTGTCTCCATCTTAATGTACATGACATAGGTCTTCCCCTCAGAGTCTGGCAGGAAAGAGTCCTCACACGGGTTTTTAGTGTGGTCCAGTACCTCTGCCTCCCTGGGGACACACACACACACACACACACACACACACACACACACACACATTAAAGACATTAGTGACACACAGAGTATGCAGAATATTTTTTTTTTAACCCTGTAAAGTAAATGTATATATTTACACCAAATTCACACAATTCCCCACATTCATCATGACATGTATAAAACATTTTACCGCCCATTTTTATAGAACTGTAACAATTCAAATCATTGTTCAATTTATCATCTATGGGCTTAATGCCTGTTGTGAAGCTTACTCACTTCAGTAGGTTTTGGATCTCCACTTCATAGGCATCCTTCTTCAAGCTGTGAGGACCAAGCATAAGAGTGTCAAATGCTAGCCAGCGATGCCCGATTACTTTCCCCACATAGTTCAACAGCTTCTGACATGAGAATGGGACACACATTTAAAAAGCTGTTGTTACCTGTCGACATTCTTCACCTGTACATTGGGAACCGTGTTGAACTTATGTTTCTTGAAATATACCTCCTATAAGAGGGAACAGAAATGAAATAGGGGTATAACAATATGCTCAACTCGCAATTCAACTCAATACTGTATTAACAGTGCAATATATACGCAAAGTTATTCGCCTATATACCTAAAGAGGAACAAACTAAGCCTAGGCTACTTGTTTTTGATAAATATGAGATATTACAGGGATGAGGAAGACAATCTATAGCTATTCGTAGTGGATTATTATTTTAACTTATTAGACACCAAAATGCGAATACTGTTATTGTTTTCCAGTTCTTACATGAAAATAGCCATTCATGTTGAGCCCGATGATGCCAAAGTGGTAGGAGCGTGACACGTCAGGGATGATGCACTCCCTGTCCTTCCTCTGCTCTGGCATACGCATCCACATGTCCCAGTCCCACAGCTGCAGCCACAGACAGGGTTTAGCAGTTTATAACACACATATATGCATATACTTTAAAGAACACACACACAGACACACACACCTTCTCGGGTGTAGGCCACTTCGGCTCCAGTTCATCCTTGTAGAGGCTCTTTTTAAGCACCCAACCCAAGCCAGGCATACTCTCCACTCTGTACAGCAAGGCTGGGTCCTCTGCTGTGTGCTCGTAGCCCTGCACCGCAGATAACCATATTATGAAGAAAACATGTAGCAAGGCTTTTAAGTGGACATAAAAGCTTCAAGCTTGTCATTCAGAGGTTATAGTGGTTGAAAATGGGTGAGGCCACATGAGTGCAGGGGAGGGAGAGAGAGAGAGAGAGAGAGAGAGAGAGAGAGAGAGAGAGAGAGAGAGAGAGAGAGAGAGAGAGAGAGATTCAGATGGACTGACGTGGTAGGAGAGATCCTTTCCATGTTGCCAAGCTGGTGGAGCTAGTTTCAGTGCAGATGATGATTACGAACATATAACTTAGGGGAAGTGATACTGAGGCATACGCCCTCTCTGGATGACATAAGTTTCACCTCAGGTCAACAGTAAAGCGATAGTCACGTATGTTGTTGCAGAGGTCGCTTCAAGCTATCTCCATATTTCCAGAGCTGCTCATATATTTGGACTTGTCACGTAACTATTAACAGCTATAGGAAAAGGCACACACCTGCACTGCTTGACAGTAATACATGGATTACAAATCAATAAATAAAACAATAAATCAATTTATGGTACCATCAATGTGGCCTTCAATATGAATGGAATAGTAGTAATAATGATAATGATAATAAACCCAGAGAAAAATCAGACGAAAATCAGAAGAAAAAAGTAGGTAATCTCTCAGGTGGATAAAAGATAAAAGACAGATAATGGGAAGTAGGGAGCTAGACAGGTGACAGCAAGAGTGAGATATTAAGATGAAAACAGTTCATGAGAAAAGGTTTGACAAGATGAAAGGCAGTTAGTTAGTTAGTTAGTTAGTTAGACAGAGAGTTAAGGACCACTGACCTGGTCATTCCAGGCTGAGATGCAGTACAGACTGTCATCCTCATTCAACAGGTGGATGGTCTGGCTCAGAAAACTAGAGCAATAACAGAATTAACAGCAACATTATTACAGGCAATAGCAGCCCCAATAATAATATCATAAATCGTAGTCTGACAATGTTACCATTATTAAAGAAAACTTCCACCCTCCGATACTCTTATGCTGTTATATATCAACAATCTGTGATGTTCAATGCGTTCCAGGAGTTATTTTGTGGTAAAGTTTGTAATTTATTTTTATTGTATGCACTTTTACCCTTGGCTATTGCTAGCTAGCTCCATAGCAACAACTCTTTAACAAGTTGCTTTGTAAAACAAATGAACTGCAGCAGTTATTTCTAGTTAATCACAAAAAGGGTTGATTGTGCAGAAGCATACTAGTGTGAATGTAACTAGTAATTATTATTGGCATCATCAGCTGCGGGTTTTATGTAGGTGGAGAGAGCGATAGCTCAGTGCTGTTGTCAGTGCAAAACCAACATCTCTTCTCACTGCGCTGCATTGTGGACTAGTGAGGATACTGTATGTGGAGAAATTGGTGTCTCTTCCTCTTCTACAATGGATTTCTTCCTGTGTGATTGCTGAAAATCTAGAAAGAAGCCTTTGCTCATTGAGTCTGCGTGACTGGAACAGGAATATTAAAATATCGCCAAACAACAATATTAAAATATCGCCAAACAACAAAATGTATCCAGAAATACAAGGTACACCACCAATAGCTGTTTTTTTAACAAAGTTAAAGCATTTTAAGGTGGATTTTTTCTTTAACGCCATCACGCCCACAAACACCATTGTCAGTATCATCATTTCTTGCATTCAACAGGTGGAAATTCTGGCTCAGGAAACTGAGACGACAACCATAATTGCATCCACATCATCATCGATAAGTTAAACAATAACTTTGTAGATAACTCACTACCTGAACTCTTGACTGAATAAACACCCACTTCACATTATAAAAACAATTGCATATTTTCAGTGACAGTCACCTCAGATGTCTGGACAAGCAAGGTGTAGAGATATACACATAAAAAATTGGCCCATCTTCTCCATAGGAGGGCAAAAATTGTTTTTCACTACTCTCTAACTAGATGTCTAAAGCTAATTTCAGAGAGCATGTTTACCGAGACAAACTGGCATTAAAACTGAGTCATATGACAGCTGGGAGCGCTTCTGAGCCATATGAAGTCGATGCTTCAAAAAGAATGGTCTGCCCAGCAGGGGAGCTGGCACATTTACAGCAAATACATTTCAAAGCCATGGCTCTCCAATAAAGGAAAAACAGAAGTTCATAGGAGCACTGAAATCCACTTCATCACTGTTGAGTTACTGCCATCTAGTGGTAATTACATCTAACAGTTAGAGGTGCTTGGTCTATATGTGGTTATGGGCCTTCTTGTTTCAACTGCCTGTTGATGATGTTGAGTCCATAACCATTCCTTATACAGGGTGTCACTGCTTGGGATGCATTCCATTCACAGCCCATCTAAGTGTTTACAGGGCAGCCAGGAAGCGAATAATATTAAGAATTAAAGATTTGTTTCAGGGTTCCTCTAATCTGTGATGAAATAATTTGGAATAACTGCTCTGAACAACATTTTCAGCCTTTTAATTCAGTTAATTCAGCTAGGACTGGCAGTAGTCTAATGATTGAACTTGGGCCATTGGTTCCAATCCCTTAAGAACTCAAATGATTTTGGTGGGTTAGGTGAATCAGAAGCTATGTCCCTCCAATAAATATTACTTGAACAAAGCACTAAAGTGAAGCTGCTTAGCTGCTTAGTTTAGAAACTGCTCAGTTCCAGACTGTGCTTGAACTGGGGAATGTGTTTATGTGTGCAACACTCACTCCCTGTGTAAACATTCCCCAAAACTGGTGCTCTAAATAACAATATATATATATTTTTTAAATCGACCCTTTTACATAAGGGTAAAAAAGTAGTACATAGTGGTGGCAGTGCATACATTCATTGTGAGCGGCGGCCTACCTAAAGAAGTCAATGGAGATGTCCAGGTCTTCCTCTAGGACAATGGCAAAGTTGGCTTCCTGATGGAAATGAAAAATAAAACATGTTGGATTAATACTGCCCATGGGATATATTCTGTACAACATTGTAACCACACATGGTCTTTGTCAGGTATTTTGGTCTAGAGGTGCATACATGATTACACTTACAAGCCAACAATTGGCAAACCTGACTGTATGGCAAAAGGAGCCAGTAGGCTACAGTGGAAGACAGACATGCAGACAGACACCTTGGCTACATACATCTTTGCATTCAACAAATCAAGTGGTTAAAAGGGTACCAAAGTACTCACTGGGTGTAGATTGAAGGTTGCAGTCAGACTCGCCTTGTAGTGCTACGATGTTGAGTAGAGACATTGTTGAGTTTGTTATTTTGGATTCTGGATTATATATCTGGATTCATACTGTTGTTTGTGAAATATGGCAATTCTAACCTGATGTCTGTATAAAATGCAGCTTCTGGTTATTCATTACACTGTACTGATCTGAAATGATGGGTCCTTTACTTGCTATGAACCCTAGGGGACATGAACCCGCGGAAACTGACTGCCAAATATAAATTGGTTGTCGGCTCCTCGTCCATCTATGGGTCAAGGCACTTCCTGCAATTTAAGTTTGATGTCTTGTTCTGTTTTCGTCTTGAGCACTCCAAGACAAATTCCCAGCAAATTTGGCTGATATGGCAATTTAAAGTGTTAAATCTTAAAAGCAGAAGTAACTGTTGATTACCTGGGACACTCTGGCATTCTTGATACTGATGGGCGTGTGCTGAACTCCCTTCAGTCCAAACAGCTCCACCACATCCATAGGCTCCTGTGTGTCACACGCACACAGAGTGGTATGGTACAATGGCCGGAGTTTATCAAGACACTGAAGACAAAGAGAAGAAAGGTCCTTGTACCTCATAATATCCATCGATGAAGACTGTGATCATCTGTGGGTTGACACCATGAGCTGAGAGAAGTGACCGCAGCATCCTAAAAACAGAGGAAAGCGAGGAGAGCTGTTAGCGATTTTATTTGACATAATAGGAAGCGGTGGGGGGAATTGTGCTAGTGATTGTGTATCACTAGGTGATTTGCTCAAATTTAACAAGGATGAGCAGCTAACTGATTTTCCTTCATTTTACCACCAAATTATATTGTTAAGAAGGGGATGAATCTTTGCTCGTTCATCTTAAAACTTCTTTGATAATAAGGCTTCTTGCACCACTTGTTGCATTTATGAACCAGAGAGAAGCTGAAATGCAGGGCCAATGCATTATATGTACATGTTATGTATGCAATGTAGTTTATCTGTTAAATACCAGCCAATTTCACAGTAATCAATTAAGTAGGTGCTTTTATCCAAAGCTTCTTGTGGTGCTGTGATAAGCAAACAATTTTATGGATGGCCCAAGTAAAAATCAGAACGCTGACTCTACTCATGGAGGTAGAAAATATATTTTACGGTGTCACTGAACCAAAAGGAAAACACTGCTTCTGAAGCAAATCTCTGGAATCACAGTAAATCTTGTCTATCACAGTATCACAGTGTCTTATTTCATGCCATATAAATGAAATGTATTATCATCATAATCATTCTGATCATCGTTTTGTATTATCGTCATATCATCAGCTTCCAGGCATTACCGATAGAGATAGTTGGGTCTGTTCCCAGCGATGACAGCCACTGGGACATTGAAGACATTATTGGTGGGCAGCTGGAAGAAAAAAATGGAAACATACTCATTGCAGTTTCCATATGATGGCTTGTGGTTTATTATCAGTTAGTAAGAAGCAAAGTGTCTGTAGGTTTCAGTCAGTTAATATATATAAATCACTACGTCTGCACATTATTTAGTGCAGCATTTTAAACACCTCTAAACTGTATTGAAGACTTAAAAGCTACTATTCCCCTTGTTTCTGCCATCCCCTGCTCTCCAATAAAACAAAAAGTCTCAAAACAATAATCTCAAAAAGCAATGACTAGTACAAATCTTTGTCTTACAGGGTCAGGGTTGAACTCGATGGGAGCCGGGTCCTTACAGCTGCAGATGCTGCCGTAGCCCTCCACTTTACTGCAGAAGAGCTTCCTTCGCCTGTTCATTTCTGTGTCTGCCCAGTGGCACTCAGCCTCTGCGTGAGTTAGGATCACATTTCATTCATCAGAATCTCTGTCCTTTGCCAAGTACATCAGACAGTCAATTATACAGAGGAACTCACAAGAGTTTAACAGAAAATGTACACGTCTTTATTCTCAAACATCTTAGAATAAGTCACACTTTTTCAAACTTGATTCTGTACTTGATTGTACCATACCTTCAGAGGCAGTGAGCTGCACCTCAGTCTTCAGCAGCACTGGGTCTCCCCAGGTGGACAGGGCTGGGGACTTAGAGTGCTTCTCTCCATACACCTGACCTAGAGACACAATGTGAGTAAAGATGCAGTGTGAAAGAGAGAATGAGTGATACTCCTTTCACACTGGGGCAACGACCCGGGAATGACCAGTGTCAGGCGTTGGTGTGAATGGGTCTACACGGATTAGCAGACACTGGAGAATGGACAATGGAGAATTGGAAAGATTCTGAAATCAGAGAGCTTCTGTGCATTTGTGGGGAAGAAGGAATAATAATCTCGAGTGTAAACACACTTTGAAACGTCTGCTATTAACAACGTGGGCCCTGCGCGGCAGTGACGTATGCAGATGTAAATATGGTGACACGGGTCTTGTGCGGTCCGGTCTGAATGGGCCCAATGTGGGAACGACCCATGTTTCAACAACCCATTTATTAAAAGGGGTAAGTCTTTCAGTGTATGGATGAGAACAATGCCACTGGAGAGAATAACATCAACCTCAAAAGTTAGTTCCCCTACCTCCTTTCTTCACGACCAGAGTCCACATGTCCCTCCAGCTGAGGCTGAGTGACGCCTGGCTCCCCAGGCCCTTCAGCAGGTTCTTAGCAGCATCCTTCAGGTGGAACGTGCCCTCATCCTACAGGTCAAGCACACACCGCACACAGCATGCACACAAACAGGGAACTTCATAAAATTCAGAATTCACAAAACGATGAAGTGTCCATCTCTGATCACATCTTTCTAAGGGAGTGTTTTCAAAACACACCAAAGGGAAAATATCAAATATGAAATATACTTTCCTAAGATGCAAGATTCTGAATGAGTCTGATAGCAGTCCTCTCCTTACAGAGGCCATTTGTCTAGATCACAATAGCCTCATCTTTTGTTGTGAGATATGAGCACATTAAACTGACTCCCCTGGCAAATTTGTCACCTAAACCTACTTAATGGCAGGGGGAAAAACTAACCTCATGTATGGCGTACAAATAATTGCATGTTTTGTTCAGCTGTGAGAGTGACAGTGACGGACCTTAATGGTAAAGATGAGGACTCGACCCCGGGTCACCATGTTCAGGAAAAGAATCATGGCTTCATCCTCATGGGGAGAGTAGGTGTCAAATATCCTCTTTGCCATCACATGGCCCTGTGAAATTTTGAGATAAAAACACACAGCCAAAAACTTAAGACAGGCACTGGGAAGGTGGGAAGGTTTAACACACAGACTTCAAACTTAAATGTAGAATTTAAACCAAGTGTGATAAAGCTACACAGATCTGGGACTCAATAGTAAAACACTGGTCTTCCTGTCTGCACACATGCACTCGTCCCTGTGAGGGGCAAATGGGCCTGCCCCAAGCCGGTGACTGTTTCCATGGCAATTCATGTGGTACAGACCTCCAAAGAAGTTAGGTTTTTCTCACAAGAAAACACAATTCAAGCTTAGAATGTCAACAAAACATTCAAACAAGTTTTGAAAATTAACATAGAGCACGGGGGGGTTCAAGTTTAGGTCATCCATTTTTTCTTATTATCTGCCACATCAAGGAAAATATTTGCATAAGAGGTTGCAAGTAAATCATCAATACCTGAAATTTGCAAAAACCAAAGTTGTGTCAAATAAAACCTGAAAACACTGAAAAAGATCTTGTCCTTTAACATTTTACATCAAGAGTACAGATGCTTACAGTAGCCTGGTTGAGAACTATCACATGAATTCCTCTTCCCTGCTCCCGCATATCATCCTCCAACACCTACAGGAAAAGACATGGTTTTACCTGTATGTTTGCCTGTATTAATTTGGCCACACAAGCAAGATGGAGGAACAATGAACTATGAGAGTAAAGCATCATATTGTATTGTGCAAACATCACGTTAGAATTGATTGTACAATAGTTTCCTGTGCTATCCTCAACAATGCATCCAGTAGTCCACAGCAAAACTTAAAACTTAATCAATCACTCAATCAATCAGTTGAACTCACAGTGGTGCCGTCCACTGCCACGTAGACCTTGGAGCGGCTGGAGTACACCTCGATGTCCAGGGCCTTGCGGCCACCAGCCGGCCTCCGTGGTGTCTCCATGTTGGGCATCACATCCTCTGGAAGAGCATTAGACTTTGATTAGCTATATAATAGCTAGATATATGCATTAGAATCAGAGCAGGCTGGACCTGAATTGCTACTGTTTGCATGCTTATCTTGCAAGGACTAATTCTCACATTGGCCCTATACTTTTTTAAGGAGTCAAGTAAGACCAGGGTGACGCTTTTGAAATTATTTTCACAGGTAATGGAATCAACATCCCAGCAGTGGGGGACAATACTGCATTAACTCTCAAAATGGGACATGGGTGACCATTCTACAACAGACTGACAAACCCTAAATGGCATTGGCAGGTTATTATTCTCTGGTCTCCCTGGCTGCAGTTGTGGTTCTTACCACAAACATGCAGAAGCTAGTGGCATCAGCACTGGAACTATCTGGTTTAACTGGGAGAAGAGACTGGCGAGAGAGACTAACAGGACACTGGTGTCAGGTAATCATACTAACAGCACAACAATGTAATAGGTAGGTACTCCTTTTCAGCTGGCGAGGAGTCAGCTGGAGTCCCTAGTGAGCGGCCTGGGTAAGAATTCAGCTGTAATGGGGCAATAACACAGGCCCATGGTCTGATGGTCATGAAACCAAACCAAAACAAACTTCTATCTTAGTACCTCGTACATTTTTAGCTTGAGAGTTTTAGAACTTTTCCTCCACAACATCACTGAAAGACAGCAAGGTGTTGATAGCAACGGAAGTGCAACAGATACGATGAAATGCATGCATATCTCTCTCACCATACTCTTGTGCTGCCTCTTCTTCACTGGCTACTCTCCTTGTGTCCAAGATGAGTTTGATGTTGACTATCACAGTGATGAGCAGAAACAAGACAGCACCAGCCTGCAGAAGGAAAGAAAATGGATGCACTGCTTTCGGATTCTGATCTTATGCGATTCCCATTAACCTCACAGAGCTTTGCTGGCTTTATCCAACATAACGAGTTCAGTTCGAACATACACTGGAACTGAACTCCTTCAGAAGTAAATTTTCCCGACCTGACAAAATCGGCGAATAGTTCTCTTGTTGGTTAGTTTGTATTTCCAGGTGAGGTACAGGCTTCGTTGTTGTCGGGGGATAAAAGGCTTCGCTCGGGGGTTGGGTGTCCAGGTGTCCATCCCTGACACTGACGGTCGCCAGAGAGCTCAAACCCTCCGTCTGTCCTTCCCCTCCTGCGGCCGGGACATGCACTGCTCCACGGCAACACAGAGTATGGCCGGCAAGCCCGTGTCACATTGTCATCTGCAAAAACAAAAATAAAGCACAGCAGAGGTTGTGAAGGAGCTGTGGTAGCTAGCTAGCTAGCTAGTCAGCATGTTTGGCTAATGACGGCTAGTTATATTTACACCAGCGAGATAACCAATTATAGCTCGCTGTCCCCGAACATAACACACATGCGTCCCCTCTGTTTAGCAAGTGACCTACTGCTAACATTACAACTCACAGAGACGCGAATAAGCCTTGCATTATCGCTGTAATCCCTGCTCGTAGGCGGCTGCAAAACCACCAAACTTGCTACATGCACAGAGTTTCTGGCGCAGTGTAAATGACGTCACCAAACAGACGTTGTCTCGTTTCCGTCCGTCCGTCCGTCCGTCAGTGCTTCCTTCCTTCGTCCCTTCCCTTCATACTTTCTTTCATTCCTTTCTTTCACCACACAAAACAAATGGTGGGTCTCCAAACATAGCCTATTAGGTTTGTGTATGCAAGCCACTGTGTTGGTGGGAATATCTTGAGTATTTACTACATTTTATCTGTCAGGTTTTGTATGTAGTCATTAGTAGACGGGAAGGTTGGGATACTGTAAGCCAGGACTCCGTCTTACATAGGAGTGATAATGAGGTTGAAGCTGTAGGAGGGGAGAATGTTAACATTCACTTTGATTTACATTCATGGCATTTAGCTGTGAATGTAAAGGTGCCCAATACCATCAGTCTAGTCTGGACTGATGAAGCCCCCCCCCATTTGTAAATTAAAATCTGGTATTGGCTTCAGTACAACAGTCACTGAAGGTGGCCATACCATTTGTGTCATCCATAAATCAATAAGATAACCATTTACTGTTCCATGAGACTGAAAAGACTGAGACCCACCGGATTACACCAAATCTTATCAAATGTTAATAGCAACTTCTCCACTGTCAAACCAGGACGCAACCATCGTGACCTGTTAAACTATCCATTGGGAAGGCCTGTGAGTCTGTGCGCGCTAACATAACCATAAACATACAGTATGACCATAAGCATTGCCTGCAACCTATAGCTTTCATTTTCAAGATTCATTTCTGTTGTCTTGAATCCATGGATGATGACCCAGCTTTTATTTCCAAGAGGTGGTTTCCAAGAAATGCAGGCGTTAACACTGATAAGATCTAGAGTCAAACCTTGATCATGAAGAAATGAGATCTCAGACTACAAGGGTCAATTACACATCATACCTTGTCATATGTTCATATATTTCTGTCACTAGACAGCCCAAATGAAAAAAAATAAATTGTGAGTGTAACACAGATGTAAAGTAGAGGAGCACTGCTTGAGCTACAGCAAGCCAAATCTCCCGTTGCAAGAACCAGACTAGAACAAACAATGTAAGCCTAGTTTTTGTAGATTCAAAACATAATTAAAAAGTGTCAGTATTTGTAACAAGAGCTGTGTAGATAAAAAAACAAAACTCATTCATTCATAATGTCAATCATTTTGACTATAGAGGAGTTAACCTTTTGTTTATAAATTGCCCTTTTAACCTTTGCTCCACACGTCATGACTTCCGTTCCTTTTTAGTAGAATAGACTTGCAACTGTCTGTCTCTATTCCTTGGAATAGAAAGTCCACCTCAGAGTCCAAGCAGGACGTTAAACATTACATCTTTTATAGCATCATGTAAGTTGTACATGACTGCTTTCATGGCACCACACCCACAGCAACGGCATAGATATAAAGCAAGAGATAGCCACGATAAACTGCAGTCGACAAGGAGAGCTAACAGCTGTACGATGAGGTAAGTGCTACCTGATTCTGTATTTCATATCATTTGTATGAGTCTTTAATAATATCACCAATATCATTTATTTCACCTTCAAGAAAAAAACAAATGAAAAATGCTTGTTTATATTGAATAACTTCTTTTAGAGCCATCTTTATCATACACCACAGAGCACATCTAATAATATTATACATCCAATGTTAATGTTGTATTTTCATTATCAATCAGCACTGTTCAAAACCAAACATCATTGAGGGCCAAACTGGAGGCACTGGAATGCCATTTCACATGGGACCTCCACCACAGCAGATCAGACCTTCTGAAGCTCAGGGATCATCTGGAGGATATAGGCACTGAATGGGGATACCAGTGGCTGGGTCACATTTATAACCTGCAGGCATACGTACACTACCAGTTGAGCTCCCAAGATGCCACCCTGGGTTCAGCTAAAGGTGACGCTCTGCCGTGCTTCAGCAGGGCAACAGAGGCTTTTCGCCAGATTAGAAACGCTGTTGCAGATGAGGGTCCCTGGTTGTTGGTTAACTATGGGAACCTGGCTTGGCTGCACTATCATCTGGGAGAGCAAGAAAGATGTCAGTTCTATGTGGCAAAAGTGGAGGCCCTGCTACTGGAATACCCATCTCCATCCCAGGGTGAACCCCATCCAGAGATCTGTGCTGAAAAAGCATGGACCCTGATGAAGTTCAGCCAAGAAAGCAAGCAGAGAGCAATAGAATACTTCGAGAAAGCAACCAGGATGGACCCGGAGAGGGTGGAGTGGCACACTAGCCAGGTCTTGGCAGAGATTGCTTTGGAGAGACACACTCCAGAACAGGAGATCTTACAGAAATTGAAAATGGCTAAGGAGCGCGATCCAGAGAATTTATACCTTGCTGTTGTTTACCTTGAGAGACTTGCTACGACTGGCACAGTCATTGAAGATGAAGCTCGGGAGATGGCTAGAAGGGTTTTGGAAAAGCCTTTCGGCAGCTACAGTGGTATCAGACCACTGTTAAGACTTTACAGAACGTATTTAACTATTGATGAGGCTATTGATTTGGCAGAGAAGGCTTTAGGAAGACATCCAAATGACCGCTATCTGAAGGGATGTCTCGCAACCTGCTACAAATGGAGGGTCTTTTCACACAAAGACAATCCCCTGAGGAAAAGTATGATGGAGAGAGGAATCAATCTTCATAAGGAAGGGATCTCTCTTTACCCACATTCTTCACTCCATATAAAATTAGCCCTAGCAAATATCTATGCAGAGTCACCTAATGGCAGGGCACAAGCAGACCAGATATACAAGGAATTGCTAGGAAGAAACCTGGAGCCTGCTGAGTTACAGGTGCTTTACAACAACTATGCAAAATACTTAGCCTATCATGTACACAACAGCCACAAGTCAGTAATCTATCACATGAAGGCAGCAGAAATACCACAACCAACCAAGTCTAGGAACAATAGCATCAAAATTTTGACCCAAATTAAAGAAAAGAAGAAGAACCGAATGTGGGGAGAAATAGAAGACTTCCTGGCAAACCTCCAAGAGTAGGAGTCTATTACATCATGAAAAATGTATAACTTGTATTTACTGTATAGCCACAATCTGAAACTGGATTTCTGTAATCTAGAGAATGACTTCTCTTCATAGGAGGTGGATTTGAATTGATTTTGAGTCAACAAAACATCCCATAAACACATGACTAATGCAGTAAGGGAAGGTTCTTTATTTCTATAATGAATGTCAAATAACAGCGCTAACCTCATACTTGTCATACAGAAATTTAAACATTTTCTACAAGTATCCACAACTTATTAATGTTGGCCACAATTATTATGAGGAATGGAAACACAACATTAGACATACTTTTACATCTCTCTAAGGGGGTTTTCAGTGTATAACAGGTTCAGTTATGACACAGGCCACAGCCCTAGGGAGTAACAAAGTCGTCTGAACATGAAGTGTAGATATATAGATTGTGTCCATGCTCAGTCCTGATTGACGCACATTGCCAAGTTAGGTTAAAGCTACTTAGAATCGCAACATGTTTTAAGCTGGTCAAATATCTAAAATTTAAATCACTTCCCAAAATAGAATTAAAAAAGTTAAAAAAAAAAAATCTGAATAGTTTGGAAAATAAAAGGTAAAACCTTTTGACAGCTTGCAGATGAAGAAAAAATAAGACAAATGATCACTCGTTTCCTCTTCGACTCTTCTTGTGACTCTTTTTTGAACTCCTGTGATAAAACAGAACAAACAAATCAAGGTGTTAGTCAACATAATCATAATCTAGTTGTATACATGGAGGCAATAGATTTGTTGCAAACATGCAGATATAAAAATTTGTTTAGAAACAAGTTTCTAATTTGTGATTTACATTTAACATTCTTGCCACTCACCTTTCTGGGGACTTTGAGTGACTGCAATGCCTGTGGCTTCTGTGATGACCTGGTGAAAAACAATGAGCTGGAATTCAGAATAGGTGTAGTAGTGTCATGATAGCAATATATATATATATATTTGATTTTTTTTTTTGATTTTTTTTTTGCTGCTGTCAATTGAAGCAGAAAAAACAGGCATGTTTGGTTGTTGTGTCCATGAGGCCTGAATGATAAAAGTAATTGAAAAATCCCATCACTGCTGATAAGGCAACATGAAAATGTTAAATTCCTCTAATAAAAACAAAACTGGTTGAAATCCAACAAGCTGTTTTCTCGTCCTTTCCCCAAATCCTACGGTTTACAAAGGGATGTTGTCCCTCCTCACACCCTCTCAAACCATCCATGATGTCATCCTGATGTGATAAATATCATAACAGGCAGTCCAGAGGTACCTGGGGACTTGGAGCGGTGGCGTCTGTCTCGGGACCTGCTCCGATGTCGGCCTCTCCGGGGGGACGGGCTGAAAATGTCTCAAAGAGTCGCCTCAACCATATATATACCAGTGGCGGCTGACCAATAGAGGGCGCTAGGGCGCCGCCCCACCACTCCCCACATCTTAGACTTCATTGAATAAGACTTTAAAAATTACTTTCTTTTTTTTTTTTTTAAATGAGCGACGTAAATATTATATAGTTAGTGAGTAGAATGTATAATCTGCAATAAAATGTAGATTAAAATTGTTCTACGTTGTCTAAAGTTACTGCTAGGTCACGTATTTCCGGCCTGGGGCGCAAAAATCTTTGCCCATTGACTCTCGTTATAAATTGTACATGCGCAGTTCGCTCCTCTCAATACAAGAGATAGGAGCTTGGTGGGGCGCAGCTTTCGAACTGCGCATGTACAAACAGCATTTATCTGAATGCTGCTGATTTACACACCACCAACCACTGGTTGGCAGCAGAGAGCGAGTGGCTCGTGGTACATCTGACATAAAATGCGCCAGAATGAGACTATACTCAGTCGTTTTCAAGGAGCTGGTTTAGTAGGAAGGCTTGGCTAACTGTATGTAGTGACACCAATGCTTTATTTTGCTTTCCCTGCATCCTTTTTCAAACGACAGGTCTCAGACTAGCATGGATTCAGACAGGTTTGAATGATTTAAACCACATATCAGAAAAATCAAAAGCAAATGTTTGGGAAAGTAAACATAGCTGCTCAGCTTGATGAAGGCTACAGGATAGGGATCTGTAAGCATAATGAAGAGGTTGACAAAAACAGGCACATCCTGTCTAAAATAATAAACTGTCAAGTTCTGTGGTGCCATAGAGTCATTGAGAAATGTGCATCTCTCAAGGAGAGAAGGGCAAAAGTTATGTATAAAAAGTTTAAGCCACAAGGTGGCAAAGTCATATGGCTTTGAGCCAGTTCACTCAGCGTTTTGATGGCACTGGGTATTTCAAATGTAATACCATATTAATTTATTTTTTTCTTAAATGTTATTTTCTATTAGGTCTTACTGTGTTCATAATTTTCTGCCATTGTCTCAGGGTTTTGTGTTGTCAGATTTCTGTTGCACTTATCGAGGCACTTTTCGCTTACTTTAGTCTTTCACCATTACATATTGTAGTATAAAAGATAATTATTATAAAGAATTTGCACTAATTGAAGTACTTTAACTTACCTTAAGCATGTTTCATTACAACAAATGTTCATTCAGCTCAGCAAATACAAATAAAGGCCTTTTCATTTATTTAAATACACTGATGATACCTTAGTACATGTTTGTTTGATTTTCGGTATAGCCCCCCCTGGAGAAAAATGCACCAGCCGCCACTGATATATACCTGCATAGAATGTGATATACACATCTAACAACATACCAAGAGAATTTTAGAAACAATACACGCTTGGGATCAGGACTACATAAAAGCCGGGAACAATGGGGGGGAAAGGAAAACAGAAATTTCCATTAGAAAATGGTAATCTCCATCAAAATAGAATTGGAGTGGTGTGAAATCCTTGTCTGAAATCCTTGTCTGAAATCCTTGAAATAAAAAAAAAAATACATATATATATATATCTGTAAAATCACATCCATGAAACAATCAGAATATGATCCAAGTAGTTAAAAGCCAATTAAAATTAGGAGGTCAAACAAAATGACATGTACCTTCGCCTCTTTGGTGATCTGCTCCTCCTGGAAGAAAATAAAGTACAAGGGTTTTAAAATTGTAATTTAGAGGTGATTTTTAGCATTTATCATCATTGAGAGTATATATATATATATATGTGTGTGTGTGTGTGTGTATGCATTTAGCTGTGGAAAATTACATCTTTGGTTTAGAAATTATATTTGTCATTGCTTTGTTTCACTTCTTTTTGTTCATATACAAGGCACATGAAGAAAAAAATACAAAATGCTCAATGGTTTCCCACCGTCTAGGAGAGCGGCTACGTCTGTAACGTGGAGAGGGGGAGCGACGGGGTCTGTTGTTGTCACGGTAACTGTGTCTGTGGGGCTCGGGAGTCTGGACTCTGTCTGGCTGCAGGTAGTGAAACGAACAGACATCATTGTGGGATTCATCAAAGACCAGTCCAGTGAACCACACAGTGTCCTGTGTCATTGGTTTTATCAGACATCTGCACACCTATGAAAGCTCTACTTCACTATGACTAATATTTGAAATATTAAGTTGTATATTATATATAATATTGTTATCATCATCACTAATGGACGAATGTGTATATAGCCATGCATTTTGGTGGATAATTTTACCCTAAGTGTCTGACAGTGCCACAAACGTACACATTTGCAGAATGGGTCAGGGCTGGTAGATGACAGCTCCATTTGTAAATTAAAATCTGGTATTGGCTTCAGTACAACAGTCACTGAAGGTGGCCATACCATTTGTGTCATCCATAAATCAATAAGATAACCATTTGCTGTTCCATGAGACTGAAAAGACTGAGACCCACTGGATTACACCAAATCTGATCAAATGTTGTTAATAGCAACTTCTCCACTGTCAAACCAGGACGCAACCATCGTGACCTGTTAAACTATCCATTGGGAAGGCCTGTGAGTCTGTGCGCGCTAACATAACCATAAACATACAGTATGACCATAAGCATTGCCTGCAACTTATAGCTTTCATTTTCAAGATTCATTTCTGTTGTCTTGAATCCATGGATGATGACCCAGCTTTTATTTCCAAGAGGTGGTTTCCAAGAAATGCAGGCGTTAACACTGATAAGATCTAGAGTCAAACCTTGATCATGAAGAAATGAGATCTCAGACTACAAGGGTCAATTACACATCATACCTTGTCATATGTTCATATATTTCTGTCACTAGACAGCCCAAATGAAAAAAGATAAATTGTGAGTGTAACACAGATGTAAAGTAGAGGAGCACTGCTTGAGCTACAGCAAGCCAAATCTCCCGTTGCAAGAACCAGACTAGAACAAACAATGTAAGCCTAGTTTTTGTAGATTCAAAACATAATTAAAAAGTGTCAGTATTTGTAACAAGAGCCCCTTAGATTAAAAAAAATGTCTCCAATCATTTTGACTATAGAAGAGATAACCTTTTGTTTATAAATTGCCCTTTTAACCTTTGCTCCACACGTCATGACTTCCGTTCCTTTTTAGTAGAATAGACTTGCAACTGCCTGTCTCTATTCCTTGGAATAGAAAGTCCACCTCAGAGTCCAAGCAGGACGTTAAACATTACATCTTTTATAGCATCATGTAAGTTGTACATGACTGCTTTCATGGCACCACACCCACAGCAACGGCATAGATATAAAGCAAGAGATAGCCACGATAAACTGCAGTCGACAAGGAGAGCTAACAGCTGTACGATGAGGTAAGTGCTACCTGATTCTGTATTTCATATCATTTGTATGAGTCTTTAATAATATCACCAATATCATTTATTTCACCTTCAAGAAAAAAACAAATTAAAAATGCTTGTTTATATTGAATAACTTCTTTTAGAGCCGTCTTTATCATACACCACAGAGCACATCTAATAATATTATACATCCAATGTTAATGTTGTATTTTCATTATCAATCAGCACTGTTCAAAACCAAACATCATTGAGGGCCAAACTGGAGGCACTGGAATGCCATTTCACATGGGACCTCCACCACAGCAGATCAGACCTTCTGAAGCTCAGGGATAAGCTGGAGGATATAGGCACTGAATGGGGATACCAGTGGCTGGGTCACATTTATAACCTGCAGGCATACGTACACTACCAGTTGAGCTCCCAAGATGCCACCCTGGGTTCAGCTAAAGGTGACGCTCTGCCGTGCTTCAGCAGGGCAACAGAGGCATTTCGCCAGATTAGAAACGCTGTTGCAGATGAGGGTCCCTGGTTGTTGGTTAACTATGGGAACCTGGCTTGGCTGCACTATCATCTGAAAGAGCAAGAAAGATGTCAGTTCTATGTGGCAAAAGTGGAGGCCCTGCTACTGGAATACCCATCTCCATCCCAGGGTGAACCCCATCCAGAGATCTGTGCTGAAAAAGCATGGACCCTGATGAACTTCAGCCAAGAAAGCAAGCAGAGAGCAATAGAATACTTTGAGAAAGCAACCAGGATGGACCCGGAGAGGGTGGAGTGGCACACTAGCCAGGTCTTGGCAGAGATTGCTTTGGAGAGACACACTCCAGAACAGGATGAGATCTTACAGAAATTGAAAATGGCTAAGGAGCGCGATCCAGAGAATTTATACCTTGCTGTTGTTTACCTTGAGAGACTTGCTACGACTGGCATAGTCATTGAAGATGAAGCTCGGGAGATGGCTAGAAGGGTTTTGGAAAAGCCTTTCGGCAGCTACAGTGGTATCAGACCACTGTTAAGACTTTACAGAATGTATTTAACTATTGATGAGGCTATTGATTTGGCAGAGAAGGCTTTAGGAAGACATCCAAATGACCGCTATCTGAAGGGATGTCTCGCAACCTGCTACAAACGGAGGGTCTATTCACACAAAGACAATCCCCTGAGGAAAGGTATGATGGAGAGAGGAATCAATCTTCATAAGGAAGTGATCTCTCTTTACCCGCATTCTTCACTCCATTTAGAAATAATCCAAGCAAATATCTATGCAGAGTCACCTAATGGCAGGGCACAAGCAGACCAGATATACAAGGAATTGCTAGGAAGAAACCTGGAGCCTGCTGAGTTACAGGTGCTTTACAACAACTATGCAAAATACTTAGCCTATCATGTACACAACAGCCACAAGTCAGTAATCTATCACATGAAGGCAGCAGAAATACCACAACCAACCAAGTCTAGGAACAATAGCATCAAAATTTTGACCCAAATTAAAGAAAAGAAGAAGAACCGAATGTGGGGAGAAATAGAAGACTTCCTGGCAAACCTCCAAGAGTAGGAGTCTATTACATCATGAAAAATGTATAACTTGTATTTACTGTATAGCCACAATCTGAAACTGGATTTCTGTAATCTAGAGAATGACTTCTCTTCATAGGAGGTGGATTTGAATTGATTTTGAGTCAACAAAACATCCCATAAACACATGACTAATGCAGTAAGGGAAGGTTCTTTATTTCTATAATGAATGTCAAATAACAGCGCTAACCTCATACTTGTCATACAGAAATTTAAACATTTTCTACAAGTATCCACAACTTATTAATGTTGGCCACAATTATTATGAGGAATGGAAACACAACATTAGACATACTTTTACATCTCTCTAAGGGGGTTTTCAGTGTATAACAGGTTCAGTTATGACACAGGCCACAGCCCTAGGGAGTAACAAAGTCGTCTGAACATGAAGTGTAGATATATAGATTGTGTCCATGCTCAGTCCTGATTGACGCACATTGCCAAGTTAGGTTAAAGCTACTTAGAATCGCAACATGTTTTAAGCTGGTCAAATATCTAAAATTTAAATCACTTCCCAAAATAGAATTAAAAAAGTTTAAAAAAAAAATCTGAATAGTTTGGAAAATAAAAGGTAAAACCTTTTGACAGCTTGCAGATGAAGAAAAAATAAGACAAATGATCACTCGTTTCCTCTTCGACTCTTCTTGTGACTCTTTTTTGAACTCCTCTGGTAAAACAGAACAAACAAATCAAGGTGTTAGTCAACATAATCATAATCTAGTTGTATACATGGAGGCAATAGATTTGTTGCAAACATGCAGATATAAAAATTTGTTTAGAAACAAGTTTCTAATTTGTGATTTACATTTAACCTTCTTGCCACTCACCTTTCTGGGGACTTTGAGTGACTGCAATGCCTGTGGCTTCTGTGATGACCTGGTGAAAAACAATGAGCTGGAATTCAGAATAGGTGTAGTAGTGTCATGATAGCAATATATATATATATATATATACTGTATATATATATTTTTTTTTTTTTGCTGCTGTCAATTGAAGCAGAAAAAACAGGCATGTTTGGTTGTTGTGTCCATGAGGCCTGAATGATCAAAGTAATTGAAAAATCCCATCACTGCTGATAAGGCAACATGAAAATGTTAAATTCCTCTAATAAAAACAAAACTGGTTGAAATCCAACAAGCTGTTTTCTCGTCCTTTCCCCAAATCCTACGGTTTACAAAGGGATGTTGTCCCTCCTCACACCCTCTCAAACCATCCATGATGTCATCCTGATGTGATAAATATCATAACAGGCAGTCCAGAGGTACCTGGGGACTTGGAGCGGTGGCGTCTGTCTCGGGACCTGCTCCGATGTCGGCCTCTCCGGGGGGACGGGCTGAAAATGTCTCAAAGAGTCACCTCAACCATATATATACCAGTGGCGGCTGACCAATAGAGGGCGCTAGGGCGCCGCCCCACCACTCCCCACATCTTAGACTTCATTGAATAAGACTTTAAAAATTACTTTCTTTTTTTTTTTTTTAAATGAGCGACGTAAATATTATATAGTTAGTGAGTAGAATGTATAATCTGCAATAAAATGTAGATTAAAATTGTTCTACGTTGTCTAAAGTTACTGCTAGGTCACGTATTTCCGGCCTGGGGCGCAAAAATCTTTGCCCATTGACTCTCGTTATAAATTGTACATGCGCAGTTCGCTCCTCTCAATACAAGAGATAGGAGCTTGGTGGGGCGCAGCTTTCGAACTGCGCATGTACAAACAGCATTTATCTGAATGCTGCTGATTTACACACCACCAACCACTGGTTGGCAGCAGAGAGCGAGGGGCTCGTGGTACATCTGACATAAAATGCGCCAGAATGAGACAATATACTCAGTCGTTTTCAAGGAGCTGGTTTAGTAGGAAGGCTTGGCTAACTGTATGTAGTGACACCAATGCTTTATTTTGCTTTCCCTGCATCCTTTTTCAAACGACAGGTCTCAGACTAGCATGGATTCAGACAGGTTTGAATGAATTAAACCACATATCAGAAAAATCAAAAGCAAATGTTTGGGAAAGTAAACATAGCTGCTCAGCTTGATGAAGGCTGCAGGATAGGGATCTGTAAGCATAATGAAGAGGTTGACAAAAACAGGCAAATCCTGTCTAAAATAATAAACTGTCAAGTTCTGTGGCGCCATAGAGTCATTGAGAAATCTGCATCTCTCAAGGAGAGAAGGGCAAAAGTTATGTATAAAAAGTTTAAGCCACAAGGTGGCAAAGTCATATGGCTTTGAGCCAGTTCACTCAGCGTTTTGATGGCACTGGGTATTTCAAATGTAATACCATATTAATTTATTTTTTTCTTAAATGTTATTTTCTATTAGGTCTTACTGTGTTCATAATTTTCTGCCATTGTCTCAGGGTTTTGTGTTGTCAGATTTCTGTTGCACTTATCGAGGCACTTTTCGCTTACTTTAGTCTTTCACCATTACATATTGTAGTATAAAAGATAATTATTATAAAGAATTTGCACTAATTGAAGTACCTTAACTTACCTTAAGCATGTTTCATTACAACAAATGTTCATTCAGCTCAGCAAATACAAATAAAGGCCTTTTCATTTATTTAAATACACTGATGATACCTTAGTACATGTTTGTTTGATTTTCGGTATAGCCCCCCCTGGAGAAAAATGCACCAGCCGCCACTGATATATACCTGCATAGAATGTGATATACACATCTAACAACATACCAAGAGAATTTTAGAAACAATACACGCTTGGGATCAGGACTACATAAAAGCCGGGAACAATGGGGGGGAAAGGAAAACAGAAATTTCCATTAGAAAATGGTAATCTCCATCAAAATAGAATTGGAGTGGTGTGAAATCCTTGTCTGAAATCCTTGAAATAAAAAAAAAAAATACATATCTGTAAAATCACATCCATGAAACAATCAGAATATGATCCAAGTAGTTAAAAGCCAATTAAAATTAGGAGGTCAAACAAAATGACATGTACCTTCGCCTCTTTGGTGATCTGCTCCTCCTGGAAGAAAATAAAGTACAAGGGTTTTAAAATTGTAATTTAGAGGTGATTTTTAGCATTTATCATCATTGAGAGTATATATATATATATATGTGTGTGTGTGTGTGTGTATGCATTTAGCTGTGGAAAATTACATCTTTGGTTTAGAAATTATATTTGTCATTGCTTTGTTTCACTTCTTTTTGTTCATATACAAGGCACATGAAGAAAAAAATACAAAATGCTCAATGGTTTCCCACCGTCTAGGAGAGCGGCTACGTCTGTAACGTGGAGAGGGGGAGCGACGGGGTCTGTCGTTGTCACGGTAACTGTGTCTGTGGGGCTCGGGAGTCTGGACTCTGTCTGGCTGCAGGTAGTGAAACGAACAGACATCATTGTGGGATTCATCAAAGACCAGTCCAGTGAACCACACAGTGTCCTGTGTCATTGGTTTTATCAGACATCTGCACACCTATGAAAGCTCTACTTCACTATGACTAATATTTGAAATATTAAGTTGTATATTATATATAATATTGTTATCATCATCACTAATGGACGAATGTGTATATAGCCATGCATTTTGTCTGACAGTGCCACAAACGTACACATTTGCAGAATGGGTCAGGGCTGGTAGATGACAGCTCCATTTGTAAATTAAAATCTGGTATTGGCTTCAGTACAACAGTCACTGAAGGTGGTCATACCATTTGTGTCATCCATAAATCAATAAGATAACCATTTGCTGTTCCATGAGACTGAAAAGACTGAGACCCACTGGATTACACCAAATCTGATCAAATGTTGTTAATAGCAACTTCTCCACTGTCAAACCAGGACGCAACCATCGTGACCTGTTAAACTATCCATTGGGAAGGCCTGTGAGTCTGTGCGCGCTAACATAACCATAAACATACAGTATGACCATAAGCATTGCCTGCAACTTATAGCTTTCATTTTCAAGATTCATTTCTGTTGTCTTGAATCCATGGATGATGACCCAGCTTTTATTTCCAAGAGGTGGTTTCCAAGAAATGCAGGCGTTAACACTGATAAGATCTAGAGTCAAACCTTGATCATGAAGAAATGAGATCTCAGACTACAAGGGTCAATTACACATCATACCTTGTCATATGTTCATATATTTCTGTCACTAGACAGCCCAAATGAAAAAAAATAAATTGTGAGTGTAACACAGATGTAAAGTAGAGGAGCACTGCTTGAGCTACAGCAAGCCAAATCTCCCGTTGCAAGAACCAGACTAGAACAAACAATGTAAGCCTAGTTTTTGTAGATTCAAAACATAATTAAAAAGTGTCAGTATTTGTAACAAGAGCCCCTTAGATTAAAAAAAATGTCTCCAATCATTTTGACTATAGAAGAGATAACCTTTTGTTTATAAATTGCCCTTTTAACCTTTGCTCCACACGTCATGACTTCCGTTCCTTTTTAGTAGAATAGACTTGCAACTGCCTGTCTCTATTCCTTGGAATAGAAAGTCCACCTCAGAGTCCAAGCAGGACGTTAAACATTACATCTTTTATAGCATCATGTAAGTTGTACATGACTGCTTTCATGGCACCACACCCACAGCAACGGCATAGATATAAAGCAAGAGATAGCCACGATAAACCGCAGTCGACAAGGAGAGCTAACAGCTGTACGATGAGGTAAGTGCTACCTGATTCTGTATTTCATATCATTTGTATGAGTCTTTAATAATATCACCAATATCATTTATTTCACCTTCAAGAAAAAAACAAATTAAAAATGCTTGTTTATATTGAATAACTTCTTTTAGAGCCGTCTTTATCATACACCACAGAGCACATCTAATAATATTATACATCCAATGTTAATGTTGTATTTTCATTATCAATCAGCACTGTTCAAAACCAAACATCATTGAGGGCCAAACTGGAGGCACTGGAATGCCATTTCACATGGGACCTCCACCACAGCAGATCAGACCTTCTGAAGCTCAGGGATAAGCTGGAGGATATAGGCACTGAATGGGGATACCAGTGGCTGGGTCACATTTATAACCTGCAGGCATACGTACACTACCAGTTGAGCTCCCAAGATGCCACCCTGGGTTCAGCTAAAGGTGATGCACTGCGGTGCTTCAGCAGGGCAACAGAGGCTTTTCGCCAGATTAGAAACACTGTTGCAGATGAGGGTCCCTGGTTGTTGGTTAACTATGGGAACCTGGCTTGGCTGCACTATCATCTGGGAGAGCAAGAAAGATGTCAGTTCTATGTGGCAAAAGTGGAGGCCCTGCTACTGGAATACCCATCTCCATCCCAGGGTGAACCCCATCCAGAGATCTGTGCTGAAAAAGCATGGACCCTGATGAACTTCAGCCAAGAAAGCAAGCGGAGAGCAATAGAATACTTTGAGAAAGCAACCAGGATGGACCCGGAGAGGGTGGAGTGGCACACTAGCCAGGTCTTGGCAGAGATTGATTGGGAGAGAGACACTCCAGAACAGGATGAGATCTTACAGAAATTGAAAATGGCTAAGGAGCGCGATCCAGAGAATTTATACCTTGCTGTTGTTTACCTTGAGAGACTTGCTACGACTGGCATAGTCATTGAAGATGAAGCTCGGGAGATGGCTAGAAGGGTTTTGGAAAAGCCTTTCGGCAGCTACAGTGGTATCACACCACTGTTAAGACTTTACAGAATGTATTTAACTATTGATGAGGCTATTGATTTGGCAGAGGAGGCTTTAGGAAGACATCCAAATGACCGCTATCTGAAGGGATGTCTCGCAACCTGCTACAAATGGAGGGTCTTTTCACACAAAGACAATCCCCTGAGGAAAAGTATGATGGAGAGAGGAATCAATCTTAATAAGGAAGTGATCTCTCTTTACCCGCATTCTTCACTCCATATAGAAATAATCCAAGCACATATCTATGCAGAGTCAACTAATGGCAGGGCACAAGCAGACCAGATATACGAGGAATTGCTAGGAAGAAACCTGGAGCCTGCTGAGTTACAGGTGCTTTACAACAACTATGCAAAATACTTAGCCCATCATGTACACGACAGCCACAAGTCAGTAATCTATCACATGAAGGCAGCAGAAATACCACAACCAACCAAGTCTAGGAAGAAAAGCATCAGAATTTTGACCAAAATTAAAGAAAGGAAGAAGAACCGAATGTGTGGAGAAATAGAAGACTTCCTGGCAAACCTCCAAGAGTAGGAGTCTATTACATCATGAAAAATGTATAACTTGTATTTACTGTATAGCCACAATCTGAAACTGGATTTCTGTAATCTAGAGAATTACTTGTCTTCATAGGAGGTGGATTTGAATTGATTTTGAGTCAACAAAACATCCCATAAACACATGACTAATGCAGTAAGGGAAGGTTCTTTATTTCTATAATGAATGTCAAATAACAGCGCTAACCTCATACTTGTCATACAGAAATTTAAACAATGTCTAAAGGGACCACATTTTCCACAACTTATTAATGTTGGCCACAATTATTATGAGGAATGGAAACACAACATTAGACATACTTTTACATCTCTCTAAGGGGGTTTTCAGTGTATAACAGGTTCAGTTATGACACAGCCCTAGGGAGTAACAAAGTCGTCTGAACATGAAGTGTAGAAAGTGTAGATGGTCAAATATCTAAAATTTAAATCACTTCCCAAAATAGAATTAAAAAAGTAAAAAAAAATAAAATAAAAAAATCAGAATAGTTTGGAAAATAAAAGGTAAAACCTTTTGACAGCTTGCAGATGAAGAAAAAATAAGACAAATGATCACTCGTTTCCTCTTCGACTCTTCTTGTGACTCTTTTTTGAACTCCTGTGATAAAACAGAACAAACAAATCAAGGTGTTAGTCAACATAATCATAATCTAGTTGTATACATGGAGGCAATAGATTTGTTGCAAACATGCAGATATAAAAATTTGTTTAGAAACAAGTTTCTAATTTATGATTTACATTTAACCTTATTGCCACTCACCTTTCTGGGGACTTTGAGTGACTGCGATGCCTGTGGCTTCTGTGATGACCTGGTGAAAAACAATGAGCTGGAATTCAGAATAGGTGTAGTAGTGTCATGATAGCAATATATATATTTTGCTGCCATCAATTAAAGCAGAAAAAACAGGCATATTTGGTTGTTGTGTCCATGAGGCCTGAATGATCAAAGTAATTGAAAAATCCCATCACTGCTGATAAGGCAACATGAAAATGTTAAATTCCTCTAATAAAAACAAAACTGGTTGAAATCCAACGAGCGTGTTTTCTCGTCCTTTTCCCCAAATCCTACAGTTTACAAAGGGATGTTGTCCCTCCTCACACCCTCTCAAACCATCCATGATGTCATCCTGATGTGATAAATATCATAACAGGCAGTCCAGTGGTACCTGGGGACTTGGAGCGGTGGCGTCTGTCTCGGGACCTGCTGCGATGTCGCCGTGGACTCTTGCTGCGATGGCGGTCTCTCCGGGGGGATGGGCTGAATACAGAGGGGGAAAATGGCTCAAACATTCACCCCAACCATATATATACACACCTGCATAGAATGTGATATGCACATCTAACAACATACCAAGAGCATTTTAGAAACAATACACGCATCAGGACTACATAAAAGCCGGGAACAATGGGGGGGAAAGTAAAACAGAAATTTCCATTAGAAAATGGTAATCTCCATCAAAATAGAATTGGAGTGGTGTGAAATCCTTGTCTGAAATCCTTGAAATAATAAAAAAAAAAATATATATATATATGTAAAATCACATCCATGAAACAATCAGAATATGATCCAAGTAGTTAAAAGCCAATTAAAATTAGGAGGTCAAACAAAATGACATGTACCTTCGCCTCTTTGGTGATCTGCTCCTCCTGGAAGTAAATAAAGTACAAGGGTTTTAAAATTGTAATTTAGAGGTGATTTTTAGCATTTATCATCATTGAGAGTATATATATATATATATATATGTGTGTGTATGTATTTAGCTGTGGAAAATTACATCTTTGGTTTAGAAATTATATTTGTCATTGCTTTGTTTCACTTTTTGTTCATATACAAGGCACATGAAGAAAGAAATACAAAATGCTCAGTGGTTTCCCACCGTCTAGGAGAGCGGCTGCGTCTGTAACGTGGAGAGGGGGAGCGACGGGGTCTGTCGTTGTCACGGTAACTGCGTCTGTGGGGCTCGGGAGTCTGGACTCTGTCTGGCTGCAGGTAGTGAAACGAACAGACATCATTATGGGATTCATCAAAGACCAGTCCAGTGAACCACACAGTGTCCTGTGTCATTGGTTTTATCAGACATCTGCACACCCATCAAACCTCTACCTCACTATGACTAATATTTGAAATATTATGTTGTATATTATATATAATATTGTTATCATCATCACTAATGGACGAACGTGTATATAGCCATGCATTTTGGTGGATAATTTTACCCTAAGTGCCTGACAGTGCCACGAACATACACATCTGCAGAATGGGTCAGTCTAATGGGAATCAAACTGCTAACTTCCAGTATGCTCCACGCGTTAAGTTATGTAGGGCCACATCTGTCCTGTGTAATGGTTATAATACACTCCACTGCAAACCAATTTTCAAATGGAGAAAAATATGGTAAGTACAGTCTGCAACATTATATTACCTTCTCTTCCTCCTCATCTTCCTCCTCGCTGCTCTCCACCTCATCCAGATCTTCCTCCAGAGCACTGATGCGTGTGTCTAACAGCTCAGCCTCCTCAAGGACCAGCCTTTTCTGTAATACACACACACACACATACACACATCGCATTAGGCCACACTTCAGTGGCCTGGTGAAAGATCTTGTAGTGTGTGTAGTGTGACCCCCGTCCCCGATCAGTCATGTAGTGTGCAAACCACAACGAGTGAGTTGTGTTGTGTGAACGATCTGACGACTTTGAAAGTTGTGTAGTCTGTAGGCACCATAAGCCAGTGAATCAAAGCATGTGTGTATAGACATGATGCCAGCTTACCTGAAGCCTAGGAAGAATGACGTCGCACACTCTCTCAGCATGAAGCAGCTCATCTATGAACTCATCCACATGCATCAGCTCAAACTCTGGAACATATAGGAGGAAAACAGGATTGCAACAATGGACTGTTACAGAAAGATGGCGGGCACCTGGAACAACGTCATCTTACATCCACAATACAAAGCATCCAAATGGCAACATCTGTTCTTGGGCTAATCAGAACCAAACAAGTTTGCCATTTTGGTTCTTGGCTGTGCATTGCATTCTGGGATAGGGCAGAAGTGTTGACATCAAATCGACTACCATTGCTGTGCATGTGGTCGCATCAGAGAAGTCATTGGTACCCACTGACAATTCAGCTCAGTAACATCAAATCTGGTTACTTTAAGATGGTATCATTCAGAAGATGTGGACTCACCTCCATTTCGATTCTGACTCTTGATTTTTCTGTAGTCGTTGTATAGAGGCTCCAGGTACTTGTAACAATCCACTGAGGTGCCAGTTAACCTCATGTACATTGCTCCGAGTAAGCGAACATATCTAGTAAAGTGAACAGAGAACAGGAGACTGATGCACAGTAATACATTGTAAAACATGATGAGGTGGTTGTGAGAGACACCAGAACTCCAGATTCACCTGAAAGCATAATTGCTGTTTGCATGAGATATTCTGATAGTTCCTTGGCCTGAAAGTAGTCTAAGAACCAGGGGAAACTCAAATGTATATTTTGGTTCTAATAGCCACACAGACATCAGTTTATCCACTGCTTGTGAGAATAGGAATCATACTGCAACATATTTCAAATTATGGCCAGAAATCTCCCACATTTAGCATATAACAAAGTACTATTGATGATTTAACATGACTCAACAAAGAACTGTGAAACATGATGTGCATGCCCTATAATAAATTAACTATAACTTTCATTTATTATTAGTGGTGGCTATATTTTGCTGATGTCTGCTGATTGCCACAGTAACTCACAGGCAAAAGAACGACCAGAATGCCATGTGAGAATTTTTTTTTTTTAAGGTTTATTCTTAAATTTCAAATAGACTGTATAATGTATATGTGAAGAAGGTATATTGTTATTATTGACCTAAAACATAAGTTGGCAGTGGGAATTTAAATTTTACATTGTAATTTTCCTTTAAATCTATTACCTGGTGTATGGATCAACTGACTAATTTGTGTTATTGGCAAAATCGATATCACCTGTCTTCATTTTACTCCCTGGGCATAACAAAACTTACTTGAAGTCTTCGTTTTTAATGAACTCCACAATGATGTCTTTCTCAGGTTGTATCTGTAGCATCTTCAGTGTGAGACAGAGGAAGGGAGTGGGCTTGATGTTGCCCCCATAAACTCCACCAACAAACTTCAGCTCCATGGCTTTGTCAACAACTAGCTCGGCTGTGGATTAAACAGAACACATGATGTGCATTCCCTCCACAGTTCTTATTTCACCTGCATTGTCTCTCCAATGTAACATTTCTCCATAATCAAATAGGGGTTTTATGACTCATCTTATTTATCTATCTATTTCTTTCTGGTCAGACAGAAAACACAATACATCGCACTTGGATGTAGCAAAAAGCACTGTGAATCCATTAAGTAATACCCATTTGTTGTGAATGGAGCAGCATTATACTTTCTCTTTCTCTTAGTAAAGTCCATTATTTGGTCCTCTAAATGCCGTGGCAAGTTGACTACACAAAATCCAAATGAACTGCCTTTACCCAAGATTACGAATTAAGGTTTGGGTTCGATTTAGGGCTGGGGTTAGTTTACGATAGAGGTTAGTTAGCTTGCTCGCTAACATGCTGCTTACCCGTAAGTCCAAAGCACTCTTCTTTCCAGTATTTAGACTCATAGATTCGAGTCCTGATGATTTTCTCTACTAGATACTGTGGATTTGTCCCATGTATACTGTTGGCATCTTTCACTGTTCTATTTGCCATGGCAATGGGAAATGTGTTTCTTTAGCGAAACAACAGTGGCGGAAGTAACGTTGTCTGCTACTTGACCTTCCTGCGCAACAGCATTCACTTCCGATGTCAACGTCTGTCGAGGTGATTGGTCGATAACTTTGGAGAACGGAAGTGACGCAATTTTCGCGCGAACTGTAGCTCATGAGTGTTGTTTCCAGAGTTTTTGCCTGCAACTCTTCGATCCAATTCATTTCAAGAAAGGAAAGTCACTGAGGAACGTTATTATCTTGGACATAATCTGTGTTTCTCCCTGCATTCATCACGTTTTATCTCAGCTAGCTTAACAAGTAGTCAATTATGGTCAGATACTTTACAAGACTGAGAGTGCGACGAGTCTACAAGTGGGGTGGCACACCGATACATTTCGATAGGAAATTGAAGACTTTTGAATATGAGTGAGTACCGTCTCATAAGTTCATTTACCACTAGTGTACTTTTTGGACACTATTCTCGCGCCTTGATTTCCTTGTGAACTCTCTAATTTTTATATACTCATTTCTTCATTTAATAATTACTAATTTCAATTTTGCTATTTATCATGTATTAGCTCCTTGAACATCACGGTAGAGGGTCTCCCAAGGACCACTGTGATATCCACCGGTCAACACATTTTCATAGAGGGAGAGGATGAAGATAACCCTTATGTGGCTAAGGTTATCAAGCTCTTCGGTGACGGTAAGTCACAGTCAATGGGAAGGATTCCATGTTATACATCAACAGTGTGTTGTGACCCTCAAAAAGGCATACATTCCTGGGAAAAAATGACACCCCTAGGTTAAACAATTCAATTTCACTCTTCACAAACTGTATCCCTTAGTCAATTTAGAGTAGTCTGTGGGCAGATTAATTGTCATTTTCATAATATTTCTCTAAAATATATAATTCAAGTGGGATAGCATCCCCTCTCACCCCCTGTTTCAAGTTGTGCCCTAGTCAGACTGTCAGGTTTTTTATATAGGGTAGCATTTCTTACATTATGTTTTCTGTTTCCAGAATGGGTCATTGGCTTGTTGCTCATAAGACCCTGCATGTCAAGAGTGCTCTGAAGTGTTATTCATGTGTGTTTGGTCTTAGTGTTTAATTAGTGTTGCTAGTATTAATGTGTGTGGCTCTTTGGGTAATTGAAAACGTTTTGTGTTGAAAATGTCTTGTCAAGGACTATGCTTAATCCAGACCTGTGAAACTCACACACATATCTCACACACTTTATTGAATATTCTATATTGCTGCACCGATACTGGACTTGGTTGTCAGACCAAAACCAGGCTAAGAACTGTTTACTAACACTACGCTACGTAATGATACTGCAATTATGTTTATAGATTTATTCCACTTCAGAGACATAAGCGAGGAGGCTATTCGTCGTTTTTTTTTTATCACCTAGCAAAAACAGTACTTGTTCGGCACCACGTGTTACCAAATGGTACCAGCACACTTCTGATTGTGTGTTTCAGAAAGTGGAAAGCAGAAGAAGGCACTGGTTCAGTGGTTTGTGCGTGTGTCGGAAGTTCCCCCGACTAAGTTGAAATTGCTGGGCAGGGAGCCACACCCACAGGAAGTCTTCTACTACCAGGGACGCTCCTGTGACGAAGAGGTCGATGCTGAGTCCATCATCAGCACTGTGCAGGTAAAGGAGGGAGGGGCGGTCACTTGGAATGAGACTCGAATAGACTAAATGATCTTTTCACTGGCCAGAATGATGTTTTTCCAGTTCTCTGTACCAACTCGTACTTACTTTGACAAAGTTTCCAGTGTTCTCTCTTTCAACCCTCTATTTCCTTATCCTGTTGTATTGTTGATCACTCTATTCTAAGTGCCTCTCTTTTTGCCCAAAGGTCAAGCACCTCCCAGAAGCAGCTCCGTTCCCCGAGTGTTACAGCAAGGACACTCTGTACGTGAAGCTCTCCTGGGACATGAAGGCCTTCAAGGTTGTAGACCCTGCCCTGATAGAGGGCAACGCTGAGCCTTCTCCTCCTCCTCCTGCTTCTACTCCTCCCCATCCCAAACCGGCCCTTCCGCCCTCACCCCCCTGCTCCCCCCCTGCAGCGGCTCTGGCTCCGACACCGACATCCCGCGGCCCCTCTCGACGTGCTCTACCCACCCCAGATCTCACAGTCATGCGGAGAGCTTCTTCTGTGGCCCACCGCAGAGGCACCATGAGCGCAGGCAAGATGGACACCTCTGAGGCGGAGTCCTTGCACTCCGCCTCCAAGCTGTCGGCCTCAAAATGCTTGAGCGCCAAGAGGAGGGCCAACATCACCAGGACACCAGGCGTGCGCAAGAAACTGGAACTCAACAGTGAGTGTCTCAAAAACAACTGTTCAGTATGTGTTGTTTTCAAGATTTCAGACTTTTCCTGTTTTCTTACCAGATGAGATTCACGAATATGATTGCGTGTTATTCTCCTTCTTCTGTCAGGTTCAGGGAAGGAGGCGTTGACCCGGGAGGATATTCTCAGCCAGCTGCTAGACGAGGAGCTGGAGTCTGAGGTGATACTAGGGCAAAGACTGTCCTCCTCCCCTCCAGCGGCCCTGCCCCTGTCCCATGGCCTGACTCCCATGAAGAGGGCCCGCGGGTCCACTGGGGCTCAGGATGTGTTCCTACTGAAGCCCTCCACTGTCAGCTTGAATAGACTGTCTGTCGCTGAAAAGGAGTCATCTGCCAAACATGACTCCATCAGGTGAGGGTGGACGCACTGCTTCTTTGTACCTCCAGCATGCTGTGTTTATATTGATGGTATTATATTATAGTGCACACCCTCACGACTTTATGTCTGCTTTATGTCTTGGGATTGATCTTCAAGGAAGATCCAGGAAGATTATTGTCACAAGCCACATTACGGGCAGGACTCATGCATAGTGAGTGTAGGAGCCAATTCTGGTGTTATATATTTATAGTGTATATTTGTGTACTTGGGTTGTCACCACTAGAGGGCAATAGCGCAATAGGCACAGGGTGTGATCAGGTGTTATAAGGTAACAGGAAGCAGGAAATGGTTTAAGCTGGCTGCATTGTGCATCATCTTTCTACCGTGAAGTTAGACACATTGGTCCCTCTTCCAGGGAGCTGTTGGATATGAGTCCGCTGGAGGATGAGATATTGGAGGCAGGGTTGCCAACAGGCTTGGCTAAGACTCCAAGAAGACAAGCCACCCCTAGGAGAAACTATGCCACCAGGGGGCAGAAGTGAGTTGGCCACTCCAGGCCTGGTGGCTGGAGCACAAGTTTAATGCCTGCCTATGGCCAAGCAGGAAAATTTGAGGAGTGGACAGCAGGTTCAGTGGGAGCCAGTACAACACATTGTGAGAGAACACACAGTGAGAATTGAATGATCAAGCTAGTCTACTACATACATGTTATGTCCTAATATCTTGGCTCCCGTGATGTCTTATAACAATGTCCACTCCTGTATTTTCCTCCTAGGCTGCCACTGGCCCACAGGCTATGGGGTTTTGAGAGTAGTGGGAACACACCGGTGTGTTTTTGTATTTGTTGGTTTGCTCAGTCTAAGTCCTGTCAGCACTGTGAATGTTAATGCATGTTATGGTAGCTGGTGTTAACTGCACATACAGTTAGATAGAGTTAGATATTAATGACACTTTTAATGGGGCAGATTCCTTTTTAGAAAAGGGTAAAATGCTGACTGAATGTGTTACAGTACTGTTACCTGATTTTCATGTAACAGTAATTTCATGTAACAGTAATTCTAAAAATCCTGAAAAAAAGTCTTATCATGTCCGTCTTCCAACAGAGCTACCACTCCTTCCCGAAGGCTAGACTCATTCAAAGCCATGAAGGAACCTGTCCTGGGGGTGCTGTAAGTATCTCTGTAATTCAGTAATACGATTCTTCTTCTACTATACTTCCACTGATAGTGGACGCACTGCCCTGCCCACACTATTTCTGTCTGGTGTTCGCAGGCCAGAGGTAGACAATGAGAACTCTCCTATGCTGCCAGCCGCCATGACACCAAGGAGCTCCAAGAGGAAGTCAGCCCAGCTGGTGTCTTCACGCATCAGGAAGCAGTTGTAAGTGTTATTGTCAGTACATTTTGCAGCGATTGGTAGATGTCTGACCTCCACCTTGGATGTGGTCATGGAATGTAAATAACACATAAAATTACATCTTGGGAAAATTAAATTTCATATCTTCAAAGTACCGAGCTTCACTGTATTTTGTGTTAGGAATCTATTGGACAACCAGCAGGACTTGAACTCAGACGGAGAGGACGGAGAGGACGGGGATGACTTTATCCCATCTAAGAAGGACCTACAGAGTAGCAGCGAGGATGAGGAGGACGAAGACAAGGTGGATAGCGATGAGGAAGTTGTAGTGAAGAAGAGCAAACGAGGTGCAGCGGGGCCTCGTACTCCTCGCTCCGCACAGAAAAGCCGCTCTTCAACCAGGACCCCGCGCAAAACTCCCAGCAAGAAGGTATAGTCTATGCCAGACGCCTGCTTGTTACTAGGATGCTTATAGCTTTTTAATCTTTTCTCATATCGAACAAAAGGGTTTTTGGCTTCTTATTTATAGTATTGTCGTGTTTTATCAGTTTTACTTCAGGTGCCTAAATATGACATCATTTGGCTCCTCCTGCCCATCCCACAGTACAATGAGCATCCAGCATGTGGTCCGTTGTAACTCTCGGTGCAGACTAGCATGAGCGCATGTTGATGTTTGAGAGGCCGCCATATTGTTGCATGTTGTCTATTGTGACTGTTGCCTGTCCTGACAGACCACGCCCAGCACACCACGGACCCCTCGTCATGCCACACCCAGTATCCCCAGCCGGTCCCTACCAGCCAGACAACCTGGTAATGTTCTGGAGGAGGCTAGGGCAAGGTGAGACCGAAAATCCATAACTGTCTAGCCTCTTAGGCTATGATTACTAATCCAGGATCAGGGTTTTTTCTATTACTAGAAACCATACTGGAATAAATGTATACTTTTGAGTCCTCCCTGGATTATTATGGCAATCTGAACACACACAAAAAACCTATTCAAACCCAAAATATTTCCAAGCGTTTTGTGCCTTTTTTCGGACTGTGTATATTTATGTCTCTAGTCTTCCAGATTACATTGACCTTCATTCATCGGTGATTACACAAGGATATCAGTATGAGCAGCACAATACTGTATACAATTATTCAGTCAATCATCAAACACTGTTTGTGTTTGACCAGGCTGCATGTGTCCTCGGTGCCAGAGTCTCTGCCCTGTCGAGAGCAGGAGTTTCAGGACATCTACAACTTTGTGGAGAGCAAGATAGCGGATGGCACTGGAGGGTAAGAGGAGGACCGGACCCATTTCATCCTCATGAAGGCTCAAAACATCAGCCGTGTTTTAAGATTTCAAGAGTAATAAGACTTTGTGACAATTTAAGCCTTCAGTCTGTTGGGGAGAGGGATGGATAAGTAGTTATATTGAATAGCAGAAGCTCCAGAGAAGGAATTTGGCCCCAGGGGAGACTTGAATTTCTGCCATGGCATGACATCATTGGCCCCTCCTCTTTTGTTTATTGCCGCTAGACTGACATGTACCTTTTTCTTTTGTATTTCAGGTGTATGTACATTTCTGGGGTCCCTGGTACAGGGAAGACTGCTACGGTACACGAGGTGATGCGCTGTCTGCAGCATGCGTCAGACATGGATGAGATCCCTCCCTTTCACTTCATTGAGATCAACGGCATGAAGATGACAGACCCTCATCAGGCCTATGTGCAGATTCTGCAGGTGGGAACAGGATAGGCGCACACACCACTACTGGTATGCAGGGCTAGTTTTGCAGATGTAGAATAGACATAGCATTACCCCTTCCAGACTAATGGTCCTTCCAGTGGAGATCTGTGTATAAACACGTCTTTATCCGACACACGTCTTTCTTGCCATTTTTTTTGAAAAATCAGTCTTCAATAAATCCCACAGTAGGTGAGTATGCTCCTATGAGTGCATACTTTGAGGATATGCATGTAAACTCAATCCCCTCAAATTAAACCTGATGGGGAAATGTCCTGGACTTTCTTGAGTTAAAACATGTGCAGCTGTAATCCCTGACCTTGTCTCCTCTCTGCAGAAACTGACCGGTCAGAAGGCCACAACTGACCACGCAGCAGCTCTGTTGGAGAAGAGGTTCAGCAGCCCCGCTCCCAGGAAGGAGACTACCGTGCTGCTGGTGGATGAGGTAAGAACACTGCTTATCCCACGGCATCAAAACGTTTTTTTTGTCCTTTTAACATTTTACTTTGAGGTTTGTTTTGCTTTTATATACTGCACCATTTGGTTCAAACTACTTTCACTTTAGTCACTACCAAATGGAATTGAAATTATAATTCACTCATTAACAAGAGTGGAGTTCACTGCTGTTGCTCTGTGACCAAAGTGAGTGGCCGAAGACACACACCGGTCACTGTTTAAGCTACCGGTTGTTACCTCCATCACCAAAATGTTTACCAAGTTTAAAAATCTTTATTGATAAATCATTCAAATGTGAATGTTGGACAAAGGAGAAACTAAAATCAAAAGAAAAGGAAATGTAAAAGTGGAATATGAACACCAATGATAGAATTTAAATATTAGATATAATTAATTAATGTGGTATTTTACATGTGGTATTTTACATTTTTTATTTGAATTGAAACTTGATGTGATGGACTACCTAATAGTCCAGTTTTAGACAGTTCTTGTTGTCTTTTCAGAGATGTGAGGTCTTCATACAAATGGCAGTGGAATGTTTTACGTATGAATGACACTTGTTTGATGAATCACACTTGATGAATCACTGCAGCTGGACCTGCTGTGGACCAGGAAACAGAACGTGATGTACAACTTGTTTGACTGGCCAACGCGGCGCCATGCCCGCTTGGTGGTGCTGACAATCGCCAACACCATGGACCTGCCCGAGAGGATTATGATCAACCGGGTGGCTAGCAGACTGGTGAGAGCGCTAACCCTGTGCTAACACACTGGGGGGGGGTTTGTCAGTGAAAGGTAGTATTAACACTGTATTCATAGACATACCGTGGACAAATGGACAAATTTCACTTTACACTCCCACTCTCAAACATCTCTGTGTGTCTGTGTGTCTGTGTGTGTCTGTGTGTGTGTGTCTGTGTGTGTGTCTGTGTGTGTGTCCGTCCCCAGGGCTTGACAAGGATGTCGTTCCAGCCATACAGCTTTAAGCAGCTGCAGCAGATTATCATGTCCAGACTGAACAAGGTCAAGGCCTTCGAGGAGGATGCTCTTCAGTTGGTCTCCAGAAAGGTAGCTAGGAGGGGCACCCGTCCTCTAGCCTTACTTTAGTGTAGCTATTTAGCACAGCATTAGTCAATGCACTCGCAGTTCACTTAGTTCAGAATGATTTCAGTGTTTCCTCTTCTCTTGCAGGTGGCGGCTTTGTCAGGTGACGCTCGCCGCTGTTTGGACATCTGTCGCCGAGCAACTGAGATCTGCGAACACTCTGCCGCCAACCCTTCCGCCACAGGATTGGTGGGAATGAATCATGTGATGGAGGCACTGAACGAGATGTTTTCCTCTGCCTACATCACTGCCATCAGGTGAGATTCTGTCATGATCATTGAGCCATTTAATGATTTAGTTGTCAATCAGTAGTCGCTGATGAACTGGGTGATTTATTTTTTTTTCTTCGGGAGGTTTAGAAATGTGGCAATTGTAGTTGGCCTGAGACAATGTTGACTGATACTGTGTGTATTCAGGGGCGCATCAGTTCAGGAACAACTCTTCCTGAGGGCGGTCATTGCTGAGTTTCGGCGGTTGGGATTGGAGGAGGCCACCTTCCAACAGGTAAAGTGTAGACAAACTTAAGGAGAAACTAGAACACTCTTCTGAACTCGAATAATCTCTCTTCTTCATGTGTTATCCTGTTCGTTTCTCATCACAGACATGGTTGATGTTTATCAGGACATGCCAAATCCTTTCTTCGCATCTTCTCATTTCTGTTCAATATCATCCCCCCTTCCCCCTTCTCTCCTCAGGTGTTTGTGCAGCACCAGGCTCTGTGTCGGGTGGAGGGTCTGCAGCCCATCACTGTGTCAGAGGGCCTGGCAGTGTGCCAGCGTCTAGGAGCCTGCCGCTTACTTCTCCTGGAGCCCAGCCGCCTGGGAGTGCTGCAGCGCGTCCGCCTCAATGTCAGCCAGGACGACGTCCTCTATGCCCTCAAGGCCGACTGAAGTAGGCTGGCTGCTCCGAGAGCTTTTTGCAGGGGCCGCACAACTTCATGAAGGAATTCGGCCCCTCTCTGACCGTGGCAGGCCAGGAGGCGTGGAGCTGTGTTGGTTCACTGATGGTTCATCCACAGGACAGAAATGTGCCCATGCCAAATGACCTGGTCAAACTAAGAGATTCCTTCCAGAGCAATGCCTGTCATTCTTAAAGATGGAAGGATCATAGCTGGATGTTTTGAAAGCATTAGATTTCCCAAAGCCATCTTAGCACTAACCTTACTGTTATCCTAGCCCCCCAATAGCTTGATGATATAAACTGAAATGGTCTGAGGGATAAGATTATTATTTTTTTGAATTCTCTGGAAATCTAAAGATCTAAAGGGGTTTTCTATGAAAGTTATTGCCTATGTGAGTACCATATATCAAACAGGATTGCGTTTTTAAACCTGAAATGTATTTCTGCTTAACAGTTTCACAAGGATCACCAGTCAATTATTTTGTGACACGCTACTCTACACTTAATAGTAGTTCTGCGCTTACTTGTTAAACCTGGTTGTTCCAAGTCGTTTTAAATCTTTGTGTCTTTGTGATGGGAGAGTTTGTGATGTCCCCAATCATTTGTTTAATTTGATGTTTTTCTCTTTCTGCTGCTGTTTTTAATGTTGCTTTAGTGCATCTTATTTTTATGTTTCGATACTTGGATATGCAATAAAGTTCTATATTTAATATGACCCTCTACGTTTACGTGCATTTGTTTTCATATACAGTATATCTTTTCACTCAAATACATGATTTGTTCATAACTTTGCAGATGCAGTCGAAGCCTCTCTCATGGCCCACAATCGGTCAGTGTCTTGAAATTCCCATTTTCCTGCCAGAAAATCTCAGCAATCGTTGAGTCATTGGTACTGATGAACAACCTATCAAACGCATACTTATTGACCCTACAGGGAAAAAATCCACATCTGTTAACAATCTGTAGTCACAGAAACAAATTCTGACTTCTGTAAAATGATAGATGTAGTCACAAGAAATATTCAATAAATTGTAAAATATAAAGTTGAGAACTTTTTGTATTCTACTTAATCTAATTGTGAAGTATACACACACACAGATCATTGATTGCGATATCATCAAACTGCTACTGTGAGCCACAAACACGTTTGCATGTGCGGAATCTGCACACAGGTTTTGTTCTTGATCTCTGTTCGTTTAACTAGTGGCTCAAATGATTTGTGCACTCGCAAAAGAGATGCACGTGCAGATAATTAGGTCATGCTGTCATAAAACCTGTACTTTTGTTGATCATTATCTCTCAGTTTCTGAAGATATCTAGTACAATGTAGTGTGGACAAAGTGTCTCCAGTGAGAGTTTGAATCTGAAAGGTTTTTCACAGCATTGAATTTATTGGTGTACTGGACATTTTACAGCTATGATGAAGCTTCAATGCAACATTTATGTGTCTAAAATAGTCACCGAAGGTGTTTTGGTATACTCTGGTATACTGCCTGTAATCAACGTGAAGACAATCTTTTATCAGTGTAACATACAGCACATGAATATTGGAAGGGCATACTGTAGCAGTATAAAACTGGACCTGTACAATTGCATTGTCTTTAGAGTGTTACAGCAACACTTGTCTTGTTTTACTTGGATAACTACATTATAGTAAAAAACCAAATCAATAATTTAACTAAAACAGATGAATAACCATTTAAAACAGAGGATCCAATGGAAACACTGTATAATTCAATTTAAAAATACAAATTATGATTAGATTATTGTGCAACATCATGCTAGTGCATTCCAATCAATAAACCCAATGAATGAATGCAGAGAGAGACAAAGTGTGCGTGCGTGCGTGCGTGCGTGCGTGCGTGTGCATGCTCATAACACTCCAGCACTATTGCATGAGTGTGAAGGTGATGAGCCTCAGCAGCAGAGGAAACACACCCAGTCTAATACGCCAGGCTTCACTAGGAGTTGTTGGCATCTGGGTGGTTGTAGTTGTTTGCGTTGATGCGATTGTGGTGGAGGTTGTTGTTGTGTCCCTGTTGCAGAGGTTTCCCTCACAGCAGGTGAGTCCAGCCAAGGACAGAGTGCTCAGGACAGACGGGAACAAGGGCAGGGCCTGAAGCGAGGGCAGCAGCGCAGAGGAGTTACACAGGAAAGCAGAGGTGCAGCCGCGGGTCAGAATGGTGACCCGGGGTGCAGGCGACTGAAGTGTTACTGTCAATGAGAAAAACACACATGGTCATGAACACTGTTGGCATTCTGTCATCATGCAACTACGTCTAAACACTCTCCGATATGCTTACACTGTTACCATCAATCTGGTGTTCAGCGTAAGTGTTATTATTTGTATTGGTACTTATTTGGTGTGCCAACTTTCCCCCCAACCTGCCTCGTCTACTTCCACCGTAGTTAAAATGTGACATGTCTTGTGGCAACATCACCTGTTAGCTACCTAGCCAACTACTTTGTGAACATTGGAGTGTCTCCATGATCGCAGATGTACTTCTCACTCAAAACGCAACATGTCTTGTGGCCACATTGCATTCTGGTCTATTGAGGCTACACTGGAGAAGAAATTGGTATCTCTGTCTCTTCTACGATGGATTTTTCCCTGTAGGATTGTTGAACTACAGAATGAAGCCCTTTATCTTCAGTTCTGAGGGACTGATGTGTTAGATAGTTGAACATTTTTCTGCTGCAAATATCTCGATTTGACGTCACGTCATATACATTTGGCCACTTATCCACAGGAATAAGCAAAACACACCATACAACAAAATGGACTCAGGAATGCAAGCCACATCACCAATAGCTGTAGTGTGAAGTGTATTAGTATTTTATTTTTATTTTTTTAAATAACTAACTAGATAATATCATTGGTTTTGAGAAATGGGTAACATTGCAACTTTTTTCACTGAATATAAAGTTGTGGTGTCACAGTCCTTTTCTCATGGAAATATATATTTAATTAGAATATTATTCACATTATGACAATCAAAATGTGTTAATGTGAAATGAAACTCTCCACATGTTTCATTATAACTAATTACTTTATATCAGAGGCAATAATATGTAATGTATTGTATTACATTTGGAGATACCTTACCTGCCACTGGTCTCAAAAAATATCATGACTTGAACCCACCAGTGCCACTGAAGTGCTCTTGACCTTTGAATTCACCAATGCCACTGAAACATCGATCTTCTTCTCCCTCACAGCTGACGGGACTGCTACACACACTGTCCCCTAAGCCAGTGCAGGAGGCACACTGTAATCCATTGGGCTGACCTCTGGCAACTGAAGAGGAAATCACACTGATATGTTATGATCAACCTGTCATTCTAGTTTCATGTGCAGTGCAAAAAGTTCACCACATGATAACTCCCAAAGCTCTCTGTGGACATGCACTAAGTGTATGTAGGGGACTTTTTATGTGTGTCTATCAAAATTCCAGCCAACATGTCAACTGTTTATCTCTATGGAGGTAAATTCCTTCTGTCAGTGATGGCAATGATAGTGAATTAAGATTATGTGAGAATTCTTTGTGTCAAGCTTGTTCATGAACAAGTCTCCTAAAGCCAGAAACTAGAAAGCCAAGCCGCCAAGCCCTGATGTCTTTGTTGACCAAAAATAAATTACACATTTTGTGGACAATCACAGTACTCAGGATGATTTGTGGGCTACAAATGGCATAGCTCCTAGATGTAAAAGTTCAAACATTCTATGAGTCCACAAGTCAGCCCTCTGCACGAGCTTCGCTACAATATTTTTGGAGCTGTACAAGTATAGGATTAT